>CM033619.1:4428053-4825553 GCA_019453435.1 Rhinogobius similis | reverse complement strand
GTTCTTCTCTGGGACAGGTTCTTCTCTGGGGCAGGTTCTTCTCTGAGGCAGGTTCTTCTCTGGAACAGGTTCTTCTCTGAGGCAGGTTCTTCTCTGGGACAGGTTCTTCTCTGGGGCAGGTTCTTCTCTGGGGCAGGTTCTTCTCTGGGGCAGGTTCTTCTCTGAGGCAGGTTCTTCTCTGGGCCAGGTTCTTCTCTGAGGCAGGTTCTTCACTGACACAGGTTCTTCTCTGAGGCAGGTTCTTCTCTGGAACAGGTTCTTCTCTGGGACAGGTTCTTCTCTGGGACAGGTTCTTCTCTGGGTCAGGTTCTTCTCTGAGGCAGGTTCTTCTCTGGAACAGGTTCTTCTCTGAGGCAGGTTCTTCTCTGGGACAGGTTCTTCTCTGGGACAGGTTCTTCTCTGGGGCAGGTTCTTCTCTGGGACAGGTTCTTCTCTGGGGCAGGTTCTTCTCTGGGGCAGGTTCTTCTCTGGGACAGGTTCTTCTCTGAGGCAGGTTCTTCTCTGAGGCAGGTTCTTCTCTGGGACAGGTTCTTCTCTGGGGCAGGTTCTTCTCTGGGACAGGTTCTTCTCTGGGACAGGTTCTTCTCTGGGACAGGTTCTTCTCTGGGGCAGGTTCTTCTCTGGGACAGGTTCTTCTCTGGGACAGGTTCTTCTCTGAGGCAGGTTCTTCTCTGAGGCAGGTTCTTCTCTGGGACAGGTTCTTCTCTGAGGCAGGTTCTTCTCTGAGGCAGGTTCTTCTCTGGGACAGGTTCTTCTCTGGGACAGGTTCTTCTCTGGGACAGGTTCTTCTCTGGGACAGGTTCTTCTCTGGGACAGGTTCTTCTCTGGGGCAGGTTCTCTCGCGGGGACAGAGTGGGTCAAATGCAGTCACCCGTTTGTCCCCTCAGTCTTTGTGGTGCAGTTCCGTCCGTGTCCAGCAGGAGTCACACTCGCCTCTTTTTCTGCAGCAGGAAAAAAGAGTCCGATTTTACAGAAAAAAAAATACAAAGATAAGACAAAAGACCAGGGAAGATTTATTTGTGTCACATCCAGGACAGTTTGAGGACAGTTTAAGGACAGAAGAATCCAAAACATGAACCACTACGGCTGAATAAATATAAAACAGAATGTGCAATAAATAAGTGGCTCTGAATCCTTTAAAATGAAGCACTAATGTGTTTTCAATCATTCGCTCACATCAGATTTAAACACTGATGGTTTTGTGGGAAAAAGGCAACGAACTAGAATTTCCAGGGTCAAAATGTCAGATTGGATGTTTTTCTTTTAAGGAGGAAGGACAATGTACTATTTTCTATCTTTAAAATAGTATTTGAGCCTCACAAAAAGTATAATTTATCTTAAAGCATGTACTATATCTGTAGATAAAATGAAAAAAGTATTTGTCCAGTAAAACCTACATTGTTCCTTCATCAAAAGTGCAAAGAATTGATCATTATCTCCTTTAACGAACGAATCCTGATTTATTCCAGATCCAGTTTCTATTGAGCTTTTAAAAGTCTGTGACAAAAACACTACAAATTATCATCAACTCTTTGCATTTTTGATGAAGAACAATCCAGATTTATGGCTTTTACTGGAAAAATACTCAGAAATGTTGAGCCCACAATCATTTTTCATTTTATCTAGAGATATATTAGATACTGTTCCATAAATTAGATTCTTTTGAAGCTAAAATACAATTTTAAGGCGAGAAAACTGTATTTTGTCCATGGTTTGTTACAGAAAAGCAAACTAACTGACCTTTCTACTCTGAAAATTCAAATGTGTTGCTTTTTTCCAACACAAACACTTCAAATCAGTAGAATTTAGATCGAATGTGAGACAATCGTTCAAACATTTACAGATGTTTTTCCTCCAGGCGCCTCCTGCTGGACTTTTGACACGTCACATTTTAAAGAGTTTATGAAGCTGCAACGATCCGTCGACTGTAAAAAATATAGAAAATTGTTGCTTGTAATCGTCGTCTGAATCAAACACATGTTTAAAGTGACATTATTACATCAAAATGTCAAACAAGAACAGATCAGTGCTGTTTGTCATCAATAACACACTTTAATCATGAAGCTTCAGTCTCACATTTACATCTTTATTTGGCTGAAAATATTTAAAAAGTTTGAAAACAGAACAGGAACCAGTTGTGGCAGGTTTTGGCGGCTTCAGATGTGACGAGCTTTGTGTCATTATTATTATTATTATTATTACTATTATTACTATTATTATTATTATTCTATCGAGGGCTGGAAAGACTGATTACAAATATTTATAACTGAGGAGTTTTTTGGATTCTGTGAAATGTGTTTGTGTGAGAAGAGTTCTTGTGTGTGATTTTGCTTCATAACATTTGAATTTAAAGAAGTCTGAGGTCACTGTGCTGTAATAATAATAATAATAATAATAATAATAATAATAATAATAATAATTAAAGCCGCAAGCGGCGTTAAAGGCCCTCGCCCCGCCCCCCATGCCAACACCAAGAGCCCGCCTCTCACCCGCCTGCTTTTACCCCCTGCATCACCGCTCCCACACAAACAACCTCCATATACTGCTGCTCCATTCAGTGCGATGAGTGAAGGTCAGACGTTGTCACGGCTGTACAGTAGGGTTTAGGGCGGGGTCATAATATCGTTTTAACTTATCTTGATCTGGGGTTGTAACACTCACCCATAATGAGAGATGTTACCAACACAAATATTCATCTGAGTAAATGACTTCAGTTTTTTATGGCCTCTAATGTCCTGTGAATCTCAAAGCCAACAAAACAATGAGAAAATGCAATCTGTTTAAAGTACAAAGTATAATTTGTCCTTTTCCACAAAAAAACATCAAAATCCACTAAAGTTCATACATCCCCTTTAATGTCTCCTCGTCCATCGGCCGCGCGCCCGTCTCCCCCGGGCCATGAACAGATTCCTCCACCTCATGGCGCTGAACAAAAAATACGCCGGGGCCAAGACGTGGGCTCCACAACAATCCAAAAAGAAAAAATAGTTTTTGAGATCTCAAAATCCCAAAACGAAGACCAAAGCTGGGCCGCTGCGAAGCGCGCTCCCGCGGCGGCACCTCCGCGCGAGGTAAAGGAAACGGGACGGCGTCACCGGACAAGAAGAGCCGGGCGCTGTCGGTCCATGAGTCGAGGCGCGCGGTCCCTGCTCCAAACCCGGTCCACAGTCCGTGTGTCAGGCCCGGTGACCGCGCTCTTCCTCCGGTCCAGCGCCAGCCGCTCCGCCGCGTGAGAGAGAAAAAGAGAGAGCGGCGCGCACTGCCCCGTATATCCCATTAACAGCCCGTCTCAGCTGACGGGACAAACAGCTGAGCAGGTAAAGAACACCAAACCGTCCCCCTCGGGTGAGCAGCAGACGGGGCTCCTCACTAAGATGACGCGGCTTCACTCGGATGACGCGGAGCTTAAGCCGCGGCTCCGTGAAGCGCGCGGCAGAACCGTAAAGCCCTCTGGGGCGACCGTAACCGCGTCTGTTTAGTGTCACTTCGCTTTGAACGCCACTTCTTTAGTTCCAGCGCTGCTGCTGTGAACACAACGGGTCGGTACTAGCCACGTGATCTGTCAGAACATCTGATCTGTTTGTCCCAGTTTGAACTCTAATCCACGACACAAACACACATTCACCTTCGGACTTTCTCGACAGCACACGTTCTGTTTCTGTGGCCAAAGTCTTAACAACTGCAGCAAGTACACGTAAAACGATAGAAAATAGCTAATGCTAATGCTACACAGTAATTACACGAAAGAAACGACAGATAGAAGAGTTAGCTTGTTATTTACCAAACTCCAGGTCAGATCCAGGACGTAGGACTCAGCACGACGCACCGCCATGACGGAGAAAAAGTTTATTCCAGTGCGTCACTGTTTACCGCAGCACGAGGTGCTCCGCTCCGCTCTAGGCTGGAGGCGCGTGCACGCTGAGGCGCGCTCACGTTGAGGCACGTAACGGGTTGGGCGGGGCAGCTGCGCGGGTTGGCCAGTAGGGGGCAGACTGCTCTCTGTTCTCCTCTTCGTCTCTCGGTAAACGGTCACATATGTGTTTATGATTGACACACCAGAGTAGCAGACACTGGGGGCAAGGCGGGTTAAGTGTGTTGCCCAAATATGTTTAAGTGAGGAGCGGGATTCGAACCGCTGACCTTCGGATCATAAGACAGTCTTTCTGCCACTGAGCCACTGCCGCTGCTGCCGCCCCTCTCTCCTCCTCACCTTTTACAAGGAGGCGGGGCCAGTGCAGTGCGGTGTCAATCACCAAAGCCCTCAGACTGTGTTTGGGGAGAATTTGAGCAGAATCTGTGTCCTGTTCACCAAATCCCATGTATTTCAATGGCACATATATTGCATTGCCACGGTAACACGCTTGCAGATAAAGGTGTGATCTCATTGGCTTTTTTCTTCAGAATGGTAAGAAGGATCTGTTTCCCGAATTTCGTGTGTTTCCGGCAAACTAAATTTTTTTGTCCAATTCAAAATTTCAAGGGGGCGCTGTAGAGCAATTATAGAACATACACATATGTATTATATAGCATTACGTTCAGCTCGTGATTTCGAACAAAACGTATATCAATGCCGGAAAATCGGACGCTCCTGGCCAGAGATACGCAAGTTTAAAGACTTTGAAAATGGAGTGTTTTGATTTGCGGGTTGGCCACACCCACATTTGTCAAGATATCAAAAATCGCATGAATCATCTGTAAACGCAAGAGGGTGTAGGTCATTGTTCCAAAGTTTCAAACACATTGATTGAAAATCCACAGTGTAAAAAAATACAAAGTGAATGAAAAAAGCAAGTTCCGCCCACAATGGCCGACGCCCTGTAGGGTTTAGGGCGGGGTCATAATAGAATTTTATACTCGTCTTGACATGACCTACCTTCATACCAAATTTCATATGTCTATGATGAAGTTGGCCTCTCATTGCCGTAATGTATTTCGTTGTTGAGATGGCGCTAGCGAGTCATTTTGCATCAGTAATTTTTTTGGACATCAAAAAAACAAATTTTTCACCGACCTTGAATTTTGGGTCAAATAAAATTGACTTTTCGTTAATGTTCAGGGGGTCAAATCAGGGGCGGTTTGGGAGAGAAGAATAATAATAATAATAACGGAAAATTCTTTTTCCACTATTATTTTTCTCCATAAGTACAATAGCTGGAGTCATGCCACTTTGTCACATTGTACCCCATCACAAATAAACCCTCTGTACATTTTTTCAACCGTCCATGACAAACAGCCTGGCTGTTATGAATTTTTAAAAATATAATTTGAAGAGGGCGCTATAGAGCCATTTTATCAGATAGCTGCTTGATTTGCATATCACTGCGTTCAGTTTGCAAATCTACACAAACGCTCTATTAGCATTTTCCAAGAAAAAATTGTGTGCAAAATAGATAATTTTTATTAATATTCCAAAAATTAAGAGTTTGTAGAAAATTCACCATGACCATATCTGAAGATGTATCACATTCAAATTGATAGTATGTCATTCCACATGGGTTTAGTGTGTTTTGGCCAAATTTGAAGTGTTTGCGATGAAAACTGTTGGAGGAGGAGTCAAAAGTAGACAGGTATGTGCTTTTATCAGCCCCGGGTTTGATCCAATATGGCCGACTTCCTGTTGGGTTCGGGGCGGGGTCATAAGAGGATTTTTTTCATGTCCTGACCTGTTCTATTTTTTGGGCCATGAGTTGGATTTTTAGCGTAACATTTTTCATGGCCGGGCTCCCATTGGCCCAATGTTAATCCATTTTCGAGGGGGCGCTATTCAGCCGTCGTGCAATATTTTTTCACGGGGCCTTCACTCAAAATTAGAGCTCATCGAGTTCTAATTTTCGACACCACTCACGGCCATATCCGTCATCGTTTACTATGCGTATTTCGCGATCTCCCCGTTTCCGTAAGAATTACAATTAGTCCCTCGCCGGGACGATTCTCGTCCCATCGGCTCGGGCCTAATAATAGGCCCCGCCTCTGAGCGACGGCAGCAGAACGATGTGTAAAAGTGTGTCCAGGGAAAGGGCTTTATTCATTCTATTTTATGATTGAATGGATTATTGATTATTTGAATATGACACTGAGGGGATATTTACACTTTACACCGAAGCAGGTTCCTGTTTGTGAATGTTTGATCAATGACAATAAACCCATTCTGACATTTTATTCAACATTTGAGCAGATATTACTGAGAAAAACTATACAAACTAAATCAAATAAATCAAGAAACTTGAAGAAATGTTTTATTTCTTAACCTTTATTTAAGCAGTAAAATAAAGGTAAGAACCCAGCGAGCTCCAAGTGTGACCTGGACCAAAGTGACAGCGACACAAAGCATTAAATGTTACATAAAGTCAATAAGTTGAGCTCGTCTGCCCCGAGTGAACCACAACAAAACTCCTGGAACAAGTGAATGTTCTGTTGCACTTGTTTCATGTGGTTCCTCTGACAAACAATTCACTTTGAGCACTTCTGCACCACGACAGAGTCACATCTGGGTCGATGCCAGGCTGGTATTTTCCCATGATTCATAGTGTACAATGTGCCTGATTGGCTGAAAAGAGGTGACCCTGACAAACTCTGCACTAGTTCTTTCCACACAGTGCGTTTAGAACATGCACAGATTCAACAAACAGTGTCTTTCCATGAAGTTCCTTCAATCAAAGTGTGAAGAGGATTTATTTTAACTCCAGTAAATAAAAATCAAGTACAGGCCCTTTAACCTGAAAGCAGCAAATATTGTAGTATTTGTGTAAAAAAAAAAAAAACAACAACGAAGAAAAAAAAAACAAAAAAAAACCAAAAACAGTATTTATTGAAATTGTAAGATATTGATTTTAACTTACAATTATGAAATGTTATTTTAGAAATCTAAAGTGACTCCAGGAACACAGTGCACTGACGATGTTAACGGGATCAAACAAACAATAAACCCACTATTACATATTACAAACATTACATTACAGATTACATTTGACCGTCCGAGTGTCAAAGATGTAAAAGTCAGGCCAACGTTTGAGCAAACGCTGCTCAAACGAGAACAAACCTCAGATTGATTCAATAATACTGAAGTCAAACAGGACAGAATGCTGCGCAGGTTTGTCTGAGCCTGAGCTGCAGTGCCTCGCGCCTCCACCAGCGGCGCACGCGCCTCACGTTGGGACACGCCGCCCTCAGTCCGCGCGGACACGTCCCCTTTAAGGCGCCCTCGTGCTCCGCGCCGGTGTAAACAAACCGGAACGTGTCGCCGCCTCGCGCCTCTGACCCCGGTGTCCCCCCGTGCCCCCCACTCCTCCTCCCCCTCCGCGCGCCGGTGCGCCGCTCTGTGATTGGCCCGCCTCTCTGCGCACGTGCCGTCTCTCTCTCCCGGAGCCTCATTGCGCTCAGGACGCGGCTCCGCGGCAGAAGCTCCTCTCTCCGGTGTTCGGCACCTGCCCACGGCGCGATGACCACGCACCACGCACGCTGAGCAGGGGGAGGGGCCACGCTGCGTGATTCAAACTGACCAGCGCGGACGGAGGACGCGCGGCGGACCAGCGGCGGAGGAGCGGCAGAGGAGCGGCGGAGGCGCATCAGGAGCAGGTAGGACGCGCCTCGGGACCGTGCCACCGCGCGTCGCCGCGTCCGGTACGGCGGCAAAGCTGCGCGGACGCGGGAGGACCGCGCGTTAAAGCTGCGGCTTTGACGCCGCGTTTGTGAGTTTTGGAAACGCGGAATAATCTGCCGCTCCGGACTGACGTTTGTCTGATTTTGGCCGCGTCTCTTCGCGACAGATTGAGCGAATCCCGGACGGACGTGAGCGCGGCGTGAGCGTCAGGAGCGCGAGCGGCGTCAGGGACTTAAACATCACAACAACCAGCGGCGAGTGACGCGGAGCGGAATCTGCGGCGAACGAGCAAGAGCCAGAGCCAGAGGCCAAAAAGGCTTCAATCAGATTTAGTCACAATTTATTTAATTTCACTGGAGATTTTTTTTGGTGTTTCAATTGATATTTTCCTTCTCCAGGTGAAATGATAGATTTATTGTGATTATTTCTCTTTAAACAGAGTAAAAATACAGATAACAGAGTATGACGTAAAGAGAGGAAAGGTCCAGCGTCCACGACGTTTTTTTTTCCCAAATCCAAAAAAAAAAAAAGAAGTTTTTCAGTTACAAAAACAGAAGCGTTTGAAAAGTCTTTACTCTTTTGCTGCTGCAGTGTTTTCAAAAGCCAAGAATATTTAAACGCTTCATTATTCTTTCATTTGTCTTTGATCAAATCCACTCAGTATTATTTTTATTGATTAAAATCTGAGGAACAAAAAGCACAAACAGAAGTGTGTTTTTACATTTCTCTCTTTCTCAAAAGCACCGATAAAACTAAGACGGACTGAATTCGACGTCTGCAGCAGCGACTCTTTCTTTATTTCGATCAAACGATGAGTTGTTTTCGACTAAAAACCTGTGAATATGAGGGTTTTAAGTTAAACAGCTGCAGCTTGAGCTCGTCCCCCAAAAATACAGATCTATTTTCATGAACAACACACATTTCACACTTGTCTGTGCCGTTTCGGTTTAATTCCTGCTTTTTCTGAGCCGTAAAACCTTCTCTCCTGATGATTTGCTCGATCACTTCCTCCTCAGTGAAGTTAAACCTTGGACTCAGAGGCCGTCGTTATTTTCGCCGTTAAAGGACGATCAACAAAACGCAAAGAAGTGTTTTTTAAAGTATCGGAATTTCCTTCACAAAACACAAAAAATCCTGTTTTATTTTGCGTAAAAAGTCCAGACCCTGTAGTTTGGATTTGTTCAAACACACGGTTTGTCGGTTCACGTCTCAGTCTTTTGTCGTTTCTCCTGGTTGTGTTTAAAATGTGAATTTGAACAGAATCTCAATTATTAAAACATAAAACACAAATCTAATCACAAAAAAAAACATCACAATTAATCTTTTTTCCAGCTCTTAAACTGGACTCGGTTGAAAAATCTTTAACGTTTTACTGTATTTGAACGTTTACGACACACGGGTTATATTTTCATGTTTATTTTTAATTGACTCTTTTTGTAGCTTTTAGTCTTTTTTACTACAAACAATAAACTTAAGGTGAGACTCTACAGCCACAAGTCCTTTTTTTTCTCTCTCACACATCGACTTCATGTGGAAACAACAAACGTGTCCAATCTGCTCCTGATGTTTGATTCTTCCATTGAATCCACTTCATCCATAGATTTCTCTGACATTGTTTTCTTCAAATGCATTTTTGTCCCTCGAGACATAAAGATCAGCCTTAAAGTAGATCCACACAAACTGTACAATCTGGACCCAACAGGATTTAGACCAAACACAAGGATTTTTAATATCTGATTCTAAAAGTGATTATTATTGAAGTTTTAAGTTAAAAAAAAGGTGAAATTTGAATTTTTAAACTAATTTTCAGTCAGATCTAGTTTACTTAAAAACTAAATAATAAATCCAAATCCCCTCTGTACATTTTTATAACTAATATGTCACAAAATGAACACAGAAATTTAAACCTGGTTCTGTCCATTTTTCAGATTCAAATGTCCCAAATATGTGGATTTTTGGCCATTTTTACACAAAAAAATGTCTTATTTCTACATGAAAACATGACACGATGAAAAGCCTGTAATGTATTTGTTCTTACATCCCTGAGACTAAACTACAGGAGAAGTTTAACAATGATATCTTTAATATTTGTTCCTGTTTGACCTTCTGCGTCTCACATTCAAACATTCAAATTGTGCACATTTTAAAACAACATTCATTTTCTAAAAGTTCACTATTTTTTCTCTGTTTTTTCACTGTAAAAAGCGACGTAAAAGCGTCGGCTCACACTTTTATATTTAAGTATGTGCGGTACGTTCATGTTTAACGTATATATTATTTCTCTTCACATTAAACTCGTCTCGTTCTGTGCCGCGTTCACTCTTTACTTTCTGGCCGCGTGTAGGAGTTTTTATTTTTGATCATTTATTTTGAACGGTTCTGCGGAGATTCATCGCAGCCTAATCAAAAACTGCAATTTGGACGGACACAATTACGACACAATTATTTAGTTTTACTTTTAGTTGTGTTTTTTCCACTGTAATTGTGATTTTAGATGTGTTTTTGTCACATTTTTGTTGCTTTTAGTGCTGTTTTGTCGCATTTCTTGTCACTTGTCATGTTTTTTTTTTTCACTTTTGGTTGTTTTTTATGCATTTTTGACGTGTTTGAGTTGCTAATAGTATATTTTTTGTCACTTTTAGTTGCGTTTTTGTTGCTCATTTCAGAACGTTTTAGCAAATCTATTAATTCTACACAGAATAAAACAGGATATATTATTGTTTGTGTCTTTTATTTTATTTACGAACACAATTAATACACAATGAATTACTTTTAGTCGCTGCCTTTTAGGTTTTTACCACAGTTTCTTCCACAAATGACATAATATCCTGTTATTTCGAGCTGCACGGTTCGGTAAAAATATCTAATTGTGATTTTTTTTTTGATTTTCTGATTTATGTTTTAATAACGAGATTCTGCAGCGTTAGGAGTTTTTACACAGAATAAAACAGGATATTCTGATGTGAAATAATAAAAACAGAACATTTTTGACGCTTTTAGTCACATTTTTGTCACTTAAATGTGTTTTTGTTGCTTTTAGTGCAGTTTTTGCCACTTTTAGCTGTGTTTTTGTCTCTTTAAATTGTCTTTTTAGATGTGTTTTTGTCACTTATAGTTACATTCTTGTCACTTTTAGTGCAATTCTTGTCACTTTTAGTTGTTTTGTTTTTAGATGCGTTTTTGACACATTTTAGTTGCTAGTATGATTTTTGTTGCTTTTAGTTGTGTTTTTGTCTCTTGAAATGGTCTTTTTAGACTTTTTTGTTGCTTCTAGTTCCCTTTTAGTCACATTCTTGTTATTTTTAGTTGTTTTTGTCACTTTAAGTTGTGTTTTTAGACACGTTTTTGACACTTCAGTTGCAAATAGTATGTTTTTTGTCGGTTTTAGATGCGTTTTTGTTGCATTTTTGTTGCTTTTGGTTCATTTTTTCCACTTTTAGTCGCGTTCTTGTCACTGTTAGTCGCAGTTTTGTCGCCCGTTGCAGAATATGTTTGAACAATCAACGACACACAATCACACACAGAATAAAACAGGAAGTGTTGTTGTTTGTGGGAGAAATTGTTGCACTTAAAAAATCACAGTCTTTGCCTTTTACTGTTTGCGATTTTGATGCGAGACTTTTCATTCCATAAAAACTCCCGACGCCGTAGTTTAGATTCAACATGTTCTGAAACACACAGTTCATATTCAGTTCAGTTTTTTGCCCGTTCTCCTGGACACTTTTAAAATGTTTGAACAGAATGCGATCATTTAAACAGAAATCCGACTGCGATCTCAGTGTGAAAGTGACTGACGACACATTTAGTCCAAAAAGAAGTTTAAAAACGCATCAAATCCCGCCGCTTTGTGCAGTTTGTGTTGTGCATCCAGATAAAACGGATCGTAGAGCGGCACATTTACAACATCTCGCTCGTTTTATCGCGGGAAATGTGCACGTCGTTCTTGACACTTGAACGGTGTCTTTCTTCCATCGCTGTAGTTTTCTCCCGTCGGTCGATTTCTTTGGACTTTTTCGAATGCGACGGAGGCCACTTTCACGTTTGGAGCTGAATCTGATGAAAGCGACGTCTGCTGCACTGAAACAAAAACAGGAGACGCCGTTCGTTAATTGGAAAAGACAGGGATTAAGGCCAGACGCTGCAGGTGAACAGGAAAAAGTCTTAAATTTAAAGATATTAATGTTAAACTTCTGCTGTAGTTTACTCACATAAATGTAAGAAAAAAATGTATTACAAGTTTTTCATCATGTCATGTTTTCATGTAGAAATAAGGCATTTTATGTGTCAAAATTGCCAAAATTGCACATATATGGGACAATCTGAAAAATGGACAGAACCAGGTTTAAATTTCTTTCATTTTGTGACATATTAGTTATAAAAATATAAGTAAACTAGATTGGACTGAAAATTGTCCTAAAAATTCAAATTTCGCCTCATTTTTTTGACTTAAAACTTCAATAAATCAGTTTTAGAATTAGATATAAAAAAATCCTTCTGTAAGTTTCGTCAAAATCCAGTCCAACACTGTAAAATTTGACGTGTGTGGGATCTACTGATGTTTATGTCTCGAGGGAGAAAAATGGATTTTAAGAAAACGGCCTTTGAAGTTACAATGTCCCAGAGAAATCTATGGATGAAGTGGATTCAATGGAAGAATAAAATATTTCTAGGAGCAGATTGGACAGGTTTGTTGTTTCCACATGAAAGTCGATATGTGAGAGAGAAAACTGACCAAAAAACTAAAAAGTGCCTGTAGAGTCTGGCCTTAAACAGATGAAACCTTCAGTCGCCGGCGGCAGAAACAGCATCGAAAAAAGAGGATGCTTTAAACTGAAACGAGACAAAGATAAAACATCCACTTTTACAGATTTAAGATCAAATGATTGTCGAGCTCCTGCAGCTTGTGACTCAATCTGCAGAAGAAACAACAGCAACGAGCCTGAAATGCAGCTCCTGGGGTTTGTGTTTGTCGTCTCACGTTAAACATGAATCGTATTTCACTTTGTGACCTTCACGTGGCACAGGTTTGACTTTAAAGACTTCAGATCGAGCTCTAAATCTGCAAAGTCTGACACTTTTCACCTTCCAATGTCGTCAAAAAGTGTCTCTGCAGATGTTTGTGAGACACACTTTATCATAAAACCCTGCACTTGTAACAGTTACCAACACCGACATTAAAATGATGTGATGTTGGTAAAACAGTGAAAACATGTTATTCTGCATTTTTAAGTTTGTTTTTATCCTTTAAACCTGCTCGAGTGTCTTCAATTTGCATCTCATGTTTTAAAACAAAGAAAAAGTTTATTATGGACCTAATAAAAGGATTTGTCTGCTCTTTGCCCTTTACACAATTTAGTGAAGTTATCCCTTTAAGAAACACGGCGTTCAGGTTTGCAGCAGCAGTGATCAGTTTGGCGATGATGTAAGGACTTAAAACGGCTGCAAACCTCTGATAAATGACGTAGATGATCTGAAAATACGCCCCGGACAGAAGGAGTTCAGCAGGAAGTGTGTCTGACGCTCGGAGGGAGAGGATTTTCTAACAAACCTTCCTCAAAACAGCATGAATGCAGCTGAATGCTACTCCAGGTGTGTTTTTGATGAAGAACATTGTTAGAACAGAGTTTAAAGAGAGAAAAAGTCACTGGAGCAGAATCTGTGCTTTAAATCTGTGTTTTTGAACCTTTTTTAAATTGTGGCACGCTTTTTGGGTTTAACAGATACCACGGCACACCAACTACTTCTAAAACATGACCAAATCAGACCATTTAGTGAAAAAATATGGTATATAATGAGCAAAGAATGTCTGTGCAATTTAAACTTGGTAATAATGATAGATTTGTTTTCTTCTTGGGACAAAAGCTGCTCAGGACCCTCGTGCACCCGTGTTCACTGGCACTGGCTGAAAATAATAAATAATGTGAAGCTACAGAACAGACAGGCAGCGTAATAAAACCCCAAATCATTCATTTATTTAGTTTGTGATTTTATTAAACAGCTGATTATCTAAACAGTGTTTTTGTGATTGTTCCTCTCGTTTTTCCCTGTCTGGCTCTTTACATTTGTCTGGTGTTTGTTTTCTTTTCCTTTCTGGTGCTTGTTTTCTTTTCTGGTGTATCTTTACATTTGTCTGGTGTTTGTTTTCTTTTCCTTTCTGGTGCTTGTTTTCTTTGCTGGTGTTTCTTTTCTTTTCTGGTGTTTTTTACATTTGTCTGGTGTTTGTTTTCTTTCCTTTCTGGTGCTTGTTTTCTTTGCTGGTGTTTCTTTTCTTTTCTGGTGTTTTTTACATTTGTCTGGTGTTTGTTTTCTTTTCCTTTCTGGTGCTTGTTTTCTTTGCTGGTGTTTCTTTTCTTTTCTGGTGTTTTTTACATTTGTCTGGTGTTTGTTTTCTTTTCTGGTGTTTTTTACATTTGTCTGGTGTTTGTTTTCTTTTCCTTTCTGGTGCTTGTTTTCTTTGCTGGTGTTTCTTTTCTTTTCTGGTGTTTTTTACATTTGTCTGGTGCTTGTTTTCTTTGCTGGTGTTTCTTTTCTTTTCTGGTGTTTTTTTACATTTGTCTGGTGTTTGTTTTCTTTTCTGGTGTTTTTTACATTTGTCTGGTGTTTGTTTTCTTTTCCTTTCTGGTGCTTGTTTTCTTTGCTGGTGTTTCTTTTCTTTTCTGGTGCTTGTTTTCTTTGCTGGTGTTTCTTTTCTTTTCTGGTGTTTTTTTTACATTTGTCTGGTGTTTCTTTTCTTTTCTGGTGTTTTTTTTTACATTTGTCTGGTGTTTGTTTTCTTTTCTTTGGTGTTTTTTTTACATTTGTCTGGTGTTTCTTTTCTTTTCTTTGGTGTTTTTTTACATTTGTCTGGTGTTTCTTTTCTTTTCTGGTGTTTTTTACATTTGTCTGGTGTTTGTTTTCTTTTCCTTTCTGGTGTTTTTTACATTTGTCTGGTGTTTCTTTTCTTTTCTGGTGTTTTTTACATTTGTCTGGTGTTTGTTTTCTTTTCCTTTCTGGTGTTTTTTACATTTGTCTGGTGTTTGTTTTCTTTTCTTTGGTGTTTTTTTTTACATTTGTCTGGTGTTTCTTTTCTTTTCTG
Source organism: Rhinogobius similis (assembly GCA_019453435.1). NCBI lineage: Eukaryota > Metazoa > Chordata > Actinopteri > Gobiiformes > Gobiidae > Rhinogobius > Rhinogobius similis. The sequence goes on along the minus strand of CM033619.1, from coordinate 4,810,878 downwards.
GTGTTTTTTTTTACATTTGTCTGGTGTTTGTTTTCTTTTCTTTGGTGTTTTTTTTTACATTTGTCTGGTGTTTCTTTTCTTTTCTGGTGTTTTTTACATTTGTCTGGTGTTTGTTTTCTTTTCTGGTGTTTTTTTTTTTTTACATTTGTCTGGTGTTTGTTTTCTTTTCTTTGGTGTTTTTTTTTTACATTTGTCTGGTGTTTCTTTTCTTTTCTGGTGTTTTTTTACATTTGTCTGGTGTTTGTTTTCTTTTCTTTTCTGGTGTTTTTTTACATTTGTCTGGTGTTTGTTTTCTTTTCTTTGGTGTTTTTTTTTTACATTTGTCTGGTGTTTCTTTTCTTTTCTGGTGTTTTTTACATTTGTCTGGTGTTTGTTTTCTTTTCCTTTCTGGTGTTTTTTACATTTGTCTGGTGTTTCTTTTCTTTTCTGGTGTTTTTTACATTTGTCTGGTGTTTGTTTTCTTTTCCTTTCTGGTGCTTGTTTTCTTTGCTGGTGTTTCTTTTCTTTTCTTTTCTGGTGGTTTTTTTTTACATTTGTCTGGTGTTTCTTTTCTTTTCTTTTCTGGTGTTTTTTACATTTGTCTGGTGTTTGTTTCTCAGATGCTCTGGTGTCATTTATTCGGTTAAATGTGACATATTTCTGTGTCACTCTGATGTCCCTCGACCTCTGACTGAAAATCAAGGCCTTTAAAGACGCTCGGCACATTTTTATTGTTGTTCATAAAAAGGTTTTTACCTGCTTTGCATGATTTGAGCCATTAAAATACAATACAATCTGTAAGTTTTAATGGTTAAAATTCAAGTTTTAAGTCCAGACACTGCAGGTGAATAAGAAAAAATGTAAAATTTAAAGATATCAATGTTAACTTAACTTAACTTAAAACTTTAATAAATCAGTTTTAGAATTAGATATTTAAGTCGGTTTGGTCTAAATCTTGTTGAGTCCAGATTGTACAGTTTGTGTGGATCTACTTTAAGGCTGATCTTTATGTCTCGAGGGACAAAAATGCATTTGAAGAAAACAATGTCAGAGAAATCTATGGATGAAGTGGATTCAATGGAAGAATCAAACATCAGGAGCAGATTGGACACGTTTGTTGTTTCCACATGAAAGTCGATATGTGAGAGAGAAAACTGACAAAAAAATTGAAAAAATTGCTTTTGCCTGTAGAGTCTCGTCTTAACTGAGGAAAGAAGAATCATTTTTGTAAAAGTCTAAAATTCGGAGTGAAATGAAGCTTTAATTCTCCTGAAGAACAGCAGATTTTGTGATTTCCAAACTTCAAATAATCAAAGTTCCATTCGATTGCGATGATTCTTTCTCTAAGGTTGGCCTGTAAATGAATAATTCCCACATTTCTCTAATAATTCCCATTCGCCGGAGGATCCTTTTGTCAATATAATTAACGTTTCTTGCTCTTTACGTCCAAACGCTGCATTAAACTCTCTTTCCTCGTCTTTTATTCTTTTGCTTGGACAGATTTTCTCGCAGCAGTGAATCTTAAATTAGCCTCGGCGCGTTCCGTCTTCGGCCAAGAACGGAAATAATACCAGAGAGGAACGGGGAAATTAATTATTCTTGAATTATAGCGGAGGTTTTTGTGGATTTGGAGGATAAAGTTTTAATTTGCGCAGTGTGTGGGGAGAGACTGGACAGATGTGTTTGTTCAGACTGAAGCAGGTGGAACGGGCTTCGGCTGCACTTTTACTTCAAACTTACGGTAAAATAAACTGTTTTAATGTTTCAGATTAATAGAAACAGCAAGAAAATGCATTGTTTCCGATGAATGTTTGGGAAAATGTAGCGTGTTTTGGCAGATAATGTTTTGAAGTGAAAAACTAAAGGCAAAACTCTCTTTGTTTTACTTTTTTGGTTGTTTTTTTTTTCTCTTGTGACATAAAAATGTTCACATCAAAGTTCATCTCAATGTAATGTTTCAGTATTTATTTGAGTCCACTTCCATAGATTTCTGTGAGACGTAACTTCAGGGTTTGGAAATACGCTGTACAAATACTCGGCACAAATACTCAGTACAAATACTCAGTACAAATACTCGGTACAAATACTCGGTACAAATACTCAGTACAAATACTCAGGTTAAATGAGTATTTTTTAAACTTGTTCTTGAGTGTAATTTTAGCAGGAAATTATAATTAGTGACATTAATCTCTACGATTCCAGTCCTGTCTCTCTCTCTCCCCCCCTCTCTTTCTCTCTCTTGCTTGCTCTCTCATCCCCCCCTCTCTTTCTCCTCTCTTCTCTCTCTCTCCCTACCCTTCCCCCTCCCATCTCACTGTATCTTTCTTCCCTATCTCCCCCCTACTCTCTTTCTCTTCTCCATCTCTCTTTCTCACTCTCTCCTCTGTCTCTGTCTCTTCTCTTTCTCTCTGTCTTTCCCTCTCTGTTTCTCTCTCTCCCCCTCTCTCTTCTATAATGGGCTGTAGGTGTTGTATCTGTCACAGAGACACAGTGACATCGCACCAAGAGCGACTTCACCAAATTATCACCGGAGCCTCCGTGAGTCCCCGGGCAGCCCACACACTCCACATGGACAGGGCCTAACATCGACAGGGCTTTACATCGACAGGGGGCGTTACATCGACAGGGCCTAACATCGACAGGGCTTTACATCGACAGGGCCTAACACCGACAGGGCTTTACATCGACAGGGCTTTACATCGACGGGGGGGTTACATCGACAGGGCTTTACATCAACAGGGCTTTACATCGACAGGGCTTTACATCGACAGGGCTTTACATCGACAGGGATTTACATCGACGGGGGGGGGTTACATCGACAGGGCTTTACATCAACAGGGCTTTACATCGACAGGGCTTTACATCGACAGGGCTTTACATCGACAGGGATTTACATCGACAGGGCGTTACATCGACAGGGCGTTACATCGACAGGGCACGTTACATCGACAGGGGGTGTTACATGGACGGGGCGTTACATGGACAGGTACATGGACAGGGGTGTTAAATGGACAGGGGTGTTAAATGGACAGGGGGCGTCACATGGACAGGGGTGTTACATGGACAGGGGTGTTACATGGACAGGGGGTGTTACATGGACAGGGGTGTTAACAGGGGGCGTCACATGGACATGGACAGGGGGCGTTACATGGACAGGGGGCGTTACATGGACAGGGCGTTACATGGATGGGGGGGTGTCACATGGACAGGGGGCGTTACATGGACAGGGGGCGTTACATGGACAGGGGGCGTTACATGGACAGGGGGCGTTACATGGACAGGGCACGTTACATGGACAGGGGGTGTTACATTGACGGGGCGTTACATGGACAGGGTGTTACATGGACAGGGCGTTACATGGACAGGGCGTTACACGGACAGGGGGTGTTACATGGACAGGGGGCGTTACATGGACAGGGGTGTTACATGGACAGGTGGCGTTACATGGACAGGGGTGTTAACAAGGGGCGTCACATGGACATGGACAGGCGTTACATGGACAGGGGTGTTACATGGACAGGGGGCGTTACATGGACAGGGGGAGTTAACAGGGGGCGTCACATGGACATGGACCGGGGGCGTTACATGGACAGGGTACGTAACATGGACAGGGGGCGTTACATGGACAGGGGGCGTTACATGGACAGGGGTGTTAACAGGGGCGTTACATGAACATGGACAGGGGCGTTACATGGACAGGGCGTTACATGGACAGGGGGTGTTACATGGACGGGGCGTTACATGGACAGGGGGCGTTACATGGATAGGGGGCGTTACATGGACGGGGGCGTCACATGGACAGGGCACGTCACATGGACAGGGGGGCGTTACATGGACGGGGGCGTTACATGGACAGGGGTGTTACATGGACAGGGGGCGTCACATGGACAGGGGGCGTTACATGGACAGGGGGCGTAACATGGACAGGGGGCGTCACATGGACAGGGGTGTTACATGGACAGGGGGTGTTACATGGACAGGGGGTGTTAACAGGGGGCGTCACATGGACAGGGGGCGTCACATGGACGGGGGGCGTCACATGGACGGGGGGCGTCACATGGGCGGGGGGCGTCACATGGACGGGGGGGTGTCACATGGACGGGGGCGTCAAATGGACGGGGGCGTCACGGACAGGAGTGTTATGGACAGGGGGCGCCACATGGACAGGGTGTTATATGGACAGGGGGCGTTACATGGACGGGGTGTTACATGGACAAAACATGGACAGGGGAGTTACATATGGACAGCGCGTTACATGAACACACATGGACAGGGGGCGTCACATGGACAGGGGTGTTACATGGACAAGGGGCGTTACATGGACGGGGTTTTTACATGGACAGGGGGCGTCACATGGACAGGGGTGTTACATGGACAGGGGGCGTCACATGGACAGGGGTGTTAAGAATATAAGATACACAGAACTGTTTCACACTGAAGCTGCTGCTGAGATTATTTTAGTTGTCGGCAAGTCAAAAATTTATTTATTTCTATTAAACATTGAGACTCTTAAATAGAGAATATTTATGAATAAATTGTATTATTTATGAAAAGCTGAAATAGTTTTTTTTCAGTTTTGGCTTTTGATTTAATAATGCTGCTGTTTTTGCCATTTCAAAACAATTGTAGTTATATTTTCTTTTTAAGTTAATGGCATTTACAATCAAAACACGACTATGATTATTTTTATTGTAACCATTAGTCGATTATTTGTTCAACAAGAGCGGTGTTTTATATTTTTCTCTCTAATTCCACTCAGTTTAAAGTTTCAATTTCATGAGTCTTTTGATTTCAGAAAAGTACTGTATTCTGAACATCGACATAAGAAATAAACTATATCGGAATGTAGTCACTCTAAACTCGAATTAATTTCATTTATTCAAATTAAATGAATTCTGACAGTCTTATTATGCAAAACACACACTCTGCCACATTTACATTTTCGCTCCTTGTTCTAACTCTGTTCCTCGTCACAAACTCAGCTGCAGTTGTTTTTAGCGTCGTTCACGTTGTTTGTTTCATTAATCCTGTTCACGAGCTCCTGTTCCCTGAGCCTCACGAAAACTCTCCGCTTCAAACTTCCCAGATTTGTGGCGTCAAAGAGATGCGGAGGTCTGCTGTGTTATAAATCCTCACAGACTCGTCCTCCGTTCTTCACAAAAACCTCAGACATTTGTTCATTCTCCAGAGGCTCAGCTGCAGCTTCGGTTTGAGTCGAGCGTTTGAGGGAAAACAGGCTCTCGCGAACAGGAGCTGAAGACTAAAAACAATGCAGAAAATGGATGATAGGTGTCCCAAATAAATCTGACATCGACTCCAGAACCGCTGAGGGAGAAGAACCTGCTTTGGTGTTCATTTAGTCATTAAAATAACATTAAGGCGAGACACTGCAGGTGAACCGGAAAAAATATTAAATTTAAGATATCAATGTTAAACTTCTCCTGTAGTTTACTCACACAAATGTAAGAACAACATGTATTACACGTTTTTCATCATTTCATGATTTCATGTAGAAATAAGGAATTTTATGTGTAAAAACGGCCAAAAATACACATTTTTGGGACATTTAAAAGTCTACAGAACAGATTAGGCGTCACAATTCACTAAAATGTAGTAAAGATGATTATATTTAAAATTTTACTAAACAGATTTGCTTTTTGTCCCCAGTTTGACTATTTTCATAAAGTTTATAATGTCACTTCCTGGTTGGAATATGACACAGGTGGAGGTAATTCCACAACTGTTACCATAGCAACCAGACTGTAAACAAATTAAAATACCTAATAAGGCCTTTATTTTGTTGAATGGCTGTTTAAACTGTCAGAGAGATGCTTCAGTCGAGTGTTAACTGTCTGTTTATTTTCATCTGTGTGTCTCTTTTTGATGACGTCACAGAGGGATTCCATTTTAGAAATCAGCTCCACTTCCTGTCATTTTAAACTTCTGTTATTCAAATTTTCTTCACAAACTGCTACTTCACAAATGTAAAACTATGATAAATATTTAACACAGGTGCCCTCCCACCAAACTAAGTCAGAATTAGAGAAACGTGAGAACCTGAAATATAGACTTTAAATTGACAAAATTAGGTTTAAATTTCTTGGTTAATTTTATAACATATTAGTTAGAAAAATGTACAGAGGGGATGTTGGATTTCTTATTTAGTTTTTAAATAAACTAGATCTGACTGAAAATTGTCCTAAAAATTCAAATTTCGCCTTTTTTTTTACTTAAAACTTCAATAAACCAGTTTTAGAATCAGATATTAAAAATCCTTGTGTTTGGTCTAAATCTGTTGAGTCCAGATTGTACAGTTTGTGTGGATCTACTTTAAGGCAGATCTTTATGTCTCGAGGGACAAAAATGCATTTGAAGAAAATGTTGTTTGGAGTTATTTGCTTTTAGTCTCGTTTATGTCACTTATAGTTGTTTTTGTCACTTTTCCTCACGTTGTTTGTTGCTTTATGTTGTGTTTTTTGTTGTTTTTGTCGCATTTTTGTCACTTTTAATAAAAAATTTTATTGCTTTTAGTTGCGTTTTTATCGTTTCAGTCAAATTTTTTATGCTTTTAGTCAATCCTTGTGTGTTTGGTCTAAATCTTGTTGAGTCCAGATTGTACAGTTTGGTGTAGGATCTACTTTAAGGCTGATCTTTATGTCTCGAGGGACAAAAATACATTTGAAGAAAACAATGTCAGAGAAATCTATGGATGAAGTGGATTCAATGGAAGAATCAAACATCAGGAGCAGATTGGACACGTTTGTTGTTTCCACATGAAAGTCTGAATATTGAGAGAGCAAACAAAACATTGAAAGAAATTAGTTTTGCCTGTAGAGTCTGGCCCTCTTAAGTGGACGTTGCTTATCGTTGGCATATTTCGATGGATTGTTGCAGCTCGGAGTCTCCTTCGTCTGTCGAGCTGCAGCAGGTTCAGTATTAAAACTGAAGACTTTGAAACGCTGCGATCATGAATTATAAAAGAGCGAAGACCAGTCGGAGCCGCGGCTTCGTTTAGACTCAACCCCCGCTGCTCCTCCACAGAAAGAACGCTTTTATAAACACTGTTAAAACCTGAGCTGCAACAAACGGAAAATACTACGACTGATAGTGCAGCTCGTGTCTATGATGGAGCAGAAAGGTATTCGACCCTGAACAGCTCAAAACGACACAAAAATAATAAAATATCCCCCACGAGTGCAAAGAAACAGCACAAACGATAAATACTGACTCCTAAAATATTGTTTTCAGCTCATTGTTAAGACGAGACATTACAGCAAAACTCTTTTTTTTTTTCAAATGTTTGTTTTTGGGTCAGTTTGCTCTCTCAACATTTCGGCTTTCCATGTCCAATCTGCTCCTGAAGTTTGATTCTTCCATTGAATCCACTTCATCCATAGATTTCTCTGACATTGTTTTCTTCAAATGCATTTTTGTCCCTCGAGACATAAAGATCAGCCTTAAAGTAGATCCACACAAACTGTACAATCTGGACTCAACAGGATTTAGACCAAACACAAGGATTTGTTGATATTTAATTCTAAAACTCATTTATTAGTTTTAAGTTTTAAGAAAATTAGGCAAAATTTGAATCTTTTTGGACAATTTTCAGTCAAATCTAGTCAACTCAAAAAATGTGTACAAAATGAACTAAGAAATAAAATGTTTTAAATTTAAACAACATTTTTAACATTTATATGTCCCAAATATGTGTATTTTGGCCATTTTTAAAAACCTTTTTTTAAAAAAGTGCATTATTTCTACATGAAAACATAACATGATGTAAAACGTGTAATATATTTTTCTTTCATTTATGTCTTTAAATTAATTTTTTTTCCTATTCACCTGTGGAGTCGATTGATGGGTTGATTTGAAAATTATCGCGACAGACCGAGCGTGTCGCCTTGTAGTTTAACTCATTTACTTTATTGTATTATATTATTTTCAACAACTTAATTTAAAGCTGCAGTACCTGATTTTTTTTTTTTAAATCTGTGTAACTCGATCCTAGCTCTCACAAACTGTTTGACACATTCTTTATATTTAATCTTAGGTGTATGCACAGTTTTAAAACGGCTTTTTTTAGACTAAAATGGGAAACTGGAGTGGACCACCCAAGCTCAGCCAATCAGAGCGCTGCTTTTGGTTCTTAGCTCTGGGTTTACAAAACATAAAACACTTCATTTTTAGCTGCAGAGAGTGTGCAGAAGTCTGATTCATGTCACAAATTGCTGCTTTTACAGGAGACTCTTTAGGGGAAAACACAAAATCCACAAATTTAGAAATAAAAAAGTCAGGTAACCCAGCTTTAAAGGACACATATGCTGATACAGCGACTTTTTAAGCTATTAACCCTGCTCTAATGTTTTTCATCAAAACCTCATGGAGTTACATTCAGCTGCATTCAAACTGTTTTGAGGAATGTTCTTTAGAAAATCCCCTCCTACCGACAAACACACTTCCTGCTGAACTTCCTGGATTTTCAGACTTCATACGTCATCCGTAGAATCCTCTGCTGTTTTAAGTCCTTAAATCGTCACAGACTCATTCTGAGCATTTCTTCTGACTAAACACAATAACTGCTGCTGCTGCTTGATAATTGCCTTTAGCACATTCGCTGATAATATATATATATACAACAAGATAATATTGTTAAGTGCTTGGCGCCATCTACTGGATGGATGCACTAAGTAAGTGTCTTTCCAGACTCCTGAGAAAAACATAAATTATTCAATAATAAACTTTTTTTTATGAACAAAACATGAGATGACAAGTTTAAGGTCCTCAAGAGCAGGTTTAAAGGCTAAAAACAAATTTTAAAAATACATAATATTTTCCTTTAAGTATATTCCAATATTAAATGCTTCGATTTAACTCCATTTTGAATAATTCTGTGGACCCTTCCAGCAGTGACTTTGTGCACTGCCTGGTACTGATAGAAACCTTCTGTCCCATTCATTTTAATGAGGCAGCAAAATAAAAACATGAATCATGTCGTTTGTAGACAGCGCAGACACTTGGTTGTTGCTCGTGTTTCTGAAGCTAAATCTGAATTTCCTTCTAGATAAATTAATTATCTGTCTGTCTTATAAGTTCACTACATTTGACAACAACCGTTAAGATCTAGCTTGTGTTTCTAAAGTAGGATTTGTTGCACTTGATGAAACAAAACTTAAATTTCATTGTCAAACTGAGGCTAGTATGTTTTTGGTATGATTTGACCAGCGGGACAGATTGAAGACATGTTTATTGCGCAGTTGTTAGTTTGTATGCTAATTTATACGCTAATTGCTAATGTTAACAATCCACGCAAAACACTTCTACACCTGGTAGTGTTTCTAACTCTGCTCTGGTGTTACTCGAGTGGGTCCAGTCGACAACACAACCCTGGATTGTCATCGTTTGTGATGTTTGGATGCTAACTCTGAGGCTAACGCTAACCATAAGGCTAAGGCTAACTCTGAGGCTAACGCTAACTTTTCCAATGGGAGTTAAAGCATGGAATTGTCAGAACAGAAAGTGAATGGACTGTAAACGAAACAAAAAACATGCAGAAATATCACTTTTTTTTAGCAGATCACATGTTTCTGTTCTGTTTTTTGTTTATACGCTCTGTTTGACCGTTTTCCTTTCTTTTTTACATTTTGGTTGTTTTTAAATAAATACATATATCTTTGTTATTTTGTAATTTCCGATTCCTTTTTCTGAACATTTTTCTCATAATGTTCTTCTGTGTTTGTAGATTTTGACAGAACTCAAGGAGAAGATCTGCAGAATCAAGACCCTCCAGAAACCAGGACTAAACCAGGACTAAACCAGGACTAAAGACCAGAAGTAGGACCCACAGTCATCCTCTTCTACACCTGGACTCATTTCAGACCAGAACTATATCCAGATCAAACCTGGACTCCAAAAGAACAAACTCAGAACATAACGAGGACTAAGTAAGGACCGAACCAGGATTTAACCCAGGACTAAACCAGGATCAAACCAGGATTAAACCAAGACTGGACCAGGAATGAAGCAGGGCTAACGCGACCATCAAACTAAACAAAATCAGGACTAAACCGGGGCTAAACCTGGTCCAAACTGGGCCTAAAGTCGGTCTAACCCAGGACCAAACCAAGTCTAAACCAGGTCTAACCCAGGACTAAACCAGGTCTAAACTAGGACTAAACCAAGTCTAACCCAGGCCTAAACCAGGTCTAACCCAGGACCAAACCAGGTCTAACTCGGGCCTAACCCAGGTCTAACTCGGGCCTAACCCAGGTCTAATCCGGGACGAAATAAAGTCTAAGACAGGACTAAACCAGAACTAAACCAGGACCAAACCAGGTCTAAACCAGGTCTAATCCGGGCCTAACCCAGGTCTAAGCCGGGCCCAGACCAGGCCCACAGCAGGTCCCGGACAGCGCCCCCTGGTGAGCCATGGCCTTCACTCTGTCAGAGATCATGGCGGCGCGGCGGCAGCAGACGCAGCCGACCCCCCAGAGGGAGCGGCGGGGCGGGACGGCGGTGGAAGTGGACGAGTACAGCACCAACCCCACCCAGGCCTTCACCTTCTACAACATCAACCAGGCCCGCTTCCAACCGCCCCACGTGCACATGTGAGTACAACCGCCCCACACAACCACCCCCACATGCATATTTGAGTACAACTGCCCACACAACCGCCTCACACAACCGCCCCACACAACCGCCCCACGTGCACATGTGAGCAAAACCGCCCCACGTGCACATGTGAGTACAACCGCCCCACACCACCGCCCTGGGTGCAGGTGTCAGTCGCAGACGTTCTGCTGGTGTTGGGTCTCGGCTGTGTTTTTTCGTGAAGTTAAACTCTGTCCAGGGCCTGATGCGGCACAGACAGAACCAGCAGCAGCTGGTGGTGCGTGTTCTGCCTGTGCCTCTGTGTGACCTGCTCATGTCAGATGGACTCGTGTTTCACTCTGAGTTGAGTTCCACACATCAGTCTGAAGAGTCTCTCACTGAAAGCCCTCTGGAAAATGTTGAACGTCGTGACAAACATTCGAAGCTGAAACGTCACAAGCCGAAAAATCAAACTGTGATCAAATCCAGAGAAAAGCACAGCGCAAGCACAAAAAAGTGTCCGAAGTACGTCCAAACCACAGCTGGACAGGTTCCCCACTACGCTTTAGAAAAAGAAACTCTAGAGCAGGGATCTCCAACCTTTTTCCCCCAGAGAGCTACTTTCACAAACAAAAATGGTAGAGGGCTTTTAGCGTTTGCAAGAAACTGAGTCAATTTAACAGTGATGGCTATCCTCATGGGGTATAGGCCTACACACAAATACACAAGTGCACAACTGTAGGCATCTGTGTAAAATAACAATCAATGTCACTTCATTTTGAACTGTTACAATAATCATAGAAAAACTCAAACAAAGGTCAGTCAGGAGCAGTTTGAGGAGAGTAATAGCCCACATGACAAATGATCCTACCTTTACAATGGCAATATGTGCGTAATCAAATTGGAATTATTCAGCTTAATATATAGTTCATAAATCCTTTGGCGAGCTACTTGAAAAGGGGTGGAGAGCTACCAGGAGCTCCTGAGCTACAGGTTGGAGACCCCTGCTCTAGAGTCAGGGCCAAAGTGAACGTTGGTGCTGGGAAGGCGGACTGTTGTTTTGTTTTTTTGGTTTAATTTTACATTTTCAAATGGTCTTGAATACGTTTCGTATCTGCTGCAGTCAGCTTATCCTCTTGCTCATATTATTATCATCGGGATCAGTGCGCGCCTCGACTCTGGACGCGGTGCTCTTCGGTAAAAGTCCGGTTCCACTCTGTGTGTTTTGAGAGGCCAAAGCTCACGTGCACAGTCTTTATTCTTCTACAACAAACGCTCTTTACATTGTGCATACTTCAGTCCTCTCCTCTGCGGCTTTAACCCTGTTTTATCTCGAGACTTTCTGCTTATTCTTCATTCGTTAAATAGGTCACACGCTCTCCTCCCGATTTTCTGTAGCTCGAGTTTCGTTCTGAGCTGCGGCTGAAACTTCCCGCGCAGTATTCCCGCTCACGTTCCGCCGTGTTTGCGCGTCTCCCCGGGGCTCCATCCGTACCTGCGCCGGACGAGGGGATGCGCCGAGCCGCTGCGCCCAGGGACGGCGCACTGAAGTGGGGCACGCTCGTACACCGGCGCCTCCTCCTCCTCCAGAGAGCTCCGGGACGAGGCGCGGTCCCACAGGAGACCGACGCCACTGCATTTCACATTCATGGATCTCTCCGTCTCACTCTGACTCTGTGCAAAAAGTGCAAAGGTATCAATATTTTATGGAAATATATTAAAAAATAAAACACACAGACATTTTAACCGATTGATTGAGTAGAAAGTACAACAACGCGCAAGAATTTTACGATCGGTTCAAAGTAAATGTCATTTTTAAAAACGGCGAGATGTTTTTTTCTTTCCATTTCTTACATATTTTAACAGAAACGTCAGAGGAGCAGAGCAGGCAACACACCAGGGAGTTTTTTGATTTTTGATACAGAAGTAGTGTCCTGTGCAGCAAGGTTTAGTCTGGAAGCAAAGGCTGTGTCTTTGTAAAATAAAATAAAACCAAAAAAATGATAATAATTAGAGAAAGGAAAATGGTAAAAGCCACAAAATCACAGTTGTTTAAGCAAAGTGTGGTTTAAAAAGAGGCAGTTATCGTAAAAAATAAAAAAGAAGAATCGCCTTTGAACGGAAATGATGGATTATGGTTTAATCCCTTGATTTTCAACCAGTGCCGGGGAACAAATGTCCAATTTTAGATGACAGATTCACAAATGTGGATGTAATTGACTCACTTCCGTTTTTGGGAGCAACTTCTGCATCAAAAAAGAACACAAATCCATCACTATTTCAAATTTAAAGAACTAGACACTTGCATAGACATTATTTTCCACATTATATACCATATTTTTTTTACTAAACAGTCTGATTCTGTAATGCTTTAGGAGTAGGTGGTGCTGTGGTATCTTTTAAACCTTAAAAGTGTGCCGTAACTCAAGAAAGGTTGAAAAACACTGGTTTAATCTACCTTCTGTTCACAACATTAAACTCAAACCATGGCAGAGATAAATAAATAAAATGTAGATAAAGCGTAGGCATCAATCAGGCACATGAGGCCAGAAAAGTACAATGTTGTTAACGACCCGAGACTTGGAAGGTAATAATACAATACAATATAAAAAAAACAAAAACAGTAAAAAAAAAAAACACAATCGTTGTGTCTCTCCTATTAGTTCCAGCGTTTGTCAAATTTGTCCGTTTTCAAATTAACATTACAAATTAATTACAAATGTTATTTTCTCCATTTTGTTCTATTGTTGATTTTTAAATCCAAAGGTATCCATCACTTATTTCCATTGCAGGGGTTATATGTCCCAGATACATCATTTTAAAATGAAGTGAGAGGTTAAAGGGGACATATTATGCAAAATCAGCTTTAATGAGCTCTTGTTACACCAGTGTTTCCTCGTCATTCGTTCACTCAGTTGTATTTTGATTGATGCGTCAACACATCCCCAGAACAGATCTTGTAAAAGCAGCTCTGCATCTAATTAAAGAGGTGAAACCGGAGGTGCACCGTTAGCATAGTTAGCTAGTTATTGTTCGCTTTACTTTGACAGTAAACTCGGCTCAGAAAAGACCCTGAAAGTGAGGGGTACGCTGTGACATCACACTCAATAATCCCCTTTAAATGAAATCTGCTGCTTGTTACAGTGAAATGTCACTGTGAAGAGGCGGAGCTTATTACTATGAAGAGGCGGGGCTTATCAGATTATCACTTTTGAGTTGGAAGTCTGGCCTGTTTCTGTTATTAAGCCGTTTTGGATTAATATTGCAGGAAAAAAAAGCAAAAGTAAACTTGTTAGTCAGTTAATATAAATCAAGTAAAAAGCATATAACTGTAAGTCTGTGTCCGAATGTCCACACTGTCCCCTGTAGAGGGCGCTGTACAGGGGTCACGCCATTTTTAGTGCTGTCCAAATGTCCAGCAGGTGAAAAACTAGTGCACTCGAAATTTCCCACAATGCATCTTGAAAAGTAGTGTCTAGCGCTGGTCACTAGAGGTCAATATTGACCACAATGCATTGCGAGGGTCGAAAAAACTACAGCGAACAGAATTAAACAGAAAGAGGAGCTGTTTAAACTAACTGTTGAGCCGAGATCATGAACAAAACACTTTAAATAAAGTGTTAGCCGCAGCGTTGTTAGCGTTAGCCGCTAACCTTAGCTTGAGCTGTGAATAGATCACAAATCTCTGGCAAAAAGATGATTAATCCAGTCTGATGTTAGATGTCTGGGGTTAGAGAAGACGAGAGAGCGGGACATTCGGACACAGCCTCTGTCTCTTTTAAAGGACAAATATTCAGCTTTATTTGTTCTGTTATTGGTCTTTTCTTGAGTGTTTTTACTTTGACATCCCATGTTTTAGAACTAAAAATAAAATCTTTTTACAAAGAACAATATAACTTTATCACTGCCTTTGGAGACACCAGAGTAACTTATCTGTGGCTCCATCTACTGGCTGCAGAGAACAATTACACAGTTGTATACAGAATGGTTTGCTATACTGCTGCTATGCTAAGCTAACACGCAGTTGTAGTGATCGTGTTTAGAGGCAGAAAACGTCTGAAATTGTAAAAAAAACGTCTTTGAACGAGGGAGTTCAGCAGGAAGTGTTTTTGACGGTTGAACAGGAGAGGATTTTCTAACCAGGATTCACCAAAGTAGCGTGAATGAAGCTAAATGTAACTCCAGGTGTGTTTTGATGACGGGAGAATGTTAGAGCAGGGTTAAAAGCTCAGAGAAGTCACTAGAGCATAATATGTCTCCTTTAATGTTGTAGACAATGTTCAGTACTTTGGTCATTTTAATCCAACAAAAAGATACTGTAATCATGGGCCACTTTTCTTCAGCTACAGGTATTCCTCTGTGAATAATTCGACGCCCAGACAGCTGCTATTGGAGTGTACACATGTCATTTTCCCTGTTTCTGACCTCCATGACCCTCTGCTGTGTTCAGGGTGGACCCGATGCCCCACGACACGCCCAAACCGCCCGGCTACACGCGCTTCGTGCTCACCTCCGACACCCACTCCAGGACGGACGCCATCCAGATGCCGTACGGCGACGTCCTGATCCACGCCGGAGACTTCACCGAGCTGGGGCTGCCCTCCGAGGTCAAGAAGTTCAACGACTGGCTCGGTACGTCGCGTTTCTGTCACACGGGACGAGCTGAAGAGCAAAGCGGGGGGCGGGGTTTGGATTTGAGGCTTTGAGATTCTAAAAATGCTATAATTCTCTACATACTTTTCATTTTCTATTTGACATTTTGAAGGGTGGATTTAAACGGTGAGATGAGCCATTTCATTGAAGAGAGAACAATCACTCAGTGCTACAAGGAGTATTTTAAAACCGGTTGCTATTCTGGCGTCCCACCGGCGGGACGCTAGATTTTTTATTCATTTATTCCTTTTTATCCACATCTGATATAAGGAAACTATCAGCTGCTGGACGTGTTCAATATGAAAAGAAAGCTGTGACCCACTTATCAGTCAAATCAAACATTCTGGGATGAATTAGAGTCAGTTTTTACTCCAAAATAACACATTTAAAAACACACTCTAAAATTAAAAAACATTTAATAGGACTTTTATATGGATTCTGCCTGGACTTTTTTTTACTTTATTACAAGTCCCTAAAATTAATTTTTTGTTAATTTTGCTTCAGTTTTGAAAGAGGAATCGTCAAAACCAACAAAAGCCCAAACTAGAGTCAATCAGACAAAATCTACAAACACCAGCTTCACTTCTTCATAGATTTAACAAATAAAACGTAGGTGGACTTTAAAGTCTGATGTTCCTCTTTGCAGAGTTTGTTTCAGTGGAATCAGAGTAAATCAGACACAAAACTCCAGAGTCTGAGCTTCACAAAGAGTCAGACAATAGTTTGTGTCCAAAGGATCAGAAACAGCTTCAGTTTGAGGCTCATTTTAGTCACACGTTTGAGGAAAAACAGGTCCAAGCAGCAGTGTTTTAAAAGCCCTTCAGCTGACCTGTTTTTTTTTTTCTTTGTGAAATCTATGAAGAAGTGAAGCTGTGTCGTTGATTTTGCCTGATTGACTCTAGTTTATGCTTTTGTTGATTTTGACAAGTTAAAAAAAAAATTCCAGGCAGAATCCATATAAAAGTCCTATAAAATTTTTCTGAATTTTAGTGTTTTTTTTTTAATTTGTGCTTTTGGAGTAAAAACTGACTCTAATTCATCCCAGAATGTTTGATTGAACTTAAAGAAGGTCACAGCTTTCTGTTCATATTTAACACGTCCAGCAGCTGTAGTTTCCTTTTATCAGATGTGGATAAAAAGGAATAAACTATTATTCCCGCTGGTGGGACGCCAGAATCACAAGAGCTGAACAATTATAATTAAGGACAAAAGAGTCCTAATATTGTGGTAAATGAGTCAATGAGTTTGATGAGTTTGAAGGAAGTTTGATAAAAGGTTTAAAGAACAAATATGATGTGTTTTTTTGGATTGTTTTTAGTCTTTAAACCCGCTCTTGAGTGTCTTCAGTTTGACATCTCACGTTTTAGAACTAAAAACAAAATGCTTTTACAAAGAACTTGATCCCTGCGTTGGGACATGCCATGTTGACTTAGCTGTGGCTCCATCTGCTGGCCGTGGCACTCGCTCATAACATTTACATCGGATTAAAAAGCCTTTTCGAAGACCTTTTCTACCGTCGTGGGCTTGACTTTTCTGTCTTTAACAAACGGCACGCTGTTGATGCATCGATGTGTGTGTCGTAATTCAGAAAATAGTGATTTTATTGACGACTGATCATGATCTAGTGCCATGTGCTGGATTTCTCGCCCGCAGAAACTAGGGCTGTGTACCTTTAATCGTTTAGTCGATTAGTCGATTAATCGGTCGATGGCGTCTCAGTCGACTATTTTTATTAGTCAACTATTTATTTTATTTCGATTTAAAGGATTTAGATGGAAAAAAACTGCAAAAACAAGAAGATATGGAGTGAGTTTGATGAAGATTTTAGAGTCCAACATACAAATACACAGTTTCCCAGTATTATCTGTAAAAATAGTTGTTTTTGCATGAAAAACTCTGCAGTTGTGTTCTGTTAAGTGCAGTTCAGGTCAGATACAAGGAGGTACTTCATAGTTTTGATATGTTTTGACCACACCCTTGTTTAGTCGATTAATCGGTCGATAGGGCTGGTCTTTAGTTGATCAAGAATTTCTTTAGTCGACTACAGCCCTCGTAGAAACACTGAAGGGCTCTTACTGATTTGTATGTTTTTCTATTATTTGTTTGTCTCTTTTGTTTGCTTTTTACTATTTACCTCTTTTTAACCTGTTCTTATGTAGTTTCCTCATCAAACACATGCAAAAAGAACAGAAATTTGCTCTTCTGTGATTTTAACGTTTATTTTACATTCACCAGACTCTCTCTGGTCATTTCAGCGCTTAATTATCTTCAGCAGCTATTGTCGTTAGTGTCATTTAAACGCACCAGTGTAACTCTCTGTGTAGACAAACGCTCAAATGTGAAACAATCCTCCAGGTTTTGTTTAAAATACACCAAATATATCTGAGGTGCTGCTAGATTTTGTTTGTTTTTTTATTGACAAAAAAAGCGGACAAAAACGGATTATCGATATTTTAGGTCTGAGTTTTGCTCCAAATGATCGTGACATGGTGAGGTTTGGAACGTTTTCGTGTCCAGCTTTTTGCATTTTTCGAACTGCTAACGTTTTTGCAAGACACGGGAAAGATCCAAAGCGACTGTTCCGCGCTGAAACAAATGAATTCCGGGTGATTATTCCGAGCGGAGTCATTTTAATTAAACTCCGTCTCTTTATTGCGGCGCGTTGCGTTTGACTCGATCGACAGAAGTCCTTTTTCAAACGCCGAGGCACAAAGTTCTTATCTCGTCCATCGGAGACGAGGAACGGGACGGAGCCGACTCGCGCACTTTGCAGAATTTGTGGAAAACGAGGGAAAGAGGAAAGAGCGAGAAGGGAAAGGTGAAAAGTGAAATTAAATAATAGAGTAGCTTTATTTTAGATTTTCTACCATAAAAACAGCACAGAACAACATAAATAGAAGCAGAATGTACATCAACAACAGTATTTTTCAACCTTTTTTAAGCCACGGCACACTTTTTTGGATGAAAAAATGTACTTTATCGACTTATCATTCAATAAATGAAAGATGGAACACTATTTTACGGACGAAATATTTATTAGTTGCACTTTTTCTTTGCACAAATGAAGATTTTTTTTGGTTATTTAATGTACTAAAATAAAATTTGAGCTGTAGAGACTTGATCAAATAACTTAGGATTCTCTGACCTGCTTAGGATAACTTAATATGGTTTGTGCGGGTGCTTGAAAATCTTGAAAAGGCTTGAATCTTAATACGCTGTTTTCAAGGTAGGGAAAATGCTTGAATTTTGGAAAAAGTGCTGGAAAATGTTTGAAATTTAACTAGGTCTGGGTGATACGGTGATAAAAATCGAATCGTGAGCTATTTGCTATTTTTATGACATCGTCGTATCGTGATTGACTCTTTGTGTCTTTAATGCAGCTGTCTGTTCAAACACACTTTTTCTCCTGTTGTTTAGCCTCTGAAGCCTCTGAGCAGATGACTTTATTCACCTCTTACACCTCTTAAGTGCAATAATTCAACTCAATGCACCAAAACACAACTAAACGCGACAAAACTGTGTCTAAAAACTATAAAGACGTGACTAAAAGTGACAGAGACTCACTTAATTACAACAAACACAACTGAATGTGACAAAAATGGGACTAAAAGCGACATGGGTAAAATTTGGAAATATTTGAGCAGAATTTGAAATGTATTTATCTTAACAGCATTTTATTTGAATGAGTTCTCCAGCCTGTCACTTTAAGCATTCAAGATTGTGCCGAGGTGCTGTATCTAAAACCGTTCACAATCTCAAACCTATCGCTGTTTGTGCTCAGAGTCGAGATGTTAAATTTGGTTTGTTTATTGTTATATAATTTATTTGAAGCTGACTTGAGTTGCTGCAGGTTTGGAGTGTCTTTGTGGGCTCTACACCGGTGGTTTTCAATCGTTTTTGTGTCGTGGCGTTCTATTTTTGTTGAAAAGATGCTGCGGCACAATATCCACTAAAACATGATCGAATTACTCCAAAAAAAAAACCCAAAAAGTTTAAATAATGTCTCTGTTGCTGTCTAATTCTTTGGATTTTGCAGTAGTGGTCATTTCGTTCCTTTTTTGGATCAGATGTTTGCTAAGGACACACCAAAATGGCCAATTATTACATTCTGCATTTCATTTTGTTATTAGCGTTTAAACATGCTCTTGAGTGCCTTAAATTTGCCATCTTATGTTTATAAAAAAAAAAAAAAAGTTTATTATGGACTTAATGAAAGGATTTCTCTGCTCTTTGCCCTGCCAGTGAGTGTATCCAACCAGCAGATGGCGCCTTCTGTTTACACAATTTAGTGAAGTTATCCCTTTAAGAAACACGACATTCAGGTTTGCAGCAGCAGTTATCGTGTTTAGAGGCAGAAATGCTCAGAACGAGTTTAGCGATGATTTAAGGACTAAAAAACAGTGGAAAATTCTCCGATAAATGATGTATAAAGTCTGAAAATATGTCTGAAAATCCCGGAAGTTCAGCAGGAAGTGTGTCTGATGCTCGCAGAGAGAGGATTTTTTAAATGAACATTCTGGCAACTTCAGGTGTGTTTTTGATGAAGAACATTGTTAGAACAGGGTCAAATAGAGAAAAACAAAATCATTGTAGCAGAATGTGTGTCCTTTAAGTCCATCCAGTGTTCGTGCAAATTGAACATTTTTCAAGCCACACCGGACAAATTCCTCAAGGCACTCCAGTGTTCACTGGCACACAACCTCCGCTGAGCATCGCTCTGATGCTGGAGACCAATGAGGGCCATGTCGTTCATGTTTTTCATTTTAAATTCATTGGTAAAAAGACTGAATAGAACTGGGGACAGAACAGATCCCTGAGGAGCACCAGTATTCACAGTGAGCTCCTCCATATAATTACAGAGCAATGGAATAACTAAATAAAGTGAGTGTAAATCTTCAATGAGAGTTATTTTACACAGAAATGGTCATTACAGAAATAATATAGACTTGTAAACAAAAACATTTAAAATATAAAAAGTGAAGTGAAACATAATGTGATTTCACTGAGAAACTGGGATTAACCCCAGAATATCACAAAATATGACAAATCGGGGCGGTACACACACGTAAGTAATGTCAGAGCCCAGTTTAAACACGTGCACTGTTGGATATTAAGACATTTGTTTGAGATTATAATAGGCTCTGGAGAAATACTCACAGAAATGTTGAGGCCGCAATAGTTTTTCAGTTTATCTACAGATATATTACAGACTTAGCCACAAATTATACTTTTTGCGAAACTCAAATACAATTTTGAGGCAAAAAAAAGTGTATATTCTCCATCTTTTGTCACAGAAACTTAAACTAACTGACATTTTCCAACTTATTTTTTGTCATAAAAACTTAAAATCATTATTTTTTAGAGCTGATGTCATGTTATTGTCCTCCAGTCGCTTCCGTTCTGGAATTTTGAACATTCCGATGACACAGCCTTTAAGGGGTGTGTAGTGGCACCTTCACCCCCTCTGTGTCGAGCGGGTGAGGACCCAGGGGTGCAGCAGGAGCAGGTCCATGAGTGGAAGAGGTGGCACTTCAGCTGCATTTCTAACTTCTGTTTTAAGGACCAGGCCCAGCAGTTCCTCCTAAAAAATAATGTGCACAATCTTTCCAAAATGGTCCACTTGATTGACGGCTGAACCAATTTTCTCAAAAGTCAAATCATTTTTCCATTTCCTGCCTCCTCTCCCTCTCTCTCTCCCTCTGTCTCTCTCTCTCTCCCTCTATCTTTCTCCCGTTCTTCCCTGATAAAATTCGTCACGTCTTTTGTCCAGGCTGTTCTCTTCCTTCTCCATCTCTTGCTCCTTCTCTCTCTCTCTCTCTTCTTCCCTGTCTCACTTCTGTTTCTCTCTCTTCTTCATCTCTCTCTCTGTCTGTCACTTTCTCTTTCTTCTCTCTTCATTCCTTCGTTCCTCTCTTCTGCGCTTCCTCGTGTCTTTCTTTCCTTGTCTCTCTCTGTTCCTCTCTTCTGTCCTTCCTCATCTTTCTCTCTTTCCTTCTCTCTTCTTCCTCTTCTCTCCCTCTTCTCTTTCCTTTCTTCTGTCTCTTCTCTCTGTTTCTTCACTTTCCCTCTCTCTATCTCTCTCTCTCCTTCCCCTTCTCTCCCTCGTCTCTCTTTACTCGTCTGTCTCTCCTCTCTCTCATTCCGCTTCACTCCCTCTTCTCTCTCTCTTTCCTTCTCTTTCACTCCTTCATCTCTCTCTCTCCTTTCCCTTCTCTCCCTCATCTCTCTCTCTTTCCTTACCCTTCTCTCCCTTGTCTCTCTCTCTACCTCCCCTTCGCTCCCTCTTGTCTGTCTTTCCTTCACTTTCTCTCCCTCCTCTTTCTCTCTTTCCTTCCCTTCATACCCTCTTTCCCTCCCCTTCTCTCCCTCGTCTCTCTCTCTTTCTTTACCTCCCCTTCTCTCCCTCGTCTCTCTTTACCTCCACTTCTCTCCCTCGTTTCTCTCTCTTTACCTCCCCTTCTCTCCCTCATCTCTCTCCTTCCCCTTCTCTCCCTCGTCTCTCTCCCTTTACCTCCCCCTTCTCTCCCTCTCTCCCCTCTCTCTTTACCTCCCCTTCTCTCCCTCGATTCTCTCTCTTTACCTCCCCTTCTCTCCCTCATCTCTCTCCTTCCTCTTCTCTCCCTCATCTCTCTCTCCTTCCCCTTCTCTCCCTCGTTTCTCTCTCTTTACCTCCCCTTCTCTCCCTCATCTCTCTCCTTCCTCTTCTCTCCCTCATCTCTTTCTCCTTCCCCTTCTCTCCCTCGTCTCTCTCTCTTTACCTCCCCCTTCTCTCCCTCGTCTCTCTCTCTCTCCTTCCCCTTCTCTCCTTCACCTCTCTCTCCTCCCCCTTCTCTCCCTCGTGTCTCTCTCTCTCCTCCCCCCTCTCTCCCCCCTCTCTCTTTTCTCTGGCAGGCGCTCCGCTCTTTGTCGCAGCCGTTCTCGGGCACAAATGGGGAAGGAGAAGGAACCGAGAGGAGGAAAAAAAAAAACACACACACACAAAAAGAAAAAAGAAAACGCAAATTCGGGCTGTCGTGGGTAGCCATGGCGACGGCTCACCTGTCAATCACGCTGTAAAAATGTGCCCACGAGGCGGATTACAGCAGGTTTAGGAGGTAAATGTCCCCGCGCACCGAGAGGAGGCTGTCAACACTAAAAATACTGCTGCAGGACGACTCCACACCCGCAGAAATGTACCGTTATTTTTGTCTTCGTGCTCCTCAGGCTCTGGATTGTTCCATACGATCCACTGCAGCTCCAGCTCGGTTTAATCCTGTGGAGCTGCTGCAGAACACATTACAATATTCAGAGTTTCAGCAGCGCGTGGCAAAGTTGTCCGAGTGTCAATGGTGATTAAAACGTGCTCAAACGTGTGACTAAAACGAGCCTCAAACTGAAGCTGTTCCTGATCCTTTGGACACAAACTATTGTCTGACTCTTTGTGAAGCTCAGACTCTGGAGTTTTGTGTCTGATTTACTCTGATTACAATGAAACAAACTCTGCAAAGAGGAACATCAGACTTTAAAGTCCAACTGCATTTTCTTTGTGAAATCTATGAAGAAGTGAAGCTGTGTCTGTAGGTTTTGTCTGATTGACTCTGGTTTAGGCTTTTGTTGGTTTTGACGATTCCTCTTTCAAAGCTGAAGCTAATCTAACAAAAAATTCATTTTAGGGACTTGTAATAAAGTTAAAAAAAAAAGTCCAGGCGGAATCCATATAAAAGTCCTATTAATTTTTTTTTTTACATTTTAGTATAATTTTTAAATGTGTGCTTTTGGAGTAAAAACTGATTCTAATTCATCCCAGAATGTTTGATTTGATGTAAATAAGTGGGTCACAGCTTTCTTTTCATATTGAACACGTCCAGCAGCTGAGAGTTTTTTTTATATCAGATGTGGTTAAAAAGGAATAAATTAATAAAAAATCTAGGAAAAAAATAGCAATGAAGCCTGTGTGACAGGTTCGACGACACATTTCACTCGAGCGACAATTAACGATTATTAATTAGTTGTTTGGAGCACGAAAGGCCGTTGAATATAAGAATTTGACAACATTTGACCCAGACGTTTGACGACGCCCTGGTGGAGAACTTTGGGCTCATTTTAATTATGGCTTTCTTTTTATTTGTTAATTTGTTTTGATTAACTTTATTTCAAATTTGTTTAACGTTTGACCTGCTCACATTGAACTATCGAATGTTTTGTAAGCCTGTTTGCTTTCGAAAATTTATTTTTTTTAAAAACCCTAAAAACAAAAACAAAAAAAGCTCATTTTAACTTAAAATATATATAGATAAAATATAGATGTAGTTTGTTATAACATACAGAGTTCGGGACAGAATGTCGAAAAAACGCCGCTACCATGGAAATCCGCCATGTTTGCAGCTGGTGTGTTAAATTTACAGAGAAACATGAGCCAAAACAATGTTAAAAAGTGAACAAAAAATCCATGGAAGAATCGGAAACTGCTGGTCACTTCTGGTAGATACATTTATCAATACATGGTCTTTGAATACTTTTGAATTGAAGCTAAGTTTAGCATTTAGCATCTTAAAATCTCCACTGATTTAACATTGGGCTAATTGACTATTCTGTTATGTGTGACGTCACCGTCCCGAGTTCAGTACGGTACATGTTGCTGTTGTTAGAGACCAACGTTTTTGCAGAATTTGGCACCGACTCAACGTGGACTCACAAGCTCGTTAGCACGTTAGCTTGTTAGCACGTTAGCCACTGATGGACTTGGCATGCTTTTCTTGTACTTTAGAGTAAATCCTCCCTCTCTCTGTCCTTTCTCCGTGTTTCTCTCTCCCTTTTGTACTGCGGCGTCAGACGTTTGGACTTGAATGACGTCTGGTTTGATGGTTCAAGATTGCGTGAGGGCGAAACACGGAGAAACCAAAAGTGTTGAAATATGGATGGGACGATTTGGGTCGAGCGAGGAGCGGCGGAATCTGAGATGAGGCCCCGCTGTTCTGCTCCAAACCCTCGCGGCCGCTAAATACTCAAAATAAATATGTAGTCGTCAGAAATGTGCCAAAACCTGCTGGAAATGTCTTTGTTGAAGTTCAAGTGTCGCACAGAAACTGCTCATTTAACTGAAACGCACAGGGCTGTAGAGTTTTGATCATGGCTCGGAGTGAGATTTTAGTGAGGGACGGGGTTAAGCACAATGGATCAATTATTGTTTATTATAGATTATTACAGGTTTCCAATAATATGATTGTACTATTACATTAAACAGTGGTTCTGATGAGGGTCCAATCTGTTTATTTATGTATCAGACTATCTTAAACAGGGCTGGTCAGAATAGGGGGGTTTAATTTCCAGTGATATGGTGCACTTTTTTGTGTAATTTTGGTTGTTATAGTCAAGATTTCTTCTAATTACTTACTAGTGAAGTGTTTACAATGATACACCACATAAGATGAAGGGATACATGATACATATGGAAAATAATGATTTGGTCATTGGTATGCAAACTGTTCCATTCACACCTTTTTGTTGCTTTTGAAATTAAAACAGGTTCCTCTAAATGTGGACAGTTAGAATATAACGTTAATTTTCAAACTATAATCTTTTTTTTTTTCTTTTTTTTAACATTTTTTAATGTTTGGTCTTGTTGTCATTTTTTATTATTTAGACAGAATCAGAATCGGTTTATTGTTATTGTCAGTGTCAAAATTCACAAACTAGGAACTTGCTTTGGCGTAAGGTGCAACATAAAACAATGAATAAAATAGAAGTAAGAAAAATACAAAATAGGCATGAATAAAATTAAGAATTAAATAAGATAAAATAGACTAAGACTAAATACAGAAATGTCCAGTTGGACAGACAGCAGTACAAATAGAAAGCTCTTTTATTCTATGATTGTTAAAGTGGCAGGTGTTACAGAGTGTTGATGAGTCCAACGGCAGAGGGAAAGAAACTGTTCTTGTGGTCCGGATGGAGGTTCTGGTCCCGATGGACCTCCTGCTCAAGGGGAGGGGCTCAAATAGTCCATGTCCAGGTGAGAAGGGTCAGCTGTGATCGACCTGCTCCGAGTCCTGGAGACGTACAGGTCCTGGACAGACCTTCTCAGCAGAGCCACAATGCGCTGTAGTCTCTGTTTGTCCCTGGCTGTGGCTCCTGTACCACACAGTGATGGAGGAGGTGAGGATGGACCACACGGTGATGGAGGAGGTGAGGATGGACCACACGGTGATGGAGGAGGTGAGGATGGACTCGATGATGGCCGTGTAGAACTGCACCATCATCTGCTGCAGCTTGTCTTTCCTCAGCTACAGCAGAAGTCCATCCTCTGCTGGGCCTTCTTGATGATGGAGCTGATGGTCGGCTCCCACTTGAGGTCCTGAGTGAAGGAGGTGCAGAGGAGGAGGAGGAAAGAGTCCACGGTGGCGATGGGAGAGTCTGTCAGGGCGATGGGTGCAGGGGGCTGAGACTTTCCTGAAGTCCACGATCATCTCCACTGTCTTCTGGGCATTGAGCTCCACGTTGTTGTCGCTGCAGCAGGACACCAGCCGGTCCTCCTCCCTCCTGTAGACACCTCCCTCCTGTAGACTCCTCCCTCCTGTAGACACTCATCACCGTCCCAGATGAGTCCAATGAGGGTGGTGTCATCCCAAATTGATCAGTTTTACTGAGTCGTGGAGGTGCAGCAGTTGGTGTCACAGGGAGAAGAGCAGAGGAGAAAGGACACAGCCCTGTGGAGCTCTTGAGCTGACGGTCCGAGTCTCTGAGACGTTCTTCCCCAGCCGCACGCACTGCCTCCGTTCGTCAGGAAGTCAGTGATCCACCTGCAGATGGAGTCAGGCACGTTGAGCTGAGAGAGCTTGTCCTGGAGCAGAGCAGGAGGATGGTGTTGAATGCAGAGCTGAAGTCCACAAACAGGACCCTGGCGTAGGTTCCCGGGGAGTCCAGATGCTGCAGGATGAAGTGGAGGGCCAGGTTGATGGCGTCGTCTACAGATCTGTGGTTCTGGAGGAGAACTGCAGTGGCTCCAGGGCGGAGGAGGTGAAGGACTTGAGATGAGGCAGGACCAGGCGCTCAAAAGACTCCATGACGACAGGCGTCAGCGCCACAGGCCTGAAGTCATTAAGTCCAGTGATCCGGGGCTTCTTGGGGACAGGGAAGATGGTGGACGACTTGAAGCAGGACATGACTCCAGGGAGGTGTTAAAAATGTCAGTGAAGATTGGAGTCAGCTCCTCTGCACAGTGTCTCAGAACGAGGGGGAGACTGTCTGTACTTTGGTAGTTCCTGGCTGAGATTGCCCTTGTTAAAATCCCCGTGGATAATCAACAAGGAGTCCGGAAAGTCCCGCTCCGCACACAGTACCCGCTCCGGATGTAAACAGCGGCCAGAATGAATGAAGCAAACTCACGTGGAGAGTAGAACGGTTTGCAGTTAATGAAGAGATGTTCCAGATCAGGAGAGCAGTGTTTGGAGATCACAGTCACATCGGAGCACCAAGCATTATTGATGAAGATACAAACGCCTCCACCTTTTTCTTTTCCACTGGAGAGATCCCTTTGTCTGTCGGCGCGGAGGAGCTGGAATCCTTCCAGATGCAGTGCGCAGCCCGGGATCAACTCGCTAAGCTCCATGAAGCACAAAACAGAAGATGAAGAAAAGCCTCTGTTTCTGTTCATCAGCAAAACTACTTCGTCCATCTTTTTGCTAATTGATGGACGTTGGAGAGGAAAATCCCAGGTAAGGGCACACGAGAGCCCCCGCTCACTTTCTTCGTCTGCGGCGTCTCACTCTCTTGGCCAAAACTAGAGCTAAATCTGCAGCAGACACTGAAAAAAGTGGAAATAGATCCGTGGGGGAGGAAGTTCTGATGTTTAGGAGCTCTTCACGGTGTAAGAGCGGCTGACACACGATTTACGCACAAAAACAGACAACACAGAGCACACCACAACGCCAGGGCATCCGTCAGCGGCGCCATCTTGGATACTTCATCATCATTCATCCATAATATATTTAAAAGCTTTACTTCTCTGGTGCAGATCCATGTTTGGTGTCATGGCTTTGGGGCAAGCGAAAAAAAAATAGCTGCTGCAGCGCGAAAGGTGAAAATGTGAACATTTTGGGAGTTGGACTAGAGTGTCATGTACTGCATAGCCCCGCCTCCTTCGTGCTCCCCTCCCTTTCCTTCTCCCTGTGTGTGTGTGCTTGGGCGGAGTCTGCACTTCTCACCTGTAGCTGATCTGCAATCAAGCAGCCTTCTTATTCCCAGCTCTCCTGCAAGACTCTGCCAGGGACAAACTAACTTCACTCTCAAGCAATTGCTGAATGCCGACACTTGGAATAAAATGGAAAAAATCTTAAAATACCTGAAAAATAGCAGACTCTTCAATAGAATATAATTGACATATAAACAATAAACGACAGGTGGCAGCAATACGCCATAGATGTGTCAAGACTGCTACATTAACAGAAGAAGAAGAAGAAGACTCTGCCAGATTGTTGTCATCATTCACACGGTGAACTTCTTGGCTACTCAGTTTCTGAGGTTTTTTGGAGAACTTTCTACTTACCTGTCTTTTGCCTCCAGTTGTGGTTCTCGTTCTGCTCCAGCCCTGCTCCAGTTTGCTCCCGCCTACTCCACTTCATCTGCCTCCAACTTTCCAGTAACCAACTAATAAAACATTTTTACTTTTGATTTGGTCTTCGTGTCCATTTTTGGGTCCCTCCATTGTGGAGCCGTAACAAGAGTTTTGGAAAAACCCAGCCCGCGCTTCACGCTCTCCTCAGGCGGCGGCGCTGTGGCAGAGGGTGCTACGAAGACACCAGACTCGTGCTGACCGTGGTGTGTGTGAGCGAGCGCAACACGGGACAGAGACGGGAGGACAAGAGGACACGCACACACGGGACAGAGACAGCAGGACACGCACACACGGGAAAGAGACAGGAGGACACGCACACACGGGAAAGAGACAGGAGGACACGCACACACGGGACAGAGACAGGAGGACACGCACACACGGGACAGAGACAGGAGGACAGGCACACACGATCAGAGACAGGAGGACACGCACACATGATCAGAGACAGGAGGACACGCACACACGGGACAGAGACAGGAGGACACGCACACACGGGACAGAGACAGGAGGACACGCACACACGGGACAGAGACAGGAGGACAGGCACACACGATCAGAGACAGGAGGACACGCACACACGATCAGAGACAGGAGGACACACACGGGACAGAGACAGGAGGACACACACACACGGGACAGAGACAGGAGGACACGCACATGCGGGACAGAGACAGGAGGACACTTACACACACGGGTCAGAGACAGGAGGGCACGCACACACGGTCAGAGACAGGAGGACACGCACACACGATCAGAGACAGGAGGACACACACACGGGACAGAGACAGGAGGACACGCACACGGGACAGAGACAGGAGGACACGCACACACGGGACAGAGACAGGAGGACACGCACACACGATCAGAGACAGGAGGACACGCACACACAGTCAGAGACAGGAGGACACACACACACGGGACAGAGACAGGAGGACACACACACAATCAGAGACAGGAGGACACGCACACACACGATCAGAGACAGGAGGACACACACACACACGATCAGAGACAGGAGGACATGCACACACGATCAGAGACACGAGGACACGCACACACGGTCAGAGACAGGAGGACACACACACACGATCAGAGACAGGAGGACACGCACACACGGGACAGAGACAGGAGGACACGCACACACGGGACAGAGACAGGAGGACACGCACACACGATCAGAGACAGGAGGACACGCACACACAGTCAGAGACAGGAGGACACACACACACGGGACAGAGACAGGAGGACACACACACAATCAGAGACAGGAGGACACGCACACACGGTCAGAGACAGGAGGACACGCACACACGATCAGAGACAGGAGGACACGCACACACAGTCAGAGACAGGAGGACACACACACACGGGACAGAGACAGGAGGACACACACACAATCAGAGACAGGAGGACACGCACACACGATCAGAGACAGGAGGACACACACACACACGATCAGAGACAGGAGGACATGCACACACGATCAGAGACACGAGGACACGCACACACAGTCAGAGACAGGAGGACACACACACACGGGACAGAGACAGGAGGACACACACACAATCAGAGACAGGAGGACACGCACACACGATCAGAGACAGGAGGACACACACACACACACGATCAGAGACAGGAGGACATGCACACACGATCAGAGATAGGAGGACACACACACACGGGACAGAGACAGGAGGACATGCACACACGGGACAGAGACAGGAGGACACGCACACACGATCAGAGATAGGAGGACATGCACACACGATCAGAGACAGGAGGACACGCACACGATCAGAGACAGGAGGACACACACACACACGATCAGAGACAGGAGGACACGGACACACGATCAGAGACAGGAGGACATGCACACACGATCAGAGACAGGAGGACACGCACACACGATCAGAGACAGGAGGACACACACACACACGATCAGAGACAGGAGGACACGGACACGAACAGAGACAGGAGGACATGCACACACGATCAGAGACAGGAGGACACGCACACGATCAGAGACAGGAGGACACGCACACACGATCAGAGACAGGAGGACACACACACGATCAGAGACAGGAGGACACGCACACGTGGGACAGAGACAGGAGGACACTAAAACACACGGGACAGAGACAGGAGGACACACACGATCAGAGACAGGAGGACACGCACACACGATCAGAGACAGGAGGACACGCACACGATCAGAGACAGGAGGACACGCACACACGGGACAGAGACAGGAGGACACGCACACGATCAGAGACAGGAGGACACGCACACACGATCAGAGACAGGAGGACATGCACACGATCAGAGATAGGAGGACACACACACACGGGACAGAGACAGGAGGACATGCACACACGGGACAGAGACAGGAGGACACGCACACATGATCAGAGATAGGAGGACATGCACACACGATCAGAGACAGGAGGACACGCACACACGATCAGAGACAGGAGGACACACACACACACGATCAGAGACAGGAGGACACGGACACACGATCAGAGACAGGAGGACATGCACACACGATCAGAGACAGGAGGACACGCACACACGATCAGAGACAGGAGGACACGCACACACGATCAGAGACAGGAGGACACGGACACACGATCAGAGACAGGAGGACATGCACACACGATCAGAGACAGGAGGACACGCACACACGATCAGAGACAGGAGGACACGCACACACGATCAGAGACAGGAGGACACACACACACGATCAGAGACAGGAGGACACGCACACGTGGGACAGAGACAGGAGGACACTTACACACACGGGACAGAGACAGGAGGACACACACGATCAGAGACAGGAGGACACGCACACGTGGGACAGAGACAGGAGGACATACACACACACATGGGACAGAGACAGGAGGACACGCACACACGATCAGAGACAGGAGGACACACACACACGGTCAGAGACAGGAGGACACGCACACACGGTCAGAGAACAGGTTGCAGCTGCACAGACGTACCTCCGCCGCAGTTGCGTCAAACTCTTGTCTATGCACCATAAAGTCTCAGGCCTAGGCCCCACAGCAAGCGTAAAACTGACACGTTATTCACACGTTTTATTTAGCCAGAATGAAAAGTGAATGAGAGTGGCCACACTGCCCGCGAAGCACGTCACACGCGCGTAGATTTAAAAAAATAGAAAACATCCTATTTTTTGACATGGCGGTAACAAGGCCAGTGTGTCGTAGTGAGCTCAGCCTCTCAATGACGCTTGGAAGCTGCAGAGGAGAGCCATCGTGCTGGTGGTACGTGAAGACCTGCTGTGAGTATTTTTATGTCGGTCACAGGAGTAAAGCTGATCAACTCCACACTCCACACACACGGCCAGAAGAAAGAGTGTGCAGCCTTTACACAGAGCTTGCTCACATTTATAATCAGAGTAAATCAGACAGAGGCCAAAAGGACAGAGTCAAACCAAAAGTTCAGCCATTTGTTTGTGCTCCAGAGGGTTCAAAACAGCTTCAAAAATGGTTTGAATTGGGGCTCGTTTTAGTCAGGCATTTTAGGGAAAATAGGCCCAACGTTTTTATTTTCCGTCTTGCAACCACTGTCTCAAAGGCCTCTGGTGCAGCTCTTTGTGCTCTTATTGAGAGACATTAGTTTAAGTGCATATGGCAGGTTAGACTATATTTTACTTAGAATATTTTACTTATTTTTCACCAGTTTAACAATTGTGATGTGTATAATGTGCTTCCTTGTTGAACTTGAGCAGTAGATGTGACACGTGCCACCACGTGAAGAAGGGCCAAGAACACATGATCGTACCTGATAACGCCTTTGTTTTGTTAAGAGAATTGTGTCAGTTGCCTGTAAATTGTCTTTGCATATTTGATAAATCACTTAATGATGACAGAGGATTCTGTTTTAGAACTCTGCAATACTTCCTGTAATTTTCAACTTTTAACTCACAAAGTGAACACGACTGATGTAAAATTACAATCAATATTTATCACCGGGACTATCGCCAAACAAAGTCATAATATGCACTCTTTATTTTCAAAAACAGTGCTTCCCACTTCTGAGGCCTGACAAGGTGAAGCAGTGAAGTGAAAACCATTTCAGGTGAAGCTCATTCATAGAACGCTGCACACTGAGCCAAAGAAAGAGCCCAGAGCGTCTCTTTTTCGGAGCTGCTGTCAGGTTCTGGTGAATGATCCAGGACCTCAGCTGAAGTTGTCCTGGGCCTCACAGGACACGTCCCTTGGCCTCGCACAGCTCTTTGCACACGGCGGATGTCACTCCCTCACCAGAGGGTTCACCAGAACATCCCACTGTGGCACCTTCTCACAGAGCTGTGCCGTTAGATTCTGGGACAGAGGCAACATCATGTCCCAGTTCTTATGGAGTGTCCTGGAGACCACCAGCCCATTGCAGTCTTTCCTGGTCCAGGCCAGATGGTCCTGCCCTCAGACATAGCTCTGGGCACATCTGCTGAAGGCACTCGACCTTCAGCCGGGATCTCAGAGGGAACCACATGTTCCTGAGGGGTCTGAGGAGGCTGAAGGAACAGAGGGACCTCTGAAAGCCCTATGGCTGAAGTGGGGCCGGGTTCTTCAGGTCTGTAAATGCGCCTCAGGTACAGCCTCAGAGATGAGGTCCATGAAGTTCTGCACCTCCAGCCTGACCCCCTCCTCGCCCGGCTTTGTGCTGGAGCCATTGTGGTGGAGATGATGTCAGCGAGCTGCTCACTCAGCTGCAGGAGCTCTCCCTTGTCCACCAGGGATCGGCTCCTGCAGTAGAGGAGAGGCCTCCTCCACCTCCTCCTCCAAAGACACCGCGGGGCAGGACAGGGTGGCTTTGGTGTAACGTGAAGAACACCTTGATTTTGTAGGACACTCCAGGCCAACAGTGTGAGCTGATGTGGCTTTGCTCCACTCCACTCAGCTACTCCTCCCCTCCCCACTCCTCCCCCCTCTACTCCTCCTCCTCAGTAGCAGAGCAGTTATCCTCTCCCTCCTCCTCCTCTTCCTCCCCCTTCTCATTGGCAGAGTAGTTATCCTCTCCCTCCTCCCCCTTCTACTCCTCCCCTTCCTCCTCCTCCTCCTCCCCCTTCTACTCCTCCTCCTCCTCAGTGGCAGAGTGGTTATTCTCTCCTTCCCCTTCTCCCCCCTCCTCCCCCTCCTCAGTGGCAGAGTGGTTATCCTGTCCCTCCTCCTCCTCTCCCTCCTCCTCCTCTTCCTCTTCCTCCCCCTCCTCAGTGGCAGAGTGGTTATCCTGTCCCTCCTCACCCTCCTCCTCCCCCTTCTACTCCCCCTCCTCAGTGGCAGAGTGGTTATCCTGTCCCTCCTCTCCCTCCTCCTCCCCCTTCTACTCCCCCTCCTCAGTGGCAGAGTGGTTATCCTCTCTTTAAAGTGCTGCTCTTGTATAAAACATGACGTCTCTGGACACTATTCCTCCCCCTCCTCCTCCCCCCTCTCTGTTCTCCCTCTCTCTCTCCCTCTCATGTCCTCCCCTCACTTCCCCCCTTTTTTCCTCGACCTCTTCCCTCCTCTCTCCTCTTTTTCTCCCCCTCTCTGGCTTTTACCTCTTCTCTTTTCTCTCTCTCTCCTCTTCCTCCTTCACTTTTCTGCTTTTCCTATCTCCCCTCCCCCGTCCCCTCCTGTCTCACCCATCCCCGTCCTCTCTCTCTCTCCTGTTTTTCTCTTTTCACCCCATCCACCTCCCTCCTCTTTCCCTCACCCTTTCTCGCTCTCTGTTCTCACACTTCTTCTCTCTCTCTTTCCCTCTGTATCTCTCCCTCTAACCTCTCACCCCCCTCTCTTTCTCTCTCTCTCCCCCCACCCTCCCTCCCTCCCTGTCCTGTTCTTTTCTCTCTCCTTCTCTCTCTCCTCCTTCTCTCCTGCTTCTCTTTTTTCTCTCTCTCTCCCCTCCTCTCTCTCCTCATTCTCACTCTCTCTCCCCCTCTCTGCCCCCCCTCTCTCGCTCTCTCTGCCCCC
This sequence comes from Rhinogobius similis, assembly GCA_019453435.1. Lineage (NCBI taxonomy): Eukaryota > Metazoa > Chordata > Actinopteri > Gobiiformes > Gobiidae > Rhinogobius > Rhinogobius similis. The sequence continues at coordinate 4,777,086 of CM033619.1, read as the reverse complement.
TTTCCCCCCTCTCTCTCTGTCTCTCCTCCCCCCTCTCTCTCTCTCTCTCTTTATCTCAGTCACATTCTGTTCATTAAACTTTGATCACTCCCTTCTTCTTCTGCTTCTGTTTCTTGAGTTCAGAGCTGCTTCTTCAACACAAAAGGTCATTTTTTCACTGTATATTTTTTACTGCCAGGAGTTGCATTGATTAAAGTTAAAGTTTCCTTTTTTGGTGGATCTGGTAACTTTGTGCGACATAATTCTTAATTCATAATTCATAATTCTACTCCTGCCGTTGTGTTCGATGCAACAAACACAGACGAACTTCAGCCCGTTTCATTCGCTGGTGTATTTATCAATCAAAATTTGAATGAATCGACTCATTCTTTTGAGATTTTAAAGGATTTACATTCACAACAGCAGAAAGGAGAAAGGGAGGAGGAGAAAAGAGCGTCTAAACTTATGGAGGGGAATATGTTTGGCGTTAAAGTGAGAGATACACGAGACTTTAAAGCAGAACTAAGTCACATTTTTGCTTTATTGAAGTCTTCATAAGTCCGTGTGGTGGTTGTAAATGTATTTTCGGTGCGTTTGAAGCTCCCGTCGTCGCCGAAATTAAGATGAATATTCATAAAACAAGACACTTTAACTCATCCAGAAATAAATTTTTTGCAGCGCATGAACTAGTTGTGTTTGTCACGTTTCAAAACAGTAAAAACCAGGTGCAGCTCCTTTAATCCTCACATCGCCGCATAACGACGCGCCCTGTATTTGTTTCCTCACCTCGGTCTTTTCTTAATCTGACTTAAGTGCAGCTTCTGTGTGTCTCGGCGACCACCCGCCTCGCTCCGGCGCTTCAAGTTGTCTGTTTCCTTTTTTGGTGGATCTGGTGACTTTGTGCGACATAAATTCTACTCCTGCCGTTGTTTTCGATGCAACAAACACAGACGAACTTCAGCCCGTTTCTTTCGCTGGTGTCTTTGTCAATCAAAATCTGAATTCATTACGACTCATTCTTTTGAGATTTTAAAGGATTCACATTCACAACAGCAGAAAGGAGAAAAGAGCGTCTAAACTTATGGAGGGGAATATTTATGGCGTTAAAGTGAGAGATACACGAGACTTTAAAGAAGAACTAAGTCACATTTTTGCTTTATTGAAGTCTTCATAAGTCCGTGTGGTGGTTGTAAATGTATTTTCGGTGCGTTTGAAGCTCCCGTCGTCGCCCCCTGCTGTCTCTGAGCGGAAAACCAGCTGCAACATTGTTTTTACTTTATTTTTTTTACTTTTATTTTTATCAGATTGTACGTTTAAGTGTTTGTAGTTATGAGGATTTGCTTCAAAATCCTCATAACTTTTTCCACTATTTTAGACAAACATAAATGAAGGAGAATAAACAAAATGTTTGAAATGTATTTTTATGGTTTGGAGTAAAGAACAAAGCGACTCCTGGTTTTAACTCTCCAAATGTCTCCAATGTGCGTGTATTTGTACGTAAGCTATTATATTTTAAATTAAGAGTTGAGTTCTTCTTTATACCTGGAAAATAAATTTAAATTATATGCAAATGAGGAAAAAATATTGCGATAATATCGTTATCGCAGCTCATGACACCCGTATCGCACCAATTTCCCGTAAGGTGCAGCCCTATTAACGAGTCAAAACGCCTGAAATTAAGACTAATATCCGTAAATCAGGACATTTTAACTCATCCAGAAATTCATTTTTTGCAGCACATGAACTAGATGTGTTTGTCACGTTTCAAAACAGTAAAAACCAGGTGCAGCTCCTTTAATCCTCACATCGCCGCATAATGACACGCCCTGTATTTGTTTCCTCCGCTCGGTCTTTTCTTAATCTGACTTAAGTGCAGCTTCTGTGTCTCGGCGACCACCCGCCTCCCTCCGGCGCGTCCCGTCCTCTGCGTCCCCCTGATAACGCGCCCGCGCTCGTCCCGCTCGGCTCGGCGGGAGGCTTTTGTTTGCCGCGCGTTTCTGGTTCACGTGTGGGAGGACGGATTCTGTGAGGACGGGAATTAAGGACAGACACGGAGTCGTCGTCTTCCCACGTCCTCGCCGTCTTCGCGTTTCCCTCGAACGCGACCAGAGAGTCAGAGCTTTGAGACGGGACACGAACGCTACACGAACATCACGCTAAACAATGTCTGTGGGAGTTGAGGCGACTTTAATCAAGAAGCTAATTTCGATGTGTTCTTGAAGTTTTAGAATTTGACGTCGTAGTTTCAAAGGGACTGTGTAAGTGGATCTGTCTTAAACATTTAAAGGAGCTTTAAACCCTCCTCTAACAATGCTCTTCATCAAAAACACACCTGGTATTCAAATGCATTCACGCTGTTTTGACGACTGTTTATTAAAAAATCCTCTCCCTCTGAGCGTCAAACACACTTCCTGCTGAACTCCCTCGATCTGGAAGTATTCTCAGATCATCTCCGTCACTTCTCAGAGAATCTATCGCTGTTTTAAGGTGAGACGCTGCAGGTGAACAGGAAAGAATCTTGAATTTAAAGATATCAATGTTAAACTTTTCCTGTAGTTTTTCATCATGTCATGTTTTCATGTAGAAATAAGGCATTTTATGTGAAAAAACGGCCAAAATGTCACATATCTGGGACATTTAAATCTGAAAAATGTACGGAACCATTTAAATTTCTTGGTTCATTGTGTAACATATAGTTTATAGCAGCGGTTCTTAAACTAGGGGTCGCGACCCCAAGTGGGGTCGCCAAAAACTTTTGTGGGGTCGCCAAATTATTTTTCCAGTCGTGAATTAACGTGCTATTTTGTGAGGTGAAACTATGAGAAAAAAATATATACAAATTCAGAGCTGCTGTTTTCGCATTCCAAGGCGCTGTGAGTGCCGCTTAGAGCTTAAATTCTTGTCCCGAGCCGGAGCCGGCCCGAAACCGACCCGTCCGCTCTGCTGTCGGGCTGAGTCGGGCTCGGCCCGGGGGCAGAGGCGCGCACGTGCGTAACATGCGCTCCAAGGCCAAAGAGAGCGGTGTGCAGCCAGTGCTGTGTTCTTTTCCTCCTCATCCTCGAATAAAGGGGTCAAGACACCTTAATGAAAGAGCGCGGCTCTACACGGAGCGGAGGAGAGAGAAAAAGAGAGCGCAACAGAGGAGAGAGAGCAGGAGAAGAGAGAGAGTTAGCGCGCAGTGGAGGAAAGAACAGGAGGAGAGAGCATGGATGCCTTCCCAAAAAGCTGAAGAAAGGAGCGAGGGAGAGGGCTCATGTGGGCCAGCGTCAGCGGAGGAACAGGCGCGTCTGGGACAGGAGACGTCCCGTTGGTGCAGGTAGAACACTAAACACTTGAAGCCCTGTCAGGCGCTTATTCTGCCTATAAACCTCTGCAGGAACTCAGTGTACGTAACTCCGGTTCTACACGTGCGCGGACCCGGGTCGGTTCGGGTCGAATCGTTCGGAAAATGACTCGGGTTCGGACAGTATGCGCGCGGGCTCGGCCGGGTCGGGCTTGAATTTTTGGGCTCGATCGAAACTCTAGTGCTGCTCCTCCAATAGAAACAATGTCAAGTTTGATATTTGAATTAAATATGTCTAAATGTAATGTATGTTTTTTTTACAAAAACGCAGACAAAAATATTTCATACTATACATTTGTTACCAGAGATGGGGACTTGAGACTCGGACTCGAGTCGGACTTAAGTCCCTGTTTTCAGAGACTCGCGACTCGACTCGCACTCGCTTGGACTTGTGATTTAAGACTCGTGAACATTACGAGTCATGTTCAGTGGGTTCCCACATTTTCCGTTTCCGTTCCATTTTCCGTTGGAGGGCTGGGCCGGGCCGTGTCGGGCTCGGGCCAGGGGGAAGAGACGCGCACGTGTGTCATCACTTGCGTAACGCGCTCCGCGGCAAAAGAGCTCGGTGCACCGCAGCCAGCGCTTGTTTTCCTACCATGCTTTGTTCGCCTTCCTGTTTAGTGACGTTTTCACTGGACTGTCACGTGTCTCGTGCGGTCAGAGCGGGGCTCGTGCGGTCAGAGCGGGGCTCGTGCGGTCAGAGCGGGGCTCGTGCGGTCAGAGCGGGGCTCGTGCGGTCAAAGCGGGGCTCGTGCGGTCAGAGCGGGGCTCGTGCGGTCAAAGCGGGGCTCGTGCGGTCAGAGCGGGGCTCGCGCGGTCAAAGCGGGGCTCGCGCGGTCAAAGCGGGGCTCGCGCGGTCAGAGCGGGGCTCTGCGGTCAGAGCGGGGCTCGCGCGGTCAGAGCGGGGCTCGCGCGGTCAGAGCGGGGCTCTGCGGTCCGTGAGCGGGGCTCGTGCGGTCCGTGTGCGGGGCTCGTGCGGTCTGTGAGCGGGGCTCGTGCGGTCAGAGCGGGGCTCGTGCGGTCAGAGCGGGGCTCGTGCGGTCAGAGCGGGGCTCGTGCGGTCAGAGCGGGGCTCGTGCGCTCCGTGAACGGCGCGGTTCGTCATTCAAACCCGCTTCAGCGCTTCAGGTCTTCCGCTCCACACAGCGCCTTTTGCGTGCGCTCCCTGTCCACATCCTCCAGACAGTTTCACTCAGATGATGGAGAAAAGTCCCACCTGAGGCTGGGCCTCATGGCTCCTGTCGGTCCACGCCTTTTACTCTCTCTCTCTTCACAAAATCACAGAGGGCTCTGGCTCACTGCCTTGACGAGAAGAGCTCAACCTCTAACTCATCCTAACTAACTCGTCTTAACTACCTTGTGCTAACCAACTTGTCCCAGACAAGGACCGAGATGTGTCCAATACTAACTTTCTCTATAACCTGCGCAGCCTGACCTGCAACTCCAGTTTTATGTACATTTCTAAGCAATTGTACAATTTCATGTACAATTTTAAGTGTTTTAGTTTATATACATTGTAAGTGTATAGTTGACATTGAAATCTGTCAGATATAAGGCCATCAGTAAAGTGCAAGAGAAAGTTAGTTTTACTGCGGTTGTATAAATTATTCTTTAGGGACCATCAACACAGTGAGGTAAAGAAAATAAAATCCCACAGTACTTTTTTTTGTAGGGCATTTGACCCAGTGACCCCTGTATTTTATAGACATAAATACAACATTATTTAGTGTATTATTTAATGTCATAATTATTCAGTGTTTATTTGTTCACTTTGTTCGCTTTGTTCCACTTCTTGTGAATTAAATTCTTGTAGTTCTTACATTGCGAGCTGGTTTTTAGTTGATTTAGTTTGACGGAATGACAAAAACCTTTTGAGGGAGTGTCAATAACTATAGGTCTGCCCAAAATCGGCGTGGGAGTAATGTGGGGTCGCCAGACCTCACAAGATTTTTTTGTGGGGTCCCCAGACAAAAAGTTTAAGAACCACTGGTTTATAGCATAGTTTTTATTTTGGATTATTTAGTTTTTAAGTAAACTAGATTGCACTGAAAATTGTCCTAAAAATTCAAATTTCGTCTCATTTATTTATTTAAAACTTCAATAAATCAGTTTTAGAATCAGATATTAAAAATCCTTGTGTTTGGTCTAAATCTGTTGAGTCCAGATTGTACAGTTTGTGTGGATCTACTTTAAGGCTGATCTTTATGTCTCGAGGGACAAAAATGCATTTGAAGAAAACAATGTCAGAGAAATCTATGGATGAAGTGGATTCAATGGAAGAATCAAACATCAGGAGCAGATTGGACACGTTTGTTGTTTCCACTTGAAAGTCGATGTGTGAGAGAGAAAACTGACCAAAAAACAAAAAATTAAAGTTCAAAAATCGGTTTTGCCTGTAGAGTCTCACCTCAAATCCTTGAATCATCTCTAAACTCGATCACTGCTGCAGCAAATCCACAGTGACGTCTTTTTAGCGCTAATTTCACTAAATACTAGGTATATAGAGCTGCTTTTTTTTTCTTTTCTTTTTTTTAAACATGAGATGCAAATTGAAGGCGCTCAGGAGCAGGTTTAAAGGATAACAACAATATGAAAATGCATCATATTTTTCCTTTAAAGTATGATATTCTGCTCCAGAAAATATCTCAATACCACGACTGGAGACAAAGAGACAAAATGTTTAGTAACATCTTAAATATAATCACGTTCACAGCATTTTAGTCTGATCTGTCGTATTGACTTTAAATCGTGACGAGTCGACTGTGAAAAATAGTTTTATAAAAAGTCGTTTTCTTTTGATTTTGCTGGTGTTTCTTGGACCAAACAGACTCTATAAGTGACACGACTGAATGAAGAATGTGGAAATCTGACTTTGCTAAAACTCGCAGTGTCTTCCTCCTCGTCTCCTTCGCTCCTTCTCTCCTTGTCTCACTCCTTCCTTCCTCTCCTAAATTCCCTCCTCCTCCTCCATGTCCCTCCCTCGCTTACTCTCCTTTCCTCCTTGTCTCCTTTCCCTCTCTCCTTCCCTCCTCATCTTCTCGTCTCCTTTCCTCCTCGTCTCCTTTCCTTCTTTCCTCATCTGCTTGTCTCCTCGTCACCTTCCCTCCTTCCATCCTCCTCTACTTGTCTCCTCTTTCCTCTTCTAAATCCTTCCCTCCTCCACATCCCTCCTCATTTCTTCTCCTTCTTTCCTCCTCATCTTCTCGTCTCCTCCTCCCCTTCCCTCCTCATCTCCGTCCATCGTCCCCTTCCCTCCTCTCCATCCCTATTTGTCTCCTCATCTCCTTCCTTCCTCCTCACATTCCATCCTTCTCTCCTTCCATTTTCTTCCCTCCTTGTCTCCTCCTCTCCTCACAGTCATCTCTTTGTCGTTTCCCTCGTCTTCTCCATCCTCCCCTCCTTCCCTTCTCTCTCTCCTTCCCTTCCCTCCTTTCCTTCCTTTCTGTCCTCACTCTCATCTCCCTCCTCGTCTCCTTCCCTCCTCTCCTTCCATCTTTTCTTCTTCTTCCTCCTCCTCCTCCTCCTCTCCTTCCCTCCTATTACTCTTCCCTTTTCCTCTCCCTCCTCGTCTCCCTCCTCATCTCCCTTCTCTCCTCTCTTTCCCTCCCTTGTCCCCCTCCTTTCTTTCCCTCCTTCCTTCCTCCTCTCCTTCCCTCCTCAACGCCATCTCCCTCCTTCCCTTCCCTCCTAGACTTCTTCCCTTCTTTCGCTCCCTCCCTCCTTACCTTCCCTCCTTTTCTTCTTTCCTCTCCTCACCGTCATCCCCCTCTTCGTCTCCCTCGTTGTCTCTCTCCTCTCCTTACCTCCTTGTCCCCTTTCTTTTCTCCTTTTCTCCTCAACGTTGTTTCCCTCGTCGTCTACGTCCTCTCCTCCTCCTCGTCTCCCTCCTCATCTCCCTTGACTCCTTCTTTCCTCTCTTTCCCTCCTTGTCTCCTTTCCTCACCTCCTCTTTTCTTTCCCTCCTCTCCTTCCCTCCTCCTCATTTCCTCCTCCCCTCCTCTCCTCACCATCATCTCCCTCTTTTCCTTCCCTTCCCTCCTACTCTCCTTCCCTTCTTTGGCTCGCTCCCTCCTTTCCTTCTCTCCTCTCCCTCGTCCTCTCCCCCCTCATCCTCTCCCTTCTCGTCTCCCTTGTCTCCTTCTTTCCTCTCTTTACCTCCTTGTTTCCTTTCCTTCCCTCCTCCTCATTTCCTCCTTCCCTTCCCTCCTACTCTCCTTCCCTTCTTTCGCTCGCTCCCTCCTCTCCTTCTCTCCTCTCCCTCCTCGTCTCCCTTGTCTCCTTCTTTCCTCTCTTTACCTCCTTGTCTCCTTTCCTTCCCTCCTCTTTTTCTTCCTTCCCTCCTCCTCATTTCCTCCTCCCCTTCCCTCCTACTCTCCTTCCCTTCTTTCGCTCACTCCCTCCTTTCCTTCTCTCCTCTCCCTCATCGTCTCCCCCCTCGTCCTCTCCCTACTCGTCTCCCTTGTCTCCTTCTTTCCTCTCTTTATCCCCTTGTCTCCTTTCCTTCCCTCCTCATTTCCTTCCCTTCCCTCCTACTCTCCTTCCCTTCTTTCGCTCACTACCTCCTTTCCTTCTCTCCTCTCCCCCGTCCTCTCCCCCCTTTTCTCCCCCCTTGTCTCCCTCCTCTCCTCCTCCTCCTCTCCCTTGTGTCCTTTCCTTCCCTCCTCTTTTTCTTCCTTCCCTCCTCCTCATTTCCTCCTTCCCTCCTACCCTCCTTCCCTTCTTTCGCTCGCTCCCTCCTCTCCCTCGTCCTCTCCCCCCTCGTCTCCCTTGTCTCCTTCTTTCCTCTCTTTACCTCCTTGTCTCCTTTCCTTCCCTCCTCCTCATTTCCTCCTTCCCTCCTACTCTCCTTCCCTTCTTTTGCTCGCTGGCTCCTCTCCTTCTCTTCTCTCCCCCTCCTCTCCTCCTCGTCTCCCCCCTCGTCTCCCTCGTTGCAGGAGGGGAATAATCTTGTCCCTTTGAACGCGTCTCTTTGAATGCGTCCTGAGTTAATCTGAGCAAACACAGGAGGCCCATGTGAGGCGCACGTAAACATTAAGTCTGTGAACATTTTTATCAACAATTATAATTAGTCCAACGAGACTCCGACAAACGAGAAGAAGAAGAAGAGAAGAAGAAGAGAGAGAGGCTGCGGCTGCCTTTAAAGAGGAACCGTCGAGTGAGCGGCCATTTTGAAACGACAGGCTTTTCTTTAACTTGAACAAATGTCTGAATGCGAGAGAATCATTTGAATAGAATTTTTGAACGTTTTTTGGTCGAGAACGTTTTAAATTCAACTCAGAAAGCCCCCGTTACAGACGTTTTGTACCAATAATACTCAAACTTTCCTTGTCTATTTTCAAACTCAGGAGATGTATCATGTTTTGGAGAGTTTTGAAATACAACGATCTGAAATTTATGCAGAAATATATTTATTAGAGCAAAAGGCAATCAGAGAATCCCAGTAAAACCTTTTTAAAATGTACAATATTGTTACAAAACCTTGAGCTGCGTTAGATAAATTAAGAATGAAACACTTGAGCATTTATTTACGGCTCTAAACTCCAAAAATAACAAGACAAATTCCGACTAGTGCAAAGAAAATCAGAATCAGAAACGGTTTATTGCCAAAATTCACAAACATAGTGAATTTTGTACACACTATAAATACTGAACGGCAAAAAATATTATTATGTTATTTATTTATGGAACGATAAGTCGGCAGTTTACAAGGCAGAACTGTCCAGGGGCGTCGCACTGGGGGGGTGAAGGGGACTGGTTTCCCGGGGCCCACAGTGGGGAAGGAACCGAGACGCTGCAGGTGAACAGGAAAAAACCTTAAATTTAAAGATATCAATGTTAAACTTCTCCTGTAGTTTACTCACAAAAAAGTATATTATAAGTTTTTCATCATGTAGAAATAAGGCATTTTATGTAAAAATGGCCAAAAATCCACATATTTGGGACAGTTAAATCTGAAAAATGGACAGAACCAGGTTTAAATTTCTTGGTTCATTTTGTAACATTAGTTACGAAAATATCTGCTGAAAATATTTTGGATTTCTTATTTAGTTTTGGAGTAAACTAGATTGGACTGAAAACTGGCCTAAAATATCAAATTTACCATATTTCTTTTAACTTAAAACTGATAAACCAGGCTTTGAATTAGACGTGAACAAATCTGCATGATCTGTCAAAATCTTTCATACAAAATTGTACAGTTTGGTGTTGGAGCTACTTTAAATGATGATGTTATGTCTCCTACAGAAGAAAAATTTATTTTTAAGAAAACGGCCTTTGAACTTACAATGTCCAGAGAAATCTATGGATGAAGTGGATTTAATGAAAGAACCAAACATCAGGAGCAGATTGGACACGTTTGTTTTCACCTGAAAGTCGATATGTGAGAGAGAAAACTGACCAAAAAACAAAAAGTAGTGTAGAGTCTGGCCTTAAAAGCATGTGATGTTTTTTCTCAGTATTTTTCTACGTTTTAATCTCTTTTTGTTATTAAAAAAAATTCCATTGAAGACTAAATACAATTATGTGTGACGTCAGAGGGCTCCAGCACCACTTTAAAAATGAGGGAAATCATAGTTTACATTTTAGCCAAGTTGTCAACATAAAACTGGTGATTTTCATTTACAGTTAGTGTATTTTCTTATTGTAATGATACGTTTCCAGATTTTTGTGAAAATGGTCTTGTAGTTCAATCATAATATTATTCGGGAGCTACATAAGATATCAATGAATTATCGAGTTATTGTTAGGAGTGTGTAGAAACGTATATGTATGTTGTAGCTATAGTGAATGAGAAAATAAAAACTCATTTGTGGGAATAAATGCAGTAAAATATACAAAAGTATGTATTTGGGACCCACAGAGAAGGTTTGTACCTGGGGCCCAGAATTTGTTGCTCCGGCCCTGGACGTAGCACCCGTTTATCTGTCTTTTATGTTCGAAGTTTCAATTCTGGCTCTTTTTATCTCCATTTGACTTCCATCCGTTCTCTTTGGACCTTTAAGAGTTTTATGTCACAAAAAGAAATGAAAAAAACCCTGAAAAACCTGTGGAACTTTTTGATGAAATGAACGTGTCCAACTCGTCTTTTGGACGCGAACGTCTCGTTTGGCGAATCAGCTTGTGCGGCTCAAATCTCATCTTTTCGTTTCTTATTATAAAAACCTAAAAGTCTGGTTAATGCGTTTTTATCTTTGTCCAGACGCAGAGTAATCTCGCCGCTATCTGTCGCCGAAATCACGACGCTGCGTTTCTTTTCAAACTCTGTCGTTGTTTTATGGAACGTCTTATTCCTCGCTTTTGGACGCCGCAGTTTTGGTTTCAATCAGTAACTTAAAGGTGCACTGTGTAACTTTTTCGGTGGAGGCTGCTTCGCGTTTTGCCTGGAATGTCCCACACAAACTCACGTATCTCGCATTTATTCATTTACAGATGGTTTTTGTTGCTGAAAATGACACTGAAAAACATTTATTCTTAGTGTGAGCAGTGTCACCGCTCCACAGATCTGACCCATGTAACAGCCAGGGTCCAGCTGTCACTGGTGAGCTCTGATTTAATGGAAGAAAACGACAGTTTCCATTAATCACTGGCAGCACAGGTCTCTGAATTTATATATAAATATATATAACACCTGCCACTTTAACAATATATTATAATCTATCTATCTAGCTATCTATTTGCACAACTGTCTACCCAACTGTACATTTCTGTATATAGTCTTATTTTATTTGATCTTATTCTTAATCTAATGCCTCTTTTATATATTTTATTATATTTTATTCATTGTTTTATGTTGCACCTTACGCCAAAACAAGTTCCTATGTTTGTGAATTTTGACACTGACGACGACAATAAACCCATTCTGATTCTGAAGGACGAAACAAAAATATACAATAAGCACCAACACTTGCCTCCAGCTGTCAGATTCTTTAAGTAAAATAATTATTTGTTGACAGAAATGGCTAATATTCACAAACCACATTCAGAAAGTTCCTATGTAAAATGAACAGACTTTCCATGCAACCAAAACAACAATAACATCATTTTAACTGCAGTGTAAAGCCAAGAGCAGTTCTGCTGTACCACCTCCACCAGCAGGGGGGTGAAGAAGGGTCTCATGATATTCTGATACTGACTTCATTTGGTGGGAGGCATCTGTAGTATTTATTTATTTATTTATTTATTTATTTAATGAGGCAGGGACAGTGTACATTAACCTTAACAGGAGCGATGCTAGCAGGTTGTAGCTCTTGTGCTAATTCACACCATGGATGTATTAAACAAACTGGATAAGCCACGCCCCCTCTATGCGAGGTACTGCAGCCTCTTGGGCCCAGCCTTTTTCTATCATTGCACATTATAATTGCAGACAGGACTTAAGTATTATTGGTATTTAAATAAAATAGAAGGAAATGTTCTTTTCTACCGTTTCTAAAATCACCGAAATTACCGTTTTTATATGAAGTGACGTCACAGTAAACATGTGTGAGTCACAATAACGAGCGTCGGACGATACAAACAGAAGCTCGTGACATGGTCAGACAGAGACACCTGGGAGTTATATTTTATTTCATTTCAGACGCTTCACGTGTGTCTAACATGAAGAACACAATTACAATCACACAAGCTAACGCTAACACAAAAACTTGCAGCTGTGTGGTCGCTCACGTCCCTCAAAGCATCATGGGAGATTGTGGTCACGTGGTGCCCCTAAAGCAAAGATGGCCGCCTCCATATCAGGAAGTAACGCGGAAGTAAAGAACTTTTTTGGGGTCATGAACCAATGAGCTCAGGCCACAGGGAGGAACAGGGCGCCATTTTGGATCATCTTCCAGTTTTAATGATAGTTCTATGGTTCACACCCGTCGTCCCTGGACAGGCTCACGTTATCGACCATAAAGACGAAAACATTACAGCATATGAATATTTATTATATTTATTATCTGTGAAGTTGTAGTTTGTGAAGAAATTTAGAAAAATAAAAGTTTCAATGACAGGAAGTGCGTACAGTATTCAGCAATGTTTTTAATGTTTTCACTTCCTGGTTGTAGATGATGACGTCACTCCTCCTGCACGCTCGGCCAAAACTCCTCTAATGTCACAGCTGTGTATTTACTTGACAAATAATAATAGATTTGAACGGTTTTATTTCGTTGAATTAATGTTTAGAGTTTATTTTTGGTGTAAATGACGCTAACCTTGCTCTCCCAGTGCGATGTCATCAGTGTTTACTCATCATTTTCAACAGATTTTTAATTTTTTTCTCCACAAACAGTCGCCTGATCGATTCAAAACTGTAATTTATCTTTACAACAGGCATTAATAGACCCCTTAAAATGCTGCGTCATCAGAATGTTCAGAATTATGGAATGGAGGCGACTGGAGGCAAAGTTAAGAGGCTAATAATACACTTTCAATGATTAACTGACACCAGATCTAAACAGGTCTTTATGTCACAAAATAAGCAACAATATTGAATTTTCAGGGTAGAAATGTCAGTTTGTTTGTTTTTTTATTACTAAGGATGGAGAATATAACAATGTTTAGCCTCAACATTGGATTTGAGCTTCACTAAAAGTATAATTTGTGATAAAATATGAAATCTATGCGCAGATAAAATGAAAAAGTACTGAGGGGTCAACATTTCTGTGACTATCTGTCCAGTAAAATCTGAAAATCAGGATTTAACCTTCATCAAAATGTGTCAATCATTAACTTTCCTTTTATATAAACAAATATTGTAAAATGGGTAACACTTTAGGATAACTCCACTTATTCCTGCCTCAGTAAAGCATGAATAAAGACTTAATTAATAGTGAACAAAGAATTTATTAAGAATGATTCAGGCTTATGAACTACTTAACTAATGCTCTAACCCACATTCTTGGCCCTAACCCTGACCTTAAAGGACCTATCACAGGTTGGACGACTCATGTGACCAAAATGCAGTTAAGATAATGATATTGAAATGTTTACTAAAATACTTTATCCTGGTTTAGTCATTTTTTAGGTTTTTAATTTTACTTCCTGGTTGTAAATGATGACATCACACTAGGAAATTACCATAGCAACTATCTGTACAATTCGGCAAAAAGCCTTTAATGTCACAGATGTTTTTCTTTGACAAATAAAAACACATGTGAACACCTTTATTTGTTGAATTAATGTTTAAAGGGTCAAAAAAGTAGTTTGTTTTGTAAAGTACACATAACCTTTGTCTCCCTGGTGTGATGTCATCAATCGAGTTTACGTCCTGTAACTTTCAACAGATTTTTAAACCAAGAAATTTAAACCTGGTTCTGTCCATTTTTCTGATTTAAATGTCCCAAATTTTACGCTGTTTTTTCACATAAAATGCCTTATTTCTACATGAAAACATGACACGATGAAAAACTTGTAATAAATTTTTTTCTTACATTTATGTGAGTGAACAACAGCAGAAGTTTAACGTTGCCATCTTTAAATGTAACATTTTTTCCTATTCACCTGCAGCGTCTCACCTTGATCTTGTGGAAACGCGCCATTTTTGAGTCTCAGAGAAGAAACCATAGAACTATAATAAAACCTGGAAGATGAATCCAAAATGGCCGCCCTGTTTATCCCTATGGAGAGTGCTCATTGGCGCATGACCCCAAAAAAGTTTCTTACTTCCGCATTTACTTCCTGATACGGAGGCTGCCATCTTTGCTTTACTTCCTGATACGGAGGCTGACATCTTTGTTTTACTTCCTGATATGGAGGCTGACATCTTTGTTTTACTTCCTGATACGGAGGCTGCCATCTTTGCTTTACTTCCTGATACGGAGGCTGCCATCTTTGCTTTACTTCCTGATACGGAGGCTGCCATCTTTGCTTTACTTCCTGATACGGAGGCTGCCATCTTTGCTTTAGGGCGCCACGTGACGACAATCCCCCACTTCATATAAAAACGGTAATTTCGGTGATTTTAGAAACGGTAGAAAAGAACATTTCCTTCTATTTTATTTAAATACTGATAATAATTCAGTACTGTCTGCAATTATAATGTGCAATTTTAGAAAAAGGCTGGTTCCAAGAGGCTGCAGTACCTCGCACGGCCACTAATCAATCTGGGACCACAGACAGAGGGGGCGTGTCTTATCCAGTTCATTTAATACATCCATGGAAGAAACGCAGAAAACCCGAGCGAAGTGAATGAAGCTCAACACAAGTGCAGGTGTGTTTTTGATGAGGGTCAGTGTCAGGACGGGGTTAAAAGCTCCGAAAGCTCAGTTCAGCCTGACGTGTGTCCTTTAACAGCTCAAACCGTCCCAGCCGCTCGTGTTCGTTTAAACCAGACGTGGTGCGTTCTCGTCGCTGGCGTGGGCCCCTGGCTTCGGCGCGGCACATGTCTGGAGCATTTGAAGTTGGCAGAACGCGTCTTTGCCCACTTCTTTGGACGTCTCTGTTCTTGGCGTCGCGTTCGGAGGTTTTCTACTTTGTCTTGGCACGCCCGAGTTTCCCTGTGTGTGTTTTAGTTTTGCGGAGCGCGGCCGCCGCTCGCACAAAGCGCCGTAATCCCGCGGCTTCTGGGGTTTGGGGGATTTGAGAACGTTCAAAGCGCGGGACCACCCAGAGGAGAGGACGAACAAAGGCGCGGTCGGATGCGGAAGAGGCCCCACAGAGAGGGGGAGGAAGGGGAGGAAAGGGGGGAGGGATGCTGAGGTGTGGAGCGACGGAGCAGGAAAACCACTGTTAGATTTGGGCCCAATGACAAGCCAAATAACACGGTTTCCACCACCGCTGCAGACTCAGAGTGCCTCTGACAGGTTGGACCGCTCATTCGACTAAAACGCAGGTAGCACAGACCCCCCACCCTCCCCCTCCTCCCCCGAGTGAAGGGTGACACTGATGCTTCTCTGATTTAAGGCGAGACACTGCAGGCAAAACTCAATTTTTTCCATTTTTTGGTCAGTTTTCTCTCTCAGCTCATCGGCTTTCATGTGGAAACAACAAACGTGTCCAATCTGCTCCTAAAAATATTTCATTGTTTCGTTTAATCCACTTCATCCATAGATTTCTCTGGGACATTGTAACTTCAAAGGCCGTTTTCTTAAAATGCATTTTTCTTTCCTCCAGACATAAAGATCAGCCTTAAAGTAGATCCTACACCAAACTGTACAATCTGGACTCAACAAGATTTTGATGAAACGGACTCAAGGATTTTTTAATATCTAATTCTAAAATGGATTTATTGAAGTTTTAAGTTAAAAAATGAGGCGAAATTTAAATTTTTAGGACAATTTTCAGTCCAATCTAGTTTACTTAAAAACTAAATAAGAAATCCAAAATCCCCTCTGTACATTTTTATAACTAATATGTTACAAAATGAACCAAGAAATGTAAACCTGGTTCTGTCCATTTTTCAGATTCAAATGTCCCAAATATGTGGGTTTTTGATACATTTATGTGACTAAACTAAAGGAGAAGTTTACAATTAATATCTTTAAATTTAACCTTTTTTCCTGTTCACTCACTTTAATGGCAATAAATGGATGCTAAACGCTGTGCTCTCACACCTTAACAAAAACGTTAGCTAACTGGAAATTTTTAATTACACATCGATTAACGTGTTTTACGCTCAAAATCAATATAACTTAACTTTATAAACACAGCTTCAAACGTACCTCGTGCCTCTCATATTTCATACTTTGTCATATTGACAAAGTATGAAATAAAACACAAGTACAGTTTTAGCGATGGAAAAATACTCTGTTGGTTCCTTAAAACGCAGTTAAGATAATAAGTTAAATATATTTCAAATTCTGCTCAAATCTTTCCAAATTTTTAGGGTTTTAACTCCACTTCCTGTTTGTAAATGATGACATCACACTGGGAAATTACCAAGAAACATCCTGTCCAGTGCAACAAAACTCATCTAATGTCAGATTTTTTTTATTTAACAAAGAAAAATACATTTGTTTTGTTGAATCAATCTTTTAAGGGTCAAAAAAGTCATTTCTTTTGTGTAAATTATGCATAACCTTTAACTTCCCAGTGTGATGTCATCAGTTTGTTTACTTCCTGTCATTTTTCAACAGATTTTTCAACTTTTCTGCACAAACAACGACCTGACTGGTGTAAAACTATAATTTATATTTACAGCAGGTGTTAATACATGAAATAAAGTCAAAATTAGAAAATCATACAAACCCATCATACGCACTTTAAGGTCAAACATGACAATTTTGTGTCAGTTCTTGCAGCCAAATAATACGTACGATTGTTATGAGGCTGAGTATGTTTAGTTAGATTTAAAATGTCTGACTGGTGCTCCAAAATGTCAAACCTTTATAACAAAAATGACCAATCCAAAAGTAATAATCTTACGTTTTAGTAACCGTTGTTGAGAAAAATCACAACATAATTATAGGGTTCAACATTTGTGGATCATAAGTTTGTGTATTTCTTTCAAAACCAGGAAATCTCAGTGGAATTATCCAAAGTGTGGCATTAAAGTCCATATGATTTTTCCACTTTTCTCCACAAACAACGACTGGACTGATGTAAAACTATCATTTATATTAACAACAGATACTAGAACACTGAATAAAGTCAAAATAGTAAATCATAAAAACCCGTCATGTGTTAAATGGTTCAGGGCTGTGGTCGACTAAAGAAATTCTTGCCCCATCGATGTTCGACTAAAAGGGTGCGGCAAAAACACATCAGAACTATGAGGTGTCTCTGTCTTTGTGACGCAAACTGGAAGGAAACCATTATTTAAAGTGAGACACAACACGAGAGGAGAAAAAAAATCAATATCAATTGTAAACTTCTCCTGTGGTTTACTCACATAAATATGAGGAAAAAAAGATAGTACGTGTTTCATCATGTCATATTTTCGTGTAAGGCATTTTATGTGAAAAAATTGCACACACAAAAAGATATTTGGGGCATTTAAATCTGAAAAATGGACAGAACCAGGTTTAAGGGTTCATCTTGTGACATATTTTACCGAGGGGATTTTGGATTTGATTTCTTATTTAGTTTTTTGAGTAAAATTGATTAGACTGAAAATTGTCTTAAAAATTCAAATTTCGGCTCATATTTTTGACTTAAAACTTTAATAAATCGGTTTTAGAATTAGATATCAAAAAACCCGTCTGTCCGTTGTTGAGTCCAGATTGTACAGTTTGTATCATTTCTGTTTTAACACGACATTAACTAAACTCTAACAAATATAAACCAATCATTAACAAATGTTGAATAACAATCATTAACACAAACTAAACCTATCCCTGACCTTAACTGCATAAATTATTTCATTGTAATTGATTAGTTTAAATGTTTGGTTAAACGTTATATTCCATGAGAAGCAGAAAGTTTGCTGTTAGCATGCTAATGTTTGTTAGCTTCACCCAGGACGGCAATACGTAGAATATTTATGAATATTTATGATGCTGGGACTGTATTAGGGCAGTGTTTTTCAATCTTTTATGAGTCACGGCACAATTTTGGTTGAAAATAATCCACGGCACACCACCAACCAAAACATTACCAATTAAGATTACTATTATCAAATAATCACACCATTTAGGACAAAAAGTAGCAGTTAATGTAGTAAATATTGTTCATGTCACTGTGTTTGGTTTGTCAGTGGGAATTTGCTTACTTTTTTGGTAAAGAATCCACACAGAATGCTCTAAAATGGTAAATTATTCATTTCAATCCAAGAATCTGATTTTTTCAAGGCACAAAAACCTGAAGGCGCCCTAGCGTTCCCCGGAACTGGTTGAAAATAACACTGAGCGATACATGTGACTGATGTAAAGGCTTTGAAACAAACTCGTTCTGTTTTTCACATTTTGAAACCATAAAAAACAGGTACAGCCCTTTAATGCCTTACTGTATTTTTCATATTTCTGTCAAAAGTGATCATATATTTTCATCACAGATCCATAACAGACAAACAGGCATTTCTCATTTCTGCTCCGATCGCTCGTCCTTCTTTTTGTCTCCCGTGTTTTTCGATTTTTCTTTTGAATTTAAACAAAAGATTTTCTCAAACAAAGGCGGCACTTTTCAGTCTTTTGTCCGACGTTTTTTCTGCTCCATCGACGAAGCGCTGCTGCCCTCGTCGTCATGAAAACGGGACGCGCCGTCTCGTGATTTCATATCGACTTTTCCACTGCAGAAGCTGATTTTTTCACAAACTAATTTCCACGTTGCAAAAAGTAACACCTGCTTTGGTTCAAATTAGTTAAAATCAGAATCTTTCTCTTGTTTTCTTTTGTTTTGACCAATATTGATTTAATAAAAAGGTACAGATTTTTTTAATGTTTTACTGACCCTTTTTTTTTTATTTGACCTCTAATGAAGTTGAAAATCCCCCCATAAAACATCTACAAGAATAAATGTTTTTAAATTCAGCGTATTTGTGTTTTTAAAGGCGTCCTTTGTCCAGGAGATTCGCTCTCTGCTCGTTTCTATGGAGATCTTTGCCTAGAATGTTCCACGGCATTACTCTGATGTGTGTTGCAATTGTTCAACTGCAGGTATTTTTATTGCTCAGAAAAACCTTTAAAAATGTGTGCTTTTACCGAGAGTGGGCTCGCTTCTCCACAGATATGACGTGCTACTTGACCTGGTGAGGCCAGCTGCTTGTCTCCATGGAGATAGATATGAACGTCATATTATGGAACATTCCATTCAAAGACAGAAATAACATCTCCATGGAAACAAGCAGGCGACAGACCCTCCACAGAAAAGTGACACTGACCACAGTTGGCCCCTGTCCAGGGTGTGCCCCGCCTAAGGTCCAAAGTTACTGGAATAAGCTCCAGACACCCGCGACCCGGGAATGGGAGTAAGCGGTAGAAAATGAATGAAAAAAAAAAAAAAAAAGTTTTTTCTCTGAACCCAGAGCAAGTTTTACCATCACGTGTAAAGCAAATATTAGCATGCTCACAGCGCACTTCTTGCTTCTCGTAGAATAAAATGCTCTTTAAACAGATGCAGAGAAAGCGCTGTGGCCGCATTTTCACCCAAATATATGCTTTTACATCATATCTGTGCTGGAGCAACACAGATTTCACTTTATTACATGCTAAAAATCAGGTACAGGCCCTTTAAGGTATCTGTCTGCTATTTATCAGCATTTTCACTTGAAATAAGGTAAATATAATTTTTAAAATATTATTCCACTGGAAGATTCAGTTTAATTTCAGTTTATTTCTGTAGCTCACAAGTCGTCTCATAGGACTTCCCAAAACTGTCGATTTAACCAATAGTTAAAAGTTAGAAAATCAATGAAACAGTCATCGGTCAAGAAAAGACGAGCGGATTGTAAATGATATTTTTGTTCTTGAAATTATGTGTCGAAAGCAATCAGAAACTAATCCAAACTCCAGAAAGTGAACAGGATTGATTTTTATGTAATTTAAACTCAAAATGATTTTGTTTTTTGTTGTGCGAGCGGATAATTTAGCTCCAACTTAGAAAAACATGAAACTTGCCAAAAGTATTCAAACTCTTACAAACTGAATGCGTCTAAATTATAGCGTTGTGATGAGTTCACACACCACATCCACACTGGAACTAAACCAGGACCAACCCAGGATCAGACCAGGACCAAACCAAGAGCAAGTGTAATTTTAATTTCATTCCACAAAATCAAAGTATAACCCAGGTGTTTTATGCTCCTGGCTAGCTCGCCACAAATGCTTTTTGTGTCCCAGAGACATTAACAATCAAAACCTTTCTATCACAGCTAATATTTTAATGTGAATTATCGCATAATAATGTTTAGACTATTTTATGTTGTGTTCAATCATTTAATCATCATTAAACCAGGACCAAACCAGGACAAGTGCAATTTTAATTTAATTCCACAAAATAAACATATAATCCAGGTATGTTTCTGTTCCTGGCTAGCTCGCCACAAATGCCTTTTGTGTTCAGAGACATTAACAGGCATAACATTTCTATCACAGCTAATATTTAAATGTTAATATTTGCATAATATTGTTTATTTTTTACCATTTTAAACCAATTTCAGTTTAAATTCATAATCACAAAGCTATCCCTAAATAGGGCAGACCCTGAACCATGAAATGAATCACTTTTTCTTATCGCTCTCAATGTTTCATATGTAAATATAAATCAATTTATACCTTTCCTAAAGTTTTCTGTAATTCCTGTCACCAACATTTAAAATCACCCAAACATAATATTACATAATAGTAGGGCTCGGCAGTTAATCGAAAGATCGACGGCTCGAGATCGAGTCGTGAAATCGTCAATTATTTGGGTGGAGGTTCCATTGCCAAAACTCTGAGAGTAAAAACATGAAGTCTGGAGCTGAGGTCAGACTTTGGAGGAAGAAATGTCACTGTCATTTGTCTTAAACGGCACAGATATTTCAGTTCATGAAATCATTTCTAAAAGCCCTTTTTACTTTGTTTTTGAAAAGACCACATAAAGTCAAATCGAAAAGTCCTTCAAATAAAGAAAAAACATTGGGAGTCCTACATAATAGTGACGTCAACAACACATTCAGAAGAAACATTCACAACAGAGCCTTTTCTTTTCTGAGTTTTACCTTTTAGTCGTCATTCCTGTTACACATTTTAATCCATTAAAAATACGTGGTTCTTCACACTTATTCAGTTAATATCTACATGTAGTTTATTTTCAGATTGTACGGCATGCGACTGCACTGGCATCAACTACCAGTTGGTAAAGTTGTTTAAAATGTCACTCCTGACACCAAATTGATGATTTTTAAAAAGGACAAAAAATAAGATAAAGAAGGTTTGAGACGGGCTTTAAAGCTGGGGCACCCGACTTCTATTTGTTAATTACTGTATTTTGTGTTTTAGAGTGTCTTGGAAGAGCAGCAGTTTGTGACACAGTTAGACCACTGCACACGTCTGCAGCTGATAATAAGGCATTTTATTTTATGTCGACCCAGAAGTAAAAGCCAAAAGCTCTGATTGGCTGTGCTTGGGTGGACCTCAGAGTTTCCCTTCGCTGTCTTAAAAAAGCTGTTCTAAATCCATGCATGTTACTTAAAATTAATGTTTCTGAATTATTACAATGTGCCAAAGGGTTGTGGTTAGGGTTGGGGTTTGCAGTGTGAAAATTAGCTTTTGATAAGTTTGGAATTTATATTTAAGAATTAAGAATTATTTTCCAATCTTTCAAAGTTGAAAAAGCACCAACTTTGCAGAATGAACTTACTTTTAGTTGTGTTTCATATTTTGAGCTAAAACTTCATGAAAATTCCTCATAAAACGTAAATGAAAGTCCCCCTTTGTCTCCATCTGCCTGAGTTTTACAGTGATGTATTTGACAGTTTGTCGGAGACGGAAACGTGCAGCGGAGGCAGATTCTGTGACCAGCTCCGGACCTTATTTGTTTGCTAAATTTACGACGCTTCTGCTGCTCCGCTTTGGGCCGCGACACATCCGTTTTCATTAAAGCTGCAACGTGACGCTTTGTCCCGTCTCGCTAAAACTGAAAATATCATAAAAAACATAAAAGTCGACGTTTACAGCGACAAATGTGCAGCGTCAGACAAAAAACAGACCGTTACAACCTGAGGAAATGGAAATACGAGCCAGAACAGAAGTGACTTGAAGGTTGTTGGTGATGAGGTGAGCGCTGCGTGTTTGTGACTCCAACCACAGGGTTTCTGGTTCAGTCCTGGATCATGTGTGGCTTTTTGTGATTTTACATCTAATTTATCATTATTACATCTCTGTGGTAGATTCTGTTGATGGCTCGGGCATAGTTGTTGTATCCTTGAGCAAGACACTTCACCTTCTTGTCTGGATTGGGGAGTGGTTTGTTGATGTAAAGCAGGGCTATTCAACTGACGGCTCGTGGGCCAAATCAGGCCCTCCAAGGGACATGATCCGGCCCTCGATCCATGTTAAAAAATATAGAAAATATTTTATCTCTTGTTATTGGTTCAGACCTGGTTTAAACCCGGTTTACACGCAGTTTACACCCGGTTTAGACCTGGTTTAATCTTGGTTTAGACCTGGTTTAGGTCTGGTTCAGTCCTGGTTTAGGCCTGGTTTAGACCTAGTTTAGTCCTGGTTCAGTCCTGGTCCAGTCCTGGTTTAGTCTTGGTTTAGACCTGGTTTAGTCCTGGTTTAGACCTGGTTTAGGCCTGGTTTAGTCCTGGTTCAGTCCTGATTCAGTCCTGGTATAGTCTTGGTTCAGTCCTGGTTTAGTCTTGGTTTAGACCTGGTTTAGTCCTGGTTTAGACCTGGTTTAGGCCTGGTTTAGTCTTGGTTCAGTTCTGCAGATGTCCTTAAAGCCTTTTACATGTTTTTCGTATTTTCGAAACCATCTGAAAAACCTGTCGTTGGTGAAATAAAGATCCAGAACACACTTCTTTAATTCCTCGTTAAGAGTCAGTTGTGCTTCGAGTCAAACTCAAACCGTACCGAGCAATCAGAGGAGTTTATTTCAGTGACGCATGTGGAACGTATAAGTTCATTAAATTTAACATTTAGAACAGAATCAAAGTTCTGTCACCTCAGATTTACAGCGTTTGATTCTGCAGAAATCCGCTGTGTTTTTCCTGATGGTTTTTTGGTGTAAACAGACCTGTTTGTTTTGCCTCCTGCCTCGGGACGGTGGATGTAAATTAGCTTTGTAGTTATAATCCGTCATATTTACATTTATTCAGTACAGCTGTTCATTAATGTGCTTTGTCTCCATTAAATAAATACACATAGAATCACATGTACGGACCATGGAAGTCCCTGAGTGGCTAATCCACCTGTCAATCACAGTCATCTGAGTTTGTAGAGATTACAGAATGACCAGACGGATCTGTATGAAATATAAAAATACAAAGAAAACTCATTCTGAGGTAGAAAGGTGTGTAAGAAAGTTGTCCATTTAAAATCCTGAAAATATAAAGGGCACAGATTCTGCTGCAGTGACTTTTTTGAGTTTTAAATCCTGTTCTAACAATGTTCTTCATCAAAAACACACCTGGAGTTACATCCCATTCCTACAGTCCATGATAAACTTTTTTTAGGTTTTGTTTCAAAACATGAGATAATTTAAGGCACTCAAGAGCAGGTTTAAAGGCTAAAAACAATATGAAAAATGCAGAATATGTTTCCTTTAACTCACCACTTACTTATTCCCTTTGGCCCTGGTGAGCCATGGCTCTAACATTTATAAAGAAAGTTATCCAGTGTTGATCAAACAGAGACTGTGACTAAAACTTTACATTTGGCAATACTTTTTGGGGAGAAATACTTTATTTTCTCCAAAAATGTTGCCATCACTTTTGGCCATGACTGGATGATTTCTTTTTCACATTTTTTGCTGATCCTTTGAAAATGCCAAATGTTGTGCATTATTTAATGTTTAAATCTGATGTTATGCTCAGACAGTTTCTCTTGAGCCGTAGTTTCCCCTTCATTTGTTCAACCATTTCTTTTGATTCTATTTTGTATTAACTGAAATTGCAGTTTTTGGATCTGCTTCACCACCTCTGCCTTTTAGTCCAGACCCCGATAGTCCTGGTTTAGTTCCTAGTCCTGGTTCAGTTCCTAGTCCTGGTTTAGTTCCTGATAGTCCTGGTTTAGTTCCTGATGGTTTAGTTCCTGATAGTCCTGGTTTAGTTCCTAGTCCTGGTTTAGTTCCTGATGGTTTAGTTCCTGATAGTCCTGGTTTAGTTCCTGATGGTTTAGTTTCTGATAGTCCTGGTTTAGTTCCTGATGGTTTAGTTTCTGATAGTCCTGGTTTAGTTCCTGGTCCTGGTTTAGTTCCTGGTGGTTTAGTTCCTGATAGTCCTGGTTTAGTTCCTGATGGTTTAGTTCCTGATGGTTTAGTTTCTGATAGTCCTGGTTTAGTTCCTGATGGTTTAGTTTCTGATAGTCCTGGTTTAGTTCCTGGTCCTGGTTTAGTTCCTGGTGGTTTAGTTCCTGATAGTCCTGGTTTAGTTCCTGATGGTTTAGTTCCTGATGGTTTAGTTTCTGATAGTCCTGGTTTAGTTCCTGATGGTTTAGTTCCTGATGGTCCTGGTTTAGTTCCAATGATTCAAATCCCATTTCTCACTCATTTCTTTGAGTTATGTTTTTGTTTTTTGTCATTTCTTTCGACTTTACGCTCGTCGCGCTGCAGTGACAGCGCCGTTCCTTGATCCCATCTATGTCCAGAAGGGGGCGCCGCTGCAGACCCTCCTTTAACCCTTCGAACCTCCGACCCGGACTCTGGACCCACAGATCTGACCGGACGACAGCGCTTCCTCTCAAACATCTCGTCGGTTGTAATTATTCGTCTTTGTGAAGGCGGCTCCTCCCCCTCCTCCCCTCCTCCCCCTTTCCTCTCGTTCCGTTGCCAAAAGTGTGTGTCTGCGGCGCTCCGAGTGTGAGTTTGTGCCAGTGTGTGTCCCAGAATGACAGCTCTTTTTATCCTCTGATTATTCCTCCTTCTCACTCAAGGATTTTGGCCCTTTTCTCTCCTCCCACTTCCCACTTTATCTCCCCCTTTTCCTTCCTTTCTCACATGTCATCCCTCTCCCATTTTCTTTCTTTCGCTGCTTTCTCTCCCCCTCAATTTCTCTTTCTCCTCCCACTTTATCTCCCCCTTATTTTGTATTTTCTTCCTTTCTCTGTTTTCTCTCCTCTTCAAATTTCTCCTTTCTCCTCCTACTTTATCTCACCCCTTTTCTTGCCCTATATTTCTTTTTTTGCATTTTCTTTCTCTCTGTTTTCTCTCCCCTTAATTCCCCCCACTTCATCTCCCCCCTTTCTTGCATTTTCTTTCTTTCTCTGATTTCTCTCACCCTTCATTTCTCTTTTCTCTCCTTTATCTCTCTGCACCTTGTCTCTCTCTCTCCTCACTCTCCTTCCCCTTTTCCTCCCCTCTCTCTGTCCTCTCCCTCCTTTCTCTCTTCATCCCACCCCTTCTCCCCTCGCTTTCCCCGTGTCTCTCTCTCCCCAATCTCCTCCCCCCTCTCTTACTCTTTTAACCTCTCCCAACCCTCTCCCCTTTTATCTTTCTTCTCTCCCCACTTTTCTTACTCCTTTTCTCCCTCTCTCCCCTCTTTCTTCTTGTTTGCTTTATCTACTCCTTTTATTTACCCTTTTTCTCACCACCACTTTCCCTCCCTCTCCCCCTCTCTCTCCTCCCTCTCTCTCCCTTGTCTTTATTTCCTCCTTTCTCTCTCCCCTCTTTCTCCTTTTCCCTTCATCTGCCCCTTTCTTTACCCTTGTCTCACCCCTTTCACCTCCCCCGTCTATCCTTTCTCTCTCTCTCTCTCTCTCTCCTTGCTCTCCCCCTCTCCTTTGACCTTAAACTCTATCCTCTCTCTCTCTCTCCTCCCTCTCCCCCCTTGTCTTCGTTCCCCCTCTCTCTCTCCCCTCTCCCTCTCTCCTTCTCCCATCACCCGCCCCTTTCTTCACCCCTTTTCTCATCACTCCCCTTCCCTCTCTCCCTCTGCCCTCCCTCTCTCCCTCTCTCTCTGTCCTTTCTCGCCCTCTCTCTCTCTCCTCGCTCTCTCCCTCTCCTTTTACCTTTATCTCTGTCCTCTCTCTCTCTCTCTCTCTCTCTCTCCCCCTTGTCTTTGTTCCCTCTCCTCTCTCTCTCCCCCTTGTCTTCATTCCCCCTCTCTCCCCTCTCCCTCTCTCCTTCTCCCTTCACCCGCCCCTTTCTTCACCCCTTTCCTCGCCACTCCCCCTCCCTCTCTCCCTCCCTCCCTCCCCCTTTAATCCCCCCTTCCCCGCGCCGCGCCGTGATTGGCTGTTTTGACACCTTCCGTCTCGTCGCTGTCAGCTCCGTCTAAAAGCCTCCGCGGCGCTTTAATTACTCCTTTTCAGCGCCGTGACACGTCCAAGCGCCGACACGACATGCAAATGCGCCGCCGCCGAACGCGAAAAACAAAAAAACGACACGACGAAAACAACAAAAAAACACACACGCGCGCGCACAAACAAAAAAACGGGGAATGATTGAGCCGCGGCGGCGCAGATGCGACGGGAAGAGGCGCTGGAGCGGCTTTAAACATGGCGGAGATGGACGCGCATTGATTGTTCACCCGCTGCGTCCGAGATGAATGCACAATTAAAGTGAAAGAAAAGGAAAGAGAAGGAGAGAGGAGACGGAGGAGGGTTTAGAAATGCGCGCGGATGAAGAGGCTTCCAATGCTTTTTACGTTTATTTCGTATTTCCAGCCCGTTCCGCGGAGGAGGAGGAAATTGCTCCCATTAAGTCGACGTAATTATCAAAAAATCAACTTTGCTTGTGTGAAGATGGCATTCCTTCAAACGAGAGCGGCCCGAAAACCCGCGATTCTGAGCCCGTGTTTTTCCAGGTGCGCCTTGGAAGAATGTCAGATTCGTGAAATTAAGTGAATAATTTGCCACTTTGGTCTGTTCTGAGCAACTTCTTCACGCAAAGGAAGGAAAAACAATCACCGCTGCCAACTTTAAAGAACCAGACGATACAGAAACAACTGAATAATAATAAATAAATAAATATTTTTCTGGGGGTGATGTTTTGCAGAATATTTATGACCAAAAAAGTGTCGTGTCGCAGAAAAGGTTCAAAATCACTGCAATAAACGATAAAAAACGATTTAAAAAGCCGTGTCTGTTTGTGTCTGTTTGCTGAGGAGCTGAAGCTTGTGCGTTTAAAGGGAGCATTTTTCGGCCTCTAGATCTAAATATCAGAATATAAAAAAATATAATAAATAGGCCTAAAGAACAATAATATTTCCTCCGTCAACTCTTTCAGGAACAATGTGTTTGGAGCAGATGCACATCCTGTCCTGATACAAACCGTCACATTCATTTTAATGATGCAGCAAAATAAAAGTGTTTCAGACGGCACAGACTCAGGTTGTTTATGCTATATTTCTCATTGAATAATAAAAGTTTATGAAGTTAATTGTTAACTGTTGTGGCTGTTACATTTTTGCTGCCTTATTGTCCAGAATAACGTTAGATTTAAGAATTTATTTATTTATTTTTTACGTGGTTGTTAGCATGTATGCTAATTTTGGTGCTAATCATGAACTCAAAACACGACAACAGGTGGTAGTATTTTCTAACTCCTCTTCGGTGTTCTGCTCGTTTGGTCGAGGGGTGAGCCGTCGCCAAAACCTCCCTGGATTCAAATCAAATCAAATCAAAGTTTATTTTTAAGGCACTTTAAAAACTCTTGACCGTCGGACAAAGCGTCACACAGAGGTGAATGTACAATCATACAGTTTTAAAAGCCTGGTTTGTGATGTTTGGAGGCTAATGCTAACTCTCCCATTGAAAGTACATTAGAACTAAAGGATGGAACTGTCCCAGTCTTTAGAATGCAGGCGCTCTGTTCAAAAACACAGGCAGAGTGTGTTTAGGCCCTCGGAGTGACAGAAGTACCAGGAAGTACAGCCTGTTCACTTTCTATTAATTAATTTGAACAGATTGTAGACAATGCAGACATGTAAGTGTTATTTACATATTTGTAATATTTGACAAAACACAGTCAGTATCTAGTTTCTAAAGTGAATTTATTTTTGTGGTACTTGGTGAGACAAAACATACATTTTTCTGTCAGATTTGTGTGTTTTTGGTGCATTATCGTCCAGAATAATATTATATTTAAGAACTGTTTATTACAGGGTTGTCAGCGTGTATTCTGTAATAATCTACACAAAACACAAACTAAAATATTTTCTAACTCTGGATTGGTGGTTAAAGTCGCCAAAACAGCCATAAATTTTCATAGTTTTGAGGCTAATACTAACGTTCCCATTGAAAATACAGTAGTGCTAACTGCTGGAATGGTACCAGCTAATGGAACGCAGCATTTGGTTTACACATGTCTTTAACATCTCTTTAGCAAGTCAGAATGAGAATTCAGAACTTATAAGTGCGATTACACTAACCCTTTTTGTCATAAATAGTACCCTTTCAACAATATTGTGAAGCCTCCATCTCCAGACCCTCACTCTGCCCTCTTCTGCCCCCTGCAGACCCTCACTCTGCCCTCTTCTGCCCCCTACAGGCCCTCACTCTGCCCTCTTCTGCCCCCTACAGACCCTCACTCTGTCCTCTTCTGCCCCCTACAGGCCCTCAGTCTGCCCTCTTCTGCCCCCTACAGGCCCTCACTCTGCCCTCTTCTGCCCCCTACAGGCCCTCACTCTGCCCTCTTCTGCCCCCTGCAGACCCTCACTCTGCCCCCTTCTGCCCCCTGCAGACCCTCACTCTGCCCTCTTCTGCCCCCTACAGACCCTCACTCTGCCCTCTTCTGCCCCCTGCAGACCCTCACTCTGCCCTCTTCTGCCCCCTGCAGACCCTCACTCTGCCCTCTTCTGCCCCCTACAGGCCCTCACTCTGCCCTCTTCTGCCCCCTACAGACCCTCACTCTGTCCTCTTCTGCCCCCTACAGGCCCTCAGTCTGCCCTCTTCTGCCCCCTACAGACCCTCACTCTGCCCTCTTCTGCCCCCTGCAGACCCTCACTCTGCCCCCTTCTGCCCCCTACAGACCCTCACTCTGTCCTCTTCTGCCCCCTACAGGCCCTCAGTCTGCCCTCTTCTGCCCCCTACAGACCCTCACTCTGCCCTCTTCTGCCCCCTACAGACCCTCACTCTGCCCTCTTCTGCCCCCTGCAGACCCTCACTCTGCCCCCTTCTGCCCCCTACAGACCCTCACTCTGCCCTCTTCTGCCCCCTGCAGACCCTCACTCTGCCCCCTTCTGCCCCCTGCAGACCCTCACTCTGCCCTCTTCTGCCCCCTGCAGACCCTCACTCTGCCCCCTTCTGCCCCCTGCAGACCCTCACTCTGCCCTCTTCTGCCCCCTACAGGCCCTCACTCTGCCCTCTTCTGCCCCCTACAGACCCTCACTCTGTCCTCTTCTGCCCCCTACAGGCCCTCAGTCTGCCCTCTTCTGCCCCCTACAGACCCTCACTCTGCCCTCTTCTGCCCCCTGCAGACCCTCACTCTGCCCCCTTCTGCCCCCTACAGACCCTCACTCTGTCCTCTTCTGCCCCCTACAGGCCCTCAGTCTGCCCTCTTCTGCCCCCTACAGACCCTCACTCTGCCCTCTTCTGCCCCCTACAGACCCTCACTCTGCCCTCTTCTGCCCCCTGCAGACCCTCACTCTGCCCCCTTCTGCCCCCTACAGACCCTCACTCTGCCCTCTTCTGCCCCCTGCAGACCCTCACTCTGCCCCCTTCTGCCCCCTGCAGACCCTCACTCTGCCCTCTTCTGCCCCCTGCAGACCCTCACTCTGCCCTCTTCTGCCCCCTACAGGCCCTCACTCTGCCCTCTTCTGCCCCCTACAGACCCTCACTCTGCCCTCTTCTGCCCCCTACAGGCCCTCACTCTGCCCTCTTCTGCCCCCTGCAGACCCTCACTCTGCCCTCTTCTGCCACATACAGGCTCTCACTCTGCCCTCTTCTGCCCCCTGCAGACCCTCACTCTGCCCTCTTCTGCGCCCTGCAGGCCCTCACTCTGCCCTCTTCTGCCCCCTGCAGGCCCTCACTCTGCCCTCTTCTGCCCCCTACAGACCCTCACTCTGCCCTCTTCTGCCCCCAGCAGACCCTCACTCTGCCCTCTTCTGCCCCCTGCAGACACGCCCCTCACTCTGCCCTCTTCTGCCCCCTACAGGCCCTCACTCTGCCCTCTTCTGCCCCCTGCAGACACGCCCCTCACTCTGCCCTCTTCTGCCCCCTGCAGACCCTCACTCTGCCCTCTTCTGCCCCCTGCAGACACGCCCCTCACTCTGTCCTCTTCTGCCCCCTGCAGACCCTCACTCTGCCCTCTTCTGCCCCCTGCAGACCCTCACTCTGTCCTCTTCTGCCCCCTGCAGACCCTCACTCTGCCCTCTTCTGCCCCCTACAGGCCCTCAGTCTGCCCTCTTCTGCCCCCTACAGGCCCTCAGTCTGCCCTCTGCTGCCCCCTGCAGACCCTCACTCTGCCCCCTTCTGCCCCCTACAGACCCTCACTCTGCCCTCTTCTGCCCCCTGCAGACCCTCACTCTGCCCCCTTCTGCCCCCTGCAGACCCTCACTCTGCCCTCTTCTGCCCCCTGCAGACCCTCACTCTGCCCTCTTCTGCCCCCTACAGGCCCTCACTCTGCCCTCTTCTGCCCCCTTCAGACCCTCACTCTGCCCTCTTCTGCCCCCTTCCGGCCCTCACTCTGCCCTCTTCTGCCCCCTGCAGACCCTCACTCTGCCCTCTTCTGCCCCCTACAGGCTCTCACTCTGCCCTCTTCTGCCCCCTGCAGACCCTCACTCTGCCCTCTTCTGCCCCCTGCAGACCCTCACTCTGCCCTCTTCTGCCCCCTGCAGACACGCCTCTCACTCTGTCCTCTTCTGCCCCCTGCAGACCCTCACTCTGCCCTCTTCTGCCCCCTGCAGACCCTCACTCTGTCCTCTTCTGCCCCCTGCAGACCCTCACTCTGCCCTCTTCTGCCCCCTACAGGCCCTCAGTCTGCCCTCTTCTGCCCCCTACAGGCCCTCACTCTGCCCTCTTCTGCCCCCTGCAGACACGCCCCTCACTCTGCCCTCTTCTGCCCCCTGCAGACCCTCACTCTGCCCTCTTCTGCCCCCTACAGACCCTCACTCTGCCCTCTTCTGCCCCCTGCAGACACGCCCCTCACTCTGTCCTCTTCTGCCCCCTGCAGACCCTCACTCTGTCCTCTTCTGCCCCCTGCAGACCCTCACTCTGCCCTCTTCTGCCCCCTACAGGCCCTCAGTCTGCCCTCTTCTGCGCCCTGCAGGCCCTCACTCTGTCCTCTTCTGCCCCCTACAGGCCCTCAGTCTGCCCTCTTCTGCCCCCTACAGACCCTCACTCTGCCCTCTTCTGCCCCCTACAGGCCCTCACTCTGCCCTCTTCTGCCCCCTACAGACCCTCACTCTGCCCTCTTCTGCCCCCTACAGACCCTCACTCTGCCCTCTTCTGCCCCCTGCAGACCCTCACTCTGCCCTCTTCTGCCCCCTACAGACCCTCACTCTGCCCTCTTCTGCCCCCTACAGGCCCTCACTCTGCCCTCTTCTGCCCCCTGCAGACCCTCACTCTGCCCTCTTCTGCCCCCTACAGACCCTCACTCTGCCCTCTTCTGCCCCCTGCAGGCTCTCACTCTGCCCTCTTCTGCCCCCTACAGACACGCCCCTCACTCTGTCCTCTTCTGCCCCCTGCAGACCCTCACTCTGCCCTCTTCTGCCCCCTGCAGACCCCTCACTCTGCCCTCTCTCACTCTGTCACTCTGCCCTCGTCTGCCCCCTACAGGCCCTCAGTCTGCCCTCTTCTGCCCCCTGCAGATCCTCACTCTGCCCTCTTCTGCCCCCTGCAGACCCTCACTCTGCCCTCTTCTGCCCCCTGCAGACCCTCACTCTGCCCCCTTCTGCCCCCCTACCGACCCTCACTCTGCCCTCCTCTGCGCCCTGCAGGCCCTCACTCTGTCCTCTTCTGCCCCCTGCAGATCCTCACTCTGCCCTCTTCTGCCCCCTACAGGCCCTCACTCTGCCCTCTTCTGCCCCCTACAGACACGCCCCACACACTGTCCTCTTCTGCCCCCTGCAGACCCTCACTCTGCCCTCTTCTGCGCCCTGCAGGCCCTCACACTGTCCTCTTCTGCCCTACAGACCCTCACTCTGCCCTCTTCTGCCCCCTGCAGGCCCCCTCAGTCTGCCCTCTTCTGCCCCCTGCAGACCCTCACTCTGTCCTCTTCTGCCCCCTGCAGACCCTCACTCTGCCCTCTTCTGCGCCCTGCAGGCCCTCACTCTGTCCTCTTCTGCCCCCTACAGGCCCTCAGTCTGCCCTCTTCTGCCCCCTGCAGATCCTCACTCTGCCCTCTTCTGCCCCCTGCAGACCCTCACTCTGCCCTCTTCTGCCCCCTGCAGACCCTCACTCTGCCCCCTTCTGCCCCCTACAGACCCTCACTCTGCCCTCTTCTGCGCCCTGCAGGCCCTCACTCTGTCCTCTTCTGCCCCCTGCAGATCCTCACTCTGCCCTCTTCTGCCCCCTACAGGCACGCTCCCGTACGACATAAAGATCGTGATCGCGGGGAATCACGAGCTGACCTTCGATCAGGAGTTCATGGCTGATCTGATAAAGCAGGACTTTTACTATTTCCCGTCGGCGTCCAAACTCAAGCCGGAGAACTACGAGAACGTGCAGTCACTCCTCACCAACTGCATCTACCTCCAGGACTCTGAGGTCACCGTGAGGGGCTTCAGGATCTACGGCTCCCCCTGGTGAGTGGAGGCCGCATTACACGCCATGCCCAGGTTTTGTTTTTGCGTTTGGCGGCGTTTGGATTTGTTTTCAGCGGCGGCTGCTGGAGATCTGTGGAGTGAAAGTGTTTTTTATTTTATATGTTGTTTTTTTATATGAGCTCATGAAAATCCTGGTTAACGGCAGCAGAGGAAGAAAAGCTCCATTTTGTTACGTAAGTAAGAGATCCAGGAACAGAAAACGACCCAGTTAAAAGTCAAGGTCAAGGTCAAAAATGTACTTAAGTTAAAGTTTTGAAGTAAAGTAAGACGTGAACAGGAAAAAATCTTAAATTTAAAGATATCAATGTTAAACTTCTCCTGTAGTTTACTCACAAGTTTTCATCATGTCATGTTTTTATGTAGAAATAAGGCATTTTATGTAAAAATGGCAAAAAAAAAAGTCACATATTTGGGACAGTTAAATCTGAAAAATGGACAGAGCCAGGTTTAAATTTCTTGGTTCATTTTGTAACATATTAGTTACAAAAATGTACAGAATTTGAATTTCTTATTTAGTTTTTGAGAAAACTAGATAGGAGTGAATATTGTGCAAAAAATTCAAATTTTGCCTCATCTTTTTAACTTAAAACTTTAATAAATTTGTTTTAGAATTAGATGTTAAAAATTCTTGTGTGTTTGGTCTAAATCTGTTGAGTCCAGATTGTACAGTTTGTGTGGATCTACTTTAAGGCTGATCTTTATGTCTTGAGGGACAAAAATGCATTTTAAGAAAACGGCCTTTGAAGTTACAATGTCCCAGAGAAATCAATGGATGAAGTGGATTCAATGGAAGAATCAATTCAAACATCTTTAGGAGCAGATTGGACACGTTTGTTGTTTCCACATGAAAGTCGATGTGTGAGAGAGAAAACTGACCAAAATACAAAGTATGAGATATGGGGATAGTATGAGAACTGTTTTTTGTGTAGAATGTAGTGATTTTGATAAAGAATTGTGCTGATTTTTGAGCGACAAATTTGAATCTTCTAGTGAATTGAATTCTTTGAGTATGTTTTGGTTTGTTCAAAGCTGGGACTTGTACTCAAAACCTTGTGGCTGGATGTCATGCTAAAAATGACTTTAAATGAAAAGTACTTTCTACTTTATGTCCAGTTAAAAATGTGGTTAAAAGAAAAAAGTACAGATTCCCGCTCTGTACTTTTTTCCTTTAACCAAGTGAAAGTAAAAAGTATCTACCGTAAAAACAACTTCACTTAACGACACTTAAATACCTAAAACAGTACTTTCACTTTTGTACTTCGTTAGGTTCCATCACTGATTATTGTTTAAACTTGTTTGATGTTTAGTCCAGTGAGTTTAAGTGAGCGGTCGAAACAGTGTATATTTCCAGTTGGGTCTCAGAGGTCAAGTGTTCAGAACAAAAGACACAAAAGAGCTGTTTGGAACTTTAAACAGATCAATATTTGAATCGACTAATTGTGACCAGTAATCGACCATTGAAAGCTGATAATCTGAACTGTACAGACTACAAAACACACGTCAACAGTCCTTTTATAACAAAGACTATGACATTATTACATAAAAATGTCAAAAAACAGAATAGATTATCGCTCATTTTCATCAATAACACACTTTATTCATAAATATTCTCTCTAGAAGCCTTCAGTCCCAGATTTAACCTTTAATGGATGATAAAGTATCGTAAATTTGGGACTATTGAGCGCACCTGAGTATAAGCCGCACCCGCCATATTTACAAAGAAAAACACCTTTGTTCATAGACAGGGCGCACCTGTCCTTAAGCGGCAGATGTCCACGTTTAACATGAGACGTTTACACAGAAGGATGGAACACAGTTTTAATTGAACACAAGCCTTTTTCCAAACACTGAGTCGCTCTTCACTGTCGCCTCCGACGTCTCACCATCGATTCATGGATGAAGCTCACGGGCAGCAGCTCTGTTTCCTTCTTTGGCTCCACATCGAGTGTTTTTAACTTAAAGCTGCGTCAGATTCATTTCTTGGTGTGTTTTCTGTGATGATGGTGAGCACGTGATGCAAACTGACTGTTCAAACACAGTCAAACTACTGTATTCCTCCGCACTCTCTTTCACGTCTATCCAACTCCTGCGCTTCCTGCTACAGCGCCCCTAGAGGCCGTTCACGTAAAAATACATAAATGAGCCGCATCACTGTATGAGCCGCAGGGTTGAACTCGTGAGAAAAAAGTAGCAGCTTATATTCAGAATTTTATGGTATTTAAAAAGTGTAAATATACAATAGAAATGACCGTCTGACAGTCGACTTCTGATATAATCGTTAGCGACGGCGACAAGAGACAGTGATAATGAGTTACTGGTATTTATTTGATTCATTAATTTGTACATTTTTCTAACGTTTGTTTGGGGGGCGTGGCCTCCATGGACCTGTGCCTCGTGGTTCAGATTTTGTAGTCATCAGTGGTTGACCCCCTCTGTTCCTCCTCTCCTCCTCTCTCCCCCTCCTCCCTCTCCCCCCTCTCCCCCTCTCCTCCTCCCCCCTCTCTCCCCCTCTGTTCCTCCTCTCCCCCCTCCCTCTCTCCTCTCCCTCTCCCCCCTCTCTCCCCCTCTGTTCCCCCTCCCCCCCTCCCCTCTCCCCCCTCTCTCCCCCTCTGTTCCTCCTCTCCCCCCTCTGTTCCTCCTCTCCCCCCCCCCCTCCTCTCCCTCTCCCCCCCTCTCCCCCTCTCTCCCCCTCACATATTACTCTATCAGTGCTGCCTAAAGCTGTGTAATCCAGGTTTAACAGAGTCAGAGTCAGTAAATCCTCTCATTAGCCGAGGATCTGTTTCCGCGGCTCAAACCTGAGCTTCAGCCGCGACCGACGAGGATTTACCTCCGACTCGTTTCTCGAGCGACGCTGCTTTCTGTTCATTTCGCTTCAGTGAATTTCAGAGGATTTCGTTTCTTGTACAATGACTTTAATATGTTTTCATTTTCAGTTGATGCCGTTGTGTTTGTGACAGAGAATCGTCTGTTGATCTGATGAACTTTGAGAAAATATTAGTGCTGCAAATCTTATTTTAACATTTTTATAATGCCATTATGTTTGTTATAAAAAGACAATGACAATGCAAATGGATGTGCACATTCTCCGTGTATAGAACATGTTGAGGAAATTTCCTTTTTAGGTGCTGCATTAGATACAACATTGACTTTTAAAATTCACAAAGAAACATAGAAATACTTTAAAGTTCCACTAACTTCAGCCCCAGTGTGTGTCCCTCGCCTGACCCTGTCTTTGGTCACGAGCTGCATCTTTAAACCAGGGCAGTTCAACTGCAGGCCCGCGGGCCAAATCAGGCCCTTAAGGGACATGATCCAGCCTTCAACCATCTTCAAAAATATAGGAAACTTTTCATCTCTTGTTATTTCTTTAGTCCTGGTTTAGACTTGGTCTAGACCTGGATTAGTCCTGGTTTTAGTCCTGGTTCAGGCCCGGTTCAGTTCTGGTTTAGTCCTGGTTCAGTCCTGGTTCAGTCTTGGTTTTGTCCTGGTTCAGTCCTGGTTTAGTCCTGGTTCAGTCCTGGTTTAGTCCTGGTTCAGTCTTGGTTTAGTCTTGGTTTTGTCTTGGTTTAGTCCTGGTTTAGTCCTGGTTTAGTCCTGGTTTTATAAATCCGGCCCTGGATAAAGTAAAGTTGAACAGTCCTGACCTAAACTGTTGCACCTTGTTTTTCAGCATCAAAAATGAGAAAAACTCTCTTTATTTTTAGCCTGTTGAATTGATGGTGCGTCCCGTTCTACTGTAAAGATCATCTCTAAACCCCGAAGACGCCTTCTGGAGTAAACAATGAGATGAAAGATACTAATTTGGTTCTGGCTTTTTGCTGCAGAAGTCCAGGTCGCACCGGGACGAATCACGTGTTTGTGCTTTTGTGCGAACGTGAAGTGCCGTTTGTTGTTTGGTCCCCGATGAGCTGCATTTGGAACAGTCGAGATGAGAAAACAATTCATTAAGACTGTCAGTCAGGACTTAACCTAGATTATTTACCTTCGTTTCAATTAATTCATTACAAACGAGCAAGGGTTTTCACGTTGCCGTTTTGTTCGGTTTAACAGCAAACCGTGTGTTCTGTACAAACGGGATGGTTCTGTCAGAGGCTTCAGAGTAAATAAATACATTGAGAATTCTGTGAAGCAGAACGTGACGCGGTTCACGGGAGAAACTGGATTCACCTCGGAATGTCACGAAGTATGAAACATCCAGGTCAAAGCCTCAGACACAGAGAGCGAGTGACTGTTTTACAAGACCAAGACGAGACCAAGATGAGTCCAAGACAAGGCCAAGTCCAAGTCGAGTCCAAGTCAAGTCCAAGATGAGTCCAAGACAAGTCCAAAACGAGTCCAAGATGAGTCCAAGACAAGTCCAAGATGAGTCCAAGTCCAAGATGAGTCAAAGACGAGTCCAAGACGAGTCCAAGACGAGTCCAAGACAAGTCCAAGTCAAGTGCAAGTCAAGTTCTTGTACTCTATGTGAACGTGAAGCGCTGTTTGTTGTTTGTTCCCCGATGAGCTGTGTTTGTCTGTGGTACATGTGTTTAGTGACAGAGGACACTGCAGCAGACACAGGGAGAACATGCAAACTCCACACAGAACGGCCCCACACGGAGTCGAACCCAGGACCTTCTTGCTGTGAGGCGACAACACTAACCACTGCGCCACTGTGACGCCTAAAGTCACTAGGACTGTGACTAACATCCATCCATCCATCTTCTTCCGCTTATCCGGGGCCGGGTCACGGGGGCAGCAGTCTAAGCAGGGACTCCCAGACTTCCCTCACCCCAGACACTTCCTCCAGCTCCTCCGGGGACACCTTGGGATACCGACGTGGAGGAGCAGTGGTTCTACTCCGAGCTCCTCCCGTGTGACTGAGCTTCTCACCCTATCTCTAAGGGAGCGCCCAGCCACCCAGCGGAGGAAGCTCATTTCGACGCTTATATCCGCGATCTCGTCCTTTCGGTCACTACCCAAAGCTCATGACCAGGTGAGAGTAGGAAAGTAGATTGAGGTAAATCAAGAGCTTTGTCTTTGGACTCAGCTCTCTCTTCACCACAACGGTCCGATACAGCGCCTGCATCACTGCAGACGCTGCACCGATCTGTCAATCTCACGCTCCATCCTTCCCTCACTCTGAACAAGACCCCGAGATACTCCTCCACTTGGGGCAAGGACTCTCCACCTGGAGAGGGCAAGCCACCTTTTTCCGGTCGAGAACCATGGCCTCGGATTTGGAGGTGCTGATTATCATCCCAGCCGCTTCACACTCGGCTGCAAACCGTCCCAGTGCATGTTGCAGGTCCTGGTTTGAGGAAGCATCAGGATGGCATCATCTGCAAAAAGCAGAGATGATCCTGTGGTTCCCAAACCGGACGCTCTCCACGCCCTGACTGCACCTAGAAATTCTGTCCATAAAAATAATGAACAGAACCGGTGACAAAGGGCAGCCCTGGCGGAGTCCAACATGCACCGGGAACAGGTCTGACTTACTGCCAGCAATGCGAACGCAGCTCCTGCTCCGGTCGTACAGGGACCGGACGGCCCTTAGCAAAGGGCTCCGGAGAACTCCCCTGTGACTAACAAATATTTAAATGTATTTTTCAACATATCAAATGGTCATTAATTGTAGTTTTTAAAATGCATTATTCACCAGATCCAGGTCAAATATCTGACTGGTGTCTTTGTGTCTAGGGGGTGCAGAGCGGTTAGAGCTCCCACCTCCCAATAATGAGATCCTGCATTCGATTCCCGGGCCAGACCAACATCACACATCCCTCTGGGTGGAGTCTGCATGTTTTCCCTGCGTTACTGTGGGTTCTCTCTGGCTCCTCCCACCGTCCAAACACATGCAGGTTAATTGGTAACTCTAAATTCCCCCGAGAGAATGAATGTGAGAGTGAATGTCTCTGTGTTTGCTGTGACCAGTCGGCTGCTGTCCAGGGTGTGCCCCACCTAAGGCCCAAAGTCACTGGGACAGGCTGCAGGCTGGGACAAACTTCCACTATTAAAGCCATTTATTTGTATAAAACTCAAGTTAGGGGGAACCCTGAGTGTGAGACAAAGCTTAGGGGGAACTCGAGACTATAAAGGTTGGGACCCACTGGACTAAACAAAGGCCACGTTCACACTCCAGGTCGAATCTGAATTTTTTGCCCAATTGTGACCTGGATCCAGGGGCGGAGTCACCATCAGGCAACAGGCCACAATTGCCTTGGGCCCCCGATTTGAAAGCGCCTCCAGTAAGACGCCCTGATGATCTTAAAACAGTTGCCGTGCCCTCTATATCGCAATACAATAGCGCACTTTTAAAGAAGAAAAAGACCAATAAAAGTTTTAAATTACAATGAATGAATAATTATTGCAACCCAAGTTACTATTTTTCATGAAGACAAAATCCTGATGTTTAGGTTTTACTGGACAAACTCTCACAGCTGTTGAGAACAGCCACAAATATACCACTAATTCAACTTTTGTGAAGCTAAAATACTATTTTTATTTTAGAAAAGATTATTTTTCCCATCCTTTGCAGATTTACTGACATTTCTACCTCGGAAATTCAGACTCGTTGCTTGTTTTTTTGCGGTGAAGACTTAAAATCATTAACATTTAGATCAAATGTCAGTTAAATATTGAGCAGACGCCGGGTGCAGTTGATTTCCTGCAGTATTTGTCAGCGCCGTTAGTTTTGAGCGACAGAAAAAGCCTCTCCTCTCTCCCTCTTTTCTTCTTTAAACGCCTCGTCCTGCCGCTCCGCCACGAGGATCCCAGAGACGCAAACGACTTTTTAATTAGATTTTTTAATTATTGAGAAATCTCGTCTCTTTCTGGCGCGGCCCAATTAAGAGCGCTCATCACAAAGTGGGTCCGTTTGCCGCTCTCCTCCTCGTTTTCCTCTTCTGTACCTGCCTCCGTTTGATGGCTGTCCGCGCTGACGAGCCGACGCTTCCCGCACCGGGTTTTAATTAAGCCGCTTGTTTTGAGGCGGCGAGGGAAGTTTCCGCGGCGATAATGACGTTAATGAAGCCAGATGACACGGAGCCGCTCTGACCCCGGTGTAAGTCTTTTGTCAGAAGTTTGCGCGAATGAACAAGGAAGAGAAACGGCTCCGCGCAAAGTCGTTAAAGGCAGAAGGGCCCGCTCCGTCGAACAGGTGACCCGGATCTGATTTTTTTGTGAACAGCCCCGATCGGATTTGTTCAGGTGTGACCCGGGCCACTTTTTATGGGCGACTAAGGCTCCCGGGGCTGGAGTCGACGAAAGGAATCCTTGGTCGACCAAAGACCTTCCTATCGGCCGATTGATCGACTAAA
The DNA here is from genome assembly GCA_019453435.1 of Rhinogobius similis. NCBI lineage: Eukaryota > Metazoa > Chordata > Actinopteri > Gobiiformes > Gobiidae > Rhinogobius > Rhinogobius similis. The sequence goes on along the minus strand of CM033619.1, from coordinate 4,737,257 downwards.
AAGGGGTGTGGCAAAAGTATGATGTGCCTCTGTATTTGAGCTAAACTGCACTCAAAAAACACAACTGCACAAGAGTTCATGCAAAAAAACAACTATTTATGCAGAAAAGTATCAGCATTTATATGTTAGATAAACATAAATTAGAGTAAACTCATGATTCACTCCACAATCTTCAGCTCACTCACTCATCTTCACCTTTTCACTGTTTTTGTCGAATAAATCCTTTTAAATCAAATCAAATCAAATCAATTTATTTTTATAATGCCCAAAATCACAACAACAGTTGCCTCGATGGGCCACAGGTAAAAGCAGTTCAGATAACTGTCCCAGAATGCCCCTGTCCTTTGACCCTCCTTCGCGGCGAGGAAAAACTACAAAAAACCCCATGGGAAAAACTAGACACCTCGGGGAGAACCACAGTGAAGGAGAAATCCTACTCCCACGGACGGACAGGCTGCAGATGAACTAGGACTGACGCATCCACTTGGACTGTGGAGCCAGAACCACTCAAGAGGGAGGTGGCTTTAAAGAGTTCCTCCAGGCGGACGAGGAGCAGTCCACCAGTGTAGAGAGATCCTCCAGCAGGAGATGAGGAACAGTTCATCTAAGTAGATGGAGTTCGTCCAGGCAGACGAGGTGTGGCTAATCCAGGGTTGAGGGAGTTCCTCCCGGCGGGTGGCGCATAGATCGTCCAGTGTAGAGATCGATCCTCCAGACAGATGAGGGTGGGGGGGTCGTCACTGGAGCAGCCGCAGTGCCTGAAACAGTCTCCACTCCCGGGGAAGTGGAGAGAAAGAGAAACATGTGAACAGCAATGAACAGACTGCAGTTGAAGTAATATTAAATATTGTTGATAGGTAAAGTAGGAAGAACCAGAGGACAGTGTTCAAGCTGCCATACTTCCCCCAGCAGAATTGCTCCAAGGGCAGCGTAGCTAAAACTGTAGGTTTTTATTTCTGTTCCTAACTGGCCTGACCATAAGCTATTTCAAAGAGGAACGTTTTGAGCCTGGTCTTAAATGTAGAGACTGTGTCGGCCTCTTTTACATGAACAGGGAGCTGGTTCCATAACATAGGAGCTTGGTAGCTAAATGCTCGACCTCCTACTGTGCTTTTAGAGACTCTGGGGACTAACAATAGTCCAGGATTTTGAGAACGAAGAGCTCTGTTTGGATGGTACGCTACTATTGCATCTTTGAGGTAGGATGGGGCCAAATTGTTTAAAGCTTTATAAGTCAGGAGGAGGATTTTAAATTTGATTCTAAACTCAACAGGAAGCCAGTGAAGAGACTCCAACACTGGTGAAATATGATCTCTTTTTCTAGTACCTGTTAATAATCTTGCTGCTGCATTTTGAACCAGTTGAAAGCTTCTTATTGAGCTTTTAGGACACGCTGTAGCAAGAGCGTTACAATAGTCTAATCTGGATGTGACAAATGCATGGATGAGTTTTTCGGCATCATCTCTGGGCAGGATTTTTCTAATTTTGGTTATGTTACGCAAATGAAAGTAGGCTGTCTTACAGGCTTTATTTATATGTGCTTTGAACGAGAAATAAAATAATTAGTCGAGTGATTAAAAAATGTTGGTCAACTAAAACACCATCGACCGATTGATCGACTAAACCATTGTTCTTGTAGTGTATTCACATAAATGTAAGAAAAAAATATATCACAAGTTTTTCATCGTGTCATCAGAAATAAGGCATTTTATGTGAAAAACTGCCAAAAATCCACATATTTGGGACATTTAAATCTTAAAAATGGACAGGACCAGGTTTACGTTTCTTGGTTCATTTTGAAACATTAGTTATAAAAATGTACAGAGGGGATTTTGGATTTATTATTTAGTTTTTGAGTAAACTAGATCTGACTGAAAATTGTTCTAAAAATTCAAATTTTGCCTCATTTTTTTACTTAAAACTTCAATAAATCAGTTTTAGAATTAGATCCTTCTGTATGTTTCGTCAAAATCTTGTTGAGTCCAAGATTGTGAAGTTTGATGTTTGTAGGATCTACTTTAAGGCTGATCTTTATGTCTCGAGGGGAAAAAATGCATTTGAAGAAAACGAAGTTACAATGTCCCAGAAAAATCTATGGATGAAGTGGATTCAATGGGAGAATAAAACATCTTTAGGAGCAGATTGGACACGTTTGTTGTTTCCACATGAAAGTCCATATGTGAGAGAGAAAACTGACAAAAAAAAAGAAGAAAAAAAAAAGAGTTTTGCCTGTAGTGTCTCGCCTTAAGACAAACTATAAGACACTTGCACTGACACTTCCTCGTCGTGTTCTGGATCAAGACCTGCAGTCCAACTAACAAAGACAATTCAGTTTAAAACTTATTTTCTCTTTCTATCTTTTCTGCTGTGTCTGGCAGACATTTGAAGGTTTAATCTGTTTAATTCTCATAATTTCTAAATGAAAAAAGTGTCTCCTGTTTAACTCCAGGGCTCATGTTCAGACTGGACTTTGTAGAAGATCAGGTTCACTTTGATTCAGTTCCACAAATGAAAGTCTGGGTCACATTTGAGCAGATCAGACTGAGGCTGTGCACACTGTCCCACTCCAGGGGCTCAGGGGCCCAGAGAACTGGACCCACGTCCTATTAACCCTTATCAGAGGGGGCCTGAGTGAGGCTTCAGGCCCCGGGCCCCAAATGTCTGTGGACAGGCCTGGCCCATGACATTAATGAGTGTATGTGAGCCATCGTCTGTCAGGTATTATTAATTGTCAAAAACTGTTGTGTAATGTATGGGTTTTGCTCATGTTAAAGCAGGAAGTGACATTATAAACTTTACAAAAACTGTCAAACTGGACAAACAGGACAAATGTCAAATATATGAAGTGTTTTAGTGAAATGTGGAGTCAAACCTGTCTGGCCCGGGGTCCAGATCTGGGCCTCCAGATGATCTGATCCGGATCCAAATATATATTTTTGCTTGTTCAGTGGTTTAGTTCAGAGTTTGTGCCAGTTTAGACTTTTTTTTTATCCTGCTTTGGTCCCCGTTTGATTCAGCCTTTGACCTGATTCGGTCCTGGTTTAGACCTGGTTTGATTCTGGGTCAGACCTGGTCCAGACCTGGTTGATATATAGTCCTACTTTTCCAGTGATTCTCAACCTGAGGGTAATGATTTCTAGGGTTCAAGATGTGCAGAAAAGCTGAAGACGGATACAGTGGTCTTAAACAAGTCTTACGCTCTTCAAATGCAACGGGAAACGTAGATCTACCAAAGTTATTTTTCTAGATCTATTCACTTTATTCCTGAAGTTGTCGTGGGCGCCGCAATCTTGTTTCCGTTGTAGTTTACACAGGGCAGACGAGCTCAACAGAAAATACGTTCTAGACGGACTAAAAAGCAGTTTTCAGGCTTGTTACGGGAGAATTGCTGCTGTGGATTTCTAGAACAAGTTAAACAATAAAAATGCAAAGAGAATGAGTCTGATCAATTAGTTGATTTATTCACTGGTACCAAAATGAATAGTCGCCTTTCCCTGACAGTGACCTCTCCCTGGTCGACGGAGGTCCAAAACAATCAGAACACAGGCTTTTTATACAAGACATAGTGATGACATCATGAGGAGACGACATGAAACATCATCGTGAAACAACAGCAAGGACATATGTGACCATCAATATTTAGGAAAAACAACAGCCATCAGTGGTGTTTCCAGTTAACGCTCCGACAAAGTGAAAGTGTGAAAGTGAAAGTGAAAGGACGTCCTAAAAGGATCAGATGCCCGTTCTCTATCTTTGTGACCAGGAGCTAACAAGTGGTGCTAAAGAGATGTTAAAGTCGAAGCAATTCAGAATGGACAAGTCAGAATGAGAATGCAAAACTAATAACTGCGTTTTCAGGCCTCAGGAAATCGTTGCAGTGTGACGTGTTGTTGCTCGTGTTCATTAAACATTTTAGACAAATCTTTCTACTTTATATAATGTTTTAGCGGCGAGACTTTTCCCTCGTTCGCCATTAGCTTTGACGGAGTTCTCGTCAAACAGAAGTGCGTTTACAACAGAAGTGTGATCTGAGGAAAAAAGAGGCAAAAATGGGCGGGGCAGAATATTCTCAACTAAAATCAAACAACAGACTCTGATACTTTGCAGGTCGACTGTTTTTTGAGGCTCGTGAATGCCGACTGTTGTTATTTTGAGGGTCACGACTGAAATGGTTGAGCGCCACTGATCCAGAGCGAGGTCTGTGATGCGTTTTGGAGTTTATTTTTCCACAAAAATCGAATACAGCTGAAGTAGTTTTATCATCATTATTTATATTTTGTGCAGTCATCTTGCTGCAAGTCGCATCTGAAAAATCCAGCCCTGAACCAAACTGTCTGTGTGGAGTCAGGTTTGAGCACACGCCTCCTCCTTTTCCGCAGCACAGATTTAAGATGCAGAGTTTGTCCCGATAAAACAAAAGCGCACTCCTCGTTTGTTGCCCGTGTTTTCCGTGACAGATATTGTGTCTCTGAATTCACACTTTGCAGACTTTCCATTAGGGCCCGGTGTTTGTTCAGCACGAAGAGACTGAAGCGTGAACCGGACGAGCCCCGCCGCACTTTACACCAGAACCTTATTATCTCTAATGGAACGTGCCGCGCTCAATGGACTAGAACCCTCGGCGGCGCATTAGCCTGTTCTCCGCTGGTCCCTCGGGGGCCCAAACACTTGCACCATTTATACTGGGCTTATTTAAAGAGGGCCGCGCAGAGCCGTGCCCTACTTTAGCGTCGAACGTGAGCCGATCTGCACAAACCTCCCGCTTTCACCTGCAACAAACACCGGCATTTATTTAAAGAACACATTTATGAGCTGAATATGATTTTGAAGATGTTGAGACGTAAATAAACTCAAAAGTAGTAATAAAAAAAGGCAGAACACTTGGAATTTTTGGTAACTTTTGGGGTTTTTATTAATTTCTTTTGATCACTGCTTTATTATTTTTTCATCACATTTATTTCTCATGTAACTTTTATAACATTTATATGACACTAGAGTCACTGTATTATGTTAAAACATTTTGTTTTCGTTGTTTCTGTTTTTTAAAGAAGATCTATAGCACTTGGTATATCTTAAAGGAAAAATATTACACATTTTTTGTATTATTATTAGCCTTTAAACATGCTCCGGGGTACCTTTAATTGCCATCTCATGTTTTGAAACAAACAAAAAAAAGTTGATTATGAAATAATTACCTTTTTTGTTGCAGTATGGACTTGGTGCATCCAGGTAGTAGATGGCGCCAAGCATATATAGCAAAAATGAAGTGAATGTGCTACTCGTAATTATCAAGCTAGTAGCAGTGATCGTGTTTAGACAGAGGAAATGCTCTGAACGAGTCGGTGATGATTTAAGGACTTAAAACAGCAGAAGATTCTTAGATAAATGACGTAGATGATCTGGAAAATATGTCCCAGAAACAAGGAAGTTCAGCAGGAAGTGTGTGTTTGACGCTCGGAGGGAGAGGATTTTATGACACACCGAGCTGTTTGTAGTGTTCATGTTCAGAGGCAGACGTTCTCAGAGAGAGTGATTTAAAGATGATTTAAAGCAGAACAAGTAACTTATGTGACAGAGCTCCCCCTGCAGGTCCGTTGTAAAAATATGCAACCAATGAAAGGCGCCAAAAGCTTTTGTTTTTCTTTCCCCCCTCCCTTTTTATTGAAATAAGGACATACAATCACATACAAAACATTACATTTCACCAAAAAAAAACAACCCAATGTTTCTCAGGAGAGTTTTCCTCAAGTCGGCGTCAGGAAATGTCGCAAGGCGGAGACAGAAGGAAGCGCTGACGGGGCTTCAAATGCCCCGAAAATACATTTACAACCACCACACGGACTTACAAAGACGTTTATTAAGGTAAAATGTTCTTTAGTTCTACTTTAAGAACACAAAACAGCAGAAGATTCTCAAATAATTAACGTCAGAAATCGAAAAACCTCATTCACTGAGGGAGTTCAGCAGGAAAGGTTTTTGATGGTCGGAATGAGAGGATTTTCTAACCAGGATTCATTAAACTAATGTGAATGAAGCTAAATGCAACTCCAGGTGTGCTTTTGATGACGGAACATTGTTAGAACAGTGTTAAAAGAGAAAGAGAAAAAAGCAGACGTGGTGCTAACCTCTGCTCACGGACACAGCTCCTGCCCGATGTTTCAGACAAACTCTCCCAGTGTGACTGAGCTGTGTCATGAGTTCAAATCCCTCTCGTCTCGTGACATCCAGACAGGGGCGGACTCACCATGAAGCAACAGGCCACAACTGCCTTGGGCCCCCGACCTGAAGGGGCCTCAATAAGATGCCCTTCCTGGTCATCACTGACACACGGCTCTGAAACAGTTCTGTCAACATCACAGAAAAGTACAGCGCAGTGAACAAATAAAGCTAAATAGTGAATAAAATATAACATTATAAAACGAATAATATTTAAATCAGCTGAACGTATGTAAAATGCACCAACAAACGGGAAACATGGTCGGATTTCTTAAATATTCTTCTGGGGAAGGACCCCCAAACCCCCTGTTTAAAGCTGTTTAGAGCATGTAGCTTTTGAACAAATTAATTAGAATTTTAGTTCACTCACCGCCCAAATGTATGAACCTGTCACCAACAACAAAACAACAACAAGAAAGAAAGAGAAAAAAAGCTTCCTTCAAGAACAATTCAAGTGACACGACAAAAAATCCCACTTGACGAAGAGGGGTCTGGACATCATTTTGAGTCCTGGGTCCAACACAGCACCAGAAAAGACGGCATTAGAAGGTGATGTTTAATGAACATAACTAAAATCAGGCGTGGATTTGAACCCAAAACCTCCTGAGACTTTCCACATTACGCGCCGCGCCATGTTTTCCTCTTGTTTAAATATTCCGAGCGTTCAGCCCCAGAGGGTTCAGTCTTTTTCAATTACCTGCTGCGTCCTCCGGGGGCAGCACCTCTGCTCTGTCTCCTGTGTGTCTCTCGTGGCTGTTGTGTTAAAGCACCGACTATAATAACATCGGATTTATTGAAACTCGTCCAGGAGCGTTAACGTTTGAGAGAAGAGTGTGTTTCAGAACGTGTTTGTTGAGGTGTTTGAGAGAGAGAGGAGCAGGATGGTTTCCTGAAAAGTATTTATTGTTTTTTTTGCCCCAAACTGTTCACATTCTTTGTCGGAGCTGTAGACTGTGAGCACCCAACGTGGCCCTAGAGGCTCCTGAGGCCGAGCTTCATCCTCTTTCTGTGACATTGGTGTCTTTACTCTGTAACAGCTCCAGTCAAACTCACATCTGGAACTAAAATGTCCATCTGACACTCCACATGATCCTGTGTTTTTTTCTCGTTAAGTTCTCGGTAAATCAAGTTATTATCAATAATAACTGACCAATCAGGTGCCCCTTTTCCAGGGGCCGTTTTCGCTCGTGTTAGCAACAAGTTTGATTGACAACTAGCGCCGCTCGTTGCCGGTCTCCTCCCACCAAGGGGCGGAGACCGTTAACAACCTCCTCCTGATTGGTCCGTGTGGTTGCCACGATACACACTCAGATTTACAAATATGGAGTCTGGCTCCACTTTAGCCGCTATAACTGCTAGCTCCATTTTAGCCGCTACAACTGCTAGCTCCACTTTAGCCGCTACAACTGCTAGCTCCACTTTAGCTCCCTCTCTCTCTCTCTCTTACTTTCTCCTCTCTCTCCCCCTCTCTCACTCCCTCTCCCCCTCTCTCTCTTCCTATCTCTCCCTCTCTCTCTCCCCCTCTGTCTCGTTTATATTGTGCACAGTGTGTTCCTCAGACATTTCTCTCTCTCTGTCTCTCTCCCCCTCTATCTCTCTCCCTCTCAATACCCCCATGCTCCCTCTCTTTCTCCCCCTCTCTCCCTCTCATTTATCTTGTGCACAGTGTGTTTCTCAGACCCCCCCCCCCTCTCTCTCTCTCTCTCTCTCGCTCTCTCTCCCCCTCTCGTTTATCACACAGTTTGTTTCTCAGACATTTCCCTCTCTCTCTCTCTCTCCCCCTCTCCCCCTCTCGTTTATCACACAGTGTGTTTGTGGGACAGATGTGAGGGAGACGTTGAACATTCAGAGCTGAGTCGGCAGAACTGCGAGTGCTGAGTCTGGACTTCACCCAAAACTCTGTCTCGCTCCAAACACCAAACACAAACTCCACAAACTTTCACGACTGAACGACACAACGGCTACAGCTTTAATAACTCTCTGCTCGAGGGTCCCGTTTGAGTGGGGGACCCTCTCGCTGTGAGGTGAGAGTGCCACAGCGTCACCGTGTCACAGCTGCAGACATGTAGGATTTTGAAACAGCGCAATTAACCAAAAACACGCCCTAGATTAAGGTTCCTTTGTTAACTATTTATAATGCATTAATAAGCACCTGTTATATGTTCATAACATAGAAGTATAAGAAAATCTAGCCCCTCCCACCGTGTGACAATAACCTCCCATGATGCTTTGAGCGACGGGACAAACTAAAAGTGACAAAAACATAACCTAAGGTGACAAAAATGTGACTAAAACTGAGAAACGTGACTAAAACTGAAAAAAAAAAGAAAGCAACTGCAAGTGACTTAAACGGGCTAGAGGTTTTTAAATTAAAAATGCAACTAAAAGTGACAAACATTCGACTTAAAGCAACAAACATTTGATTTAAAGTGACAAAAATGCGAGTATAAGTGAAAAATGCAACTAAAAGTGATAAAAACATGACTGAAGTGACAAAAAATGACTAAAAGTGACAAAAACACGCTAAATGTGACAAATACACGACTAAATGCTACAAAAACACATCTAAAAGTGACAAATGTGACTAAACGTGAAAAATACATGACTAAAAGTGACAAAAACACATCTAAAAGTGACAAAAATGCGACTAAAACTGAGAAATGTGACTAAAACTAAAAAAAATAAAAAAATCAACTAAAAGTGTCTTAAACGGTCTAGACAAACATTCGACTTCAAAAATGCGAATATAAAAGACAAACTAAAAAAGTGATGAAAACATGACTAAAGTGACAAAAACACACTATATGTGACAAATACACGACTAAATGCTACAAAAACACAACTGAAAGTGACAAAAATGTGACTAAAAGTGACAAACACGACTAAAAGTCACATAAACACAACACAAAACACAAAGCACAACTGAAATGACTAAAAGTGACAAACATTCGACTAAAAGTGACAAATGTTCAACTTAAAATGACAAAAATGTGACTAAAAGTGACAAACGCGACTAAAAGTCACATAAACACAACACAAAACACACCTGATATGACTAAAAGTGACAAACATTTGACTAAAAGTGACAAAAACACAACTTAAAGCGACAAAAACACGACCAAAAGTGACAAACATTCGACTAAAAGCGACAAAAACACAACTTAAAGTGACAAACATTAGACTAAAAGTGACAAACATTCAACTTAACAAGACTAAAAGCGACAAAAACAAGACCAAAAGTGACAAACACATGACTAAAAGTGACTTTCGACTTAAAGTGACAAACATTCGACTAAAAGTGACAAAAACCCAATTGAAAGTGACAAAAACACAACGTGAAGTGACAGAAACACGACTAAAAATGACAAACACAAGACTAAAAGTGACAAACATTTGACTAAAAGTGACAAAAACACAACGTGAAGTGACAAAAATACGACTAAAAATGACAAACACCTGACTAAAAGTGACAAACATTCGACTAAAAGTGACAAAAACACGATTTAAAGTGACAAAAACACAACGTGAAGTGACAAAAACACGACTAAAAATGACAAACACATGACTAAAAGTGACATTCGACTTAAAGTGACAAACATTCGACTTAAAGTGACAAAAACACAACGTGAAGCGACAAAAACACGACTAAAAATGACAAACATTCGACTAAAAGTGACAAAAACACAACTTAAAGTGACAAACATTTGACTAAAAGTGACAAAAACACGACCAAAGTCCAGGCCTTTTCTGCAGGACATAAATAATTGCGTCAAACGAACATGATTTCAGTTCAAACCCACATAATCCTGACTTCTGTTGGAGCCGCTCGGACCGAGATGTGGATTCTGTCTTTGTTCTCGGTTTAATCCACAGTGACATTTACGCTGTGCTTAATCCAGACACATAATCTGAGGGTTTGACTTCTGCGGCTGAAGAGGGAGGAGGCGTCTGGGGAGAGGGAGGTCCGGCCGCTGACCTGATGATGATGTCGCTCCGGTCAGGTTCAGTCTGTAGTTTTGTCCTGGTTTTGAAGACTGTTTTACACGTTCAGTTTTGAGGATTAACGTTTGTGTCACGTTTAGTTTGAGCAAAATGAGGTTCAGACAGAAATAGTGTCACTTTAAATGGATTTGGATTTTTAGAAAAACAGAGATATTTCAAAGAACGTCATGTGAGACTGTCTCTCTAACTCTCTCTCTCCCCCTCTCTCTCGTTCCTTCTCTCTCCCTCTCTCTCCTCTCTCTCTCTCCCTCTCTCTTTCCTTCTCTCTCCCTCTCTCTCTCTCCCTCCCTCTCGTGCTCTCTCTCTTCCCCTTCTCTCTCTGTCTCTTCTCTCCTTCTCTCTCACTTTCTTCTCTCAATCTCTCATCCTATCTCTCTCTCTAGCTCTCTCCTCTTCTCTCTTTCTTTCCATCCTTTTGTGTCACTCTCTCTCACCCCCCTTTTTCTTTTTCTCTCCCTCTCTTCCTTCTCTCAGCCTTCCATCTCTCCCTCCCTTTCTTCCCCTTCTCCCCTGTCTCTTCTCTCTCTCTCCTTCTCTCTCTTTCCAACCTCTCCTGTCACTCTCTCTCACCCTCCTTTCTCTTTTTCCCTCTCTCTCTTCCCTCTCTCAGCCTCTCCTGTCTCTCTCTCTGCTCTTTCTCCCTGTCTCTTATCTCCCACCCTCTCTCTCTTTCCTTCTCTCCCCTCTATCTCTCTCTCCCCCTTCTTCTTGTCTCTTCTCTTTCGCTCTCTGCTCCCCCTGTCTCTTTCTCCCTCCCCCTCTCTCTCTCTAGCTTTCTTTCCATCCTCTCATGTCTCTCTCACACCCTCCTTTCTCTCTTCCCTCTCTCAGCTTCCCTTGTCTCTCTCCTCTCTCTCTACTCTCCTTCTCACTGTCTCCCTCTCTTCTCTCCCGCTCTCTTTTTCAATATATCTCTCTCTGCTCTCTCCTCCTCCATTTCTCTCTCTCCCTGCTCTGCTCCTCACTCTCTACTCTCTCTTACACTCCCTTCTCTCTCTACCTCTTTTCTTACTGTCTCTCTCCCCCTATCTCTTCTCTCCCTCTCTTTCTTACCTCCCTCTTTCTCTCTCTTCTCTCTGCTCTCTTTTCTCCTCCCTCTCTTCCTCTTTCTCTCCCTCCTCCCCTCTCTCCCTCTCCTCTCTTTCTCCCTCTCTCCCTCCTCCCCTCTCTCCCTCTCCTCTCTTTCTCTCTCTCTCTCTCTCCTCTTTCTCTCCCTCCCTTTCTTCCTCTTTCTCTCCCTCCTCCCTTCTCTCCCTCTCCTCTCTTTCCCCCTCTCTTCCTCTCGCTCTCTCTCTATCTCTTCTCTCCCTCTCTTCTCTTTCCCCCTGTCTCCCTCTCGCTCTGTCTCTATCTCTTCTCCACCCCCCCTCTCTCGCTCTCTCCCTCTCTCTTTCTTCTCTCTCTCCTCCCTCCCTTCTCTCCCTCTCCTCTCTTTCCCCCTGTCTCCCTCTCGCTCTGTCTCTATCACCCCCCCCCTCGCTCTCTCCTTCTCTCTCTCTCTCTCTTCTCTCTCTCCTCCCTCCTGTCTCTCCCTCTCCTCTCGTTCTCCCCCTCCCCCCTCTCCCCCTCTCTCTCTATAACTTTAAAATCATTTCCCTCGTCTCGGTCTCGTGGGCTTTTTTACACATTCTAATTTCCGACTAAATGGGACATCTGTTTGAGACGGGGAAGATTCGCCTTGGTTTCCACGGCAACCATCGCTCCAAAAAGAGAAAAAACATGGCAGAAGGGGAGAAGACGAGAGCGGGACAGATTTTATGGTCTGAATTTTATCGCTTCAAGACAAACACTTTCTGAGCTCAAAGACATTCTTCTGTTTGAGCGACAACTCTGGGAAAAATAAGACCTGGTTTAGTCCCGGTTTAGTCCTGGTTTAGTCCCGGTTTAGTCCTGGTTTAGTCCCGGTTTAGTCCCGGTTTAAGTCCTGGTTTAGACCTGGTTTGGTTCTGGTTTAGTCCTGGTTTAGACCTGGCTTGGTTCTGGTTTAGTCCTGGTTTAGACCTGGTTTGGTTCTGGTTTAGTCCTTGATTAATCCTGGTATAGACCTGGTTTAGACCTGAGTTAGACCTGGTTTAGAACTGGTTTAGACCTGGTTTAGTCCTGGTTTAGATCTGGTTTAGTCCTGGTTTAGTCCTGGTTTAGACCTGGTTTGGTTCTGGTTTAGTCCTGGTTTAGACCTGGATTAGACCTGGTATAGTCCTTGTTTAATCCTGGTTTAGACCTGGTTTAGACCTGAGTTAGACCCTTAGTTAGACTTGGTTTAGTCCTGGTTTAGACCTGAGTTAGACCTGGTTTAGACCTGGTTTAGGCCTGGTTCAGTCCCGGTTTAGACCTAGTTTAGTCCTGGTTTAGACCTGGTTTAGTCCTGGTTTAGACCTCAGTTAGACCTGGTTCAGTCCTGGTTTAGACCTGGTTTAGTCCTGGTTTAGACCTGAGTTAGACCTGGTTCAGTCCTGGTTTAGACCTGGTTTAGTCCTGGTTTAGACCTGAGTTACACCTGGTTCAGTCCTGGTTTAGACCTGGTTTAGTCCTGGTTTAGACCTGAGTTAGACCTGGTTCAGTCCTGGTTTAGACCTGGTTCAGTCCTGGTTTAGACCTGGTTTAGTCCTGGTAAATATATAGTTCTAAGTGTGGTCCAGTCCTGGTCCAGTCCTGGTTTAGACCTGAGTTAGACCTGGTTCAGTCCTGGTTTAGACCTGGTTTAGTCTTGGTTTAGACCTGAGTTAGACCTGGTTTAGTCCTGGTCCAGTCCTGGTTTAATCCTGGTTTAGTTCATTATTGGTTCTTTCCTCTCAGTTTCAGACGCAACAGACCATTTTAAAAATCCAATTTTTACCTGAAACTTTCCAGACTTTGACTTCCAAACTCTGGACGGTTTGACAGAAGACGCTGACGAGCCGGAGTCTGAGCCACAGTCGTGTTTTACGGGACGCGTGGGTTTGAGCCACAGTCGTGTTTGTGTTTTACGGGACGTGGTTTTAAGGGTCCAGATCTCCATGATGACCAGGACTCACTGCAAGAGTCTGACGGAAGTTTTATTCATCACATTTGTGCCACACTCAGGACAGAAATGTACCTTATTTACATTTTTTACAGAAAAGATTCATCATTTGTGTTTTTAAAGTCACAATTTGTCGATCATTTTTGTCGTTGATTCGTCTTAAATGACAATTATTATGCAACTGAACAGCTCAACGTGCAGACTGACAGAGTTTAGAGTGAAGACAAGACCCTTTAAACCCTTCAGACCCTTTAAATTATAATGTGCTGCATAAAAGTCCAGAAGGAAGCGACTGGAGGCAAAATGAAGCAAATGTTTCAATGATTCTCTCACATTAGATCTAAATTCTACTGGTTTTAAGTGTTTGTGTTGCGTTTTTATCGCTTTTAGTCACGTTTTTATCGCTTTTAGTCACGTTTTTGTCGCTTTTAATCACGTTTTTATCGCTTTTAGTCACGTTTTTGTTGCTTTTAATCACGTTTTTGTCGCTTTTAGTCACGTTTTTGTTGCCTTTAGTCACGATTTTGTCACTTTTAATTATGTTTTTATCACTTTTAGTCATGTTTTTGTTGCTTTTAATCACATTTTTGTTGCTTTTAGTCACATTTTTGTCGCTTTTAATCACGTTTTTGTCGCTTTTAATCACGTTTTTGTCGCTTTTAGTCACGTTTTTGTTGCCTTTAGTCACGATTTTGTCACTTTTAATTATGTTTTTATCGCTTTTAATCATGTTTTTGTTGCTTTTAATCACGTTTTTTTTTGCATTTAGTCACGTTTTTGTCGCTTTTAATCACGTTTTTGTTGCTTTTAGTCACATTTTTGTTGCTTTTAGTCACGTTTTTGTTGCTTTTAATCACGTTTTTGTTGCTTTTAGTCACGTTTTTGTCGCTTTTAGTCACGTTTTTGTTGCTTTTAATCACGTTTTTATCGCTTTTAGTCACGTTTTTGTCGCTTTTAATCACGTTTTTGTTGCTTTTAGTCACGTTTTTGTTGCTTTTAATCACGTTTTTGTTGCTTTTAGTCACGTTTTTGTTGCTTTTAGTCGCGTTCTTATTGCTTTTAATCTTGTTTTTATCACTTTTAATCACATTTTTATTGCTTTTAGTCACATTTTTGTTGCTTATAATCACGTTTTCCGTGCATTTAATCATGTTTGCGTTGCTTTTAGTAGTGTTTTTTTTATAGCTTTCAGACATGTTTTAGATGCTTTTTGCATTTTTTGTCACTGTTTAATCGCTTTTCTTATTTCTTATCTATTCTATTTGTAAAGGGACAGCACATATTAATGAAAGAGCATGTAAATATGTACAAAGATTACAGCCAACGTGTCTAATTTCCACTAATATCTAATAACCACTTAAAAAAACTATAACGACATATTTGACCTTCTAATAACATTTTCTTTAGAGCCAAAGGAAGGCTGTCTGTGGTCGATGCAGAACGATCTCTACGACCTGCTCTTGTTTAAATTATTTTTACAAATTCTGCAAAGTGAGGCGCAGCGAGGTCGCATCGTTGTGTTTTTGCTGCTTTTCTTCACGTTTCAATAGCTTTTTGTCAAGTTTTTATTGCTTTAATTCGTGTTTTTAGTGCTTTTTCTCATGTTAATTTGCTTTTTAGTCATGTTTTTAATGCGTGTAGTTGTTTTTGTCACTTCTAATCGCATTTTTTTCTCCTTTAGTTATGTTTTTGTCACTTAAGTAACGTTTTTATCGCTTAAAGTTGTGTTTTTGTAGCTTTAAATCACTTTTTTTTATTGCTTTTAGTGACATTTTTGTCACTTTTAGTCACATTTATGTCACTTTTAGTCATGTTTTTGTCGCTTTTAATCACGCTTTTGTTGCTTTTGATCTTGATTTTAGCTCTTTTTGTCACATTAATCTGCTTTCTATTCATATTTTTATTGCTTGCAGTTTTGTTTTAGCGATTTTGTTCAGTTTTTGTCACTTTTTAATCACATTTTTATCCCTTTTAGTCACGCTTTCATCACTCTTAGTTACGTTTTTGTCACTTGAGTCACGTTTTTATCTCTTTAAGTCGTTTGTTGCTTCTTTCAGAACATGTTCTAACAAATCTAAACTAAAACGAGGGAAGGGAGCAGTTTTTACGCAGAATGAAACAAGATATTTTGTTGTTTGGATGAAATTATTGCACTTCTATAATTTAAGATTTGCTGATTGCTTCTAATCATGTTGCAGTTTCAATTAGAAATCGATTAATGGTGTGGCTCTAGTTAAAACAGGTTAAGTTTAGAGTTTAAGTTGAGTTTAATCAAGCACCGATTGTTAAAAAGAGGCTCAGTCGTCAGGAATTTAATGGAAGTCAATGTAACGTGTCCAGAAAACACGAAAACCCAACGTTTCTGCGCACGGTTCTTGTTTCCCTCGATCTCTCGCCGTCAGAAGTCGGCGTCGCAGTTGTTAAACTCTGCTCCTCTCCTTTGCCCCGGCCGACTCCGCTCTGATCCAAACTCTTTGTCGTCTTTAGCTCCTCTTTGAGCGGCTTCTGGAGCGATTAGCGCGTCATTACCGCCTCTCCTCTCCGCTCTCCCCCGGCGGCTTCGCTCCCCGTCCGCCGGGAGCTCATTATCGCCGGGCACGCACTCGCTCCGCGCTCCCCCGCCATTTGTCACTTGGCAGCCCACAGACGGAGCTGGAGAGAGGGGTGAGAAGAGAGGGGAGAGAGGGGAGTGTTCAGGAGACAAGAGAGGAGGCTGCAGCCCACAGACGGAGCTGGAGAGAGGGGTGAGAAGAGAGGGGAGAGAGGGGAGTGTTCAGGAGACAAGAGAGGAGGCTGCAGCCCACAGACGGAGCTGGAGAGAGGGGTGAGAAGAGAGGGGAGAGAGGGGAGTGTTCAGGAGACAAGAGAGGAGGCTGCAGCCCACAGACGGAGCTGGAGAGAGGGGTGAGAAGAGAGGGGAGAGAGGGGAGTGTTCAGGAGACAAGAGAGGAGGCTGCAGCCCACAGACGGAGCTGGAGAGAGGGGTGAGAAGAGAGGGGAGAGAGGGGAGTGTGCAGAGGGGAAGAGAGGAGGCTGCAGCCCACAGACGGAGCTGGAGAGAGGGGTGAGAAGAGAGGGGAGAGAGGGGAGTGTGCAGAGGGGAAGAGAGGAGGCTGCAGCCCACAGACGGAGCTGGAGAGAGGGGTGAGAAGAGAGGGAGAGAGGGGAGTGCAGCCCACAGACGGAGCTGGAGAGAGGGGTGAGAAGAGAGGGGAGAGAGGGGAGTGTTCAGGAGACAAGGGAGGAGGCTGCAGCCCACAGACGGAGCTGGAGAGAGGGGAGAGAGGGGTGAGAAGAGAGGGGAGTGTTCAGGAGACAAGAGAGGAGGCTGCAGCCCACAGACGGAGCTGGAGAGAGGGGTGAGAAGAGAGGGGAGAGAGGGGAGTGTTCAGGAGACAAGAGAGGAGGCTGCAGCCCACAGACGGAGCTGGAGAGAGGGGTGAGAAGAGAGGGGAGAGAGGGGAGTGTTCAGGAGACAAGAGAGGAGGCTGCAGCCCACAGACGGAGCTGGAGAGAGGGGTGAGAAGAGAGGGGAGAGAGGGGAGTGCAGCCCACAGACGGAGCTGGAGAGAGGGGTGAAAAGAGAGGGGAAGAGTGAGAAGAGAGGGGAAGAGTGTTGAAGAGTGTTTTTGGGGTGAGAAAAGAAGGGAAAGTGGGTGAGGAGATGGAAGTGTTCAGGGGAAGAACGAGAAGACTACGGCCGACAATTGGAACATGTTCTTGGGGTGAGAAGAGAAGAGAGAAGGGGGAAAGAGATGGAAGTGTTCAGCTGGAGAAGGAGGAGACAGCTGTCCACAGATGGAGCTTGTTTTTTGGGGTGAGGAGAAAAGGAAAAGTGGGGGAGAGATGGAGGTGTTCAGGGGGAAAGAGAGGACATTGCAGCCCAACGACAGGGCTTGTTTTTGGGGGTGAAAAGAGAAGCGTAAGAGGGAGACTGGATGGAGGTGTTCAGGGGAAAAGAGAGAAGACTGATGGCAGTGTTCAGGGGGAGAACGAGGCAACTACGGCCCACAAATGGAGCATGTTTTTGGGGTGAGAAAAGAAGGGAAAGTGTGGAAGAGATGGAAGTGTTCGGGGGAAAAAGAGGAGGATCGAGCCCACAAACGGAGCATGTTTTTGGGGTGAGAAAAGAAGGCCAAGTGGGAGAGGAGATGGAAGTGTTCAGTGGGGGAAAGCAGAGGATCGAGCCCACGAATGGAACATGTTTTAGGGGTGAGAAGAGAAGGGAAAGTGGGAAGGGGATGGAGGGTTTAAGGAGGAAAGAGAGGAAACGACAGCCCACAGACGGAGCTTGAATGTGGGGTGAGAAGAGAAGGGAAAGTGTGGAAGAGATGGAAGTGTTTATGGGGAAAAGAGGAGGATCAAACGGAGCATGTTTTTGGGGTGAGAAAAGAAGGCAAAGTGGGAGGGGAGACGGAAGTGTCCAGGGGTAGAACGAGGCAACTATGGCCCACAAACGGAGCATGTTTTAGGGGTGAGAAGAGAAGGGAAAGTGTGGAAGAGATGGAAGTGTTCGGGGGAAAAAGAGGAGAATCGAGCCCATGAATGGAGCATGTTTTTTGGGTGAGAAAAGAAGTGAAAGTGGGTGAAAAGATGGAAGTGTTGAGGGGGAGAACAAAGAGATGTAGACCACAGACGGAGCTCGAGTGTGGGGTGAGAAGAGACAAGAAAATGAGGAAGAGATGGAAGTGTTCAGGGGAACAGAGAGGACATTGCGGCCCAACCATGGAGCTCGTTTTTTGGGTGAGAAGAGAAGAGGAAGTGGGTGAAAAAATGGAGGTGTTTAGGGGGAGAACGAGGCAACTACGGCCCACAAATGGAGCATGTTCCTTGGGTGAGAAAAGGAAGGAAAGTGGGAGAGGAAATGGAAGTGTCCAGGGGTAGAACGAGGACACTGCGGCCCACAGACGGAGCTCGATTGCGGGGCGAGCGGAGCTGAAGGGCCCCTCGTGCTTGTGTCGCTCGGACGGTTTACTCGTGTCGACAGAAACAACAACCTCAACATGAATCAGAGTCGGACGCAGAAGATCAAGTCACGTTGTGGTGGAAAGCGCTCTCGGAAAATCCACAAAGCCTGTTCAGACCGACACCAGAGTTATAAAAACACACATCTGTATTTTACAAGATTTAGAAAGCGTGCACTGGGGTTCTCTGCCTCGACTGGAGTCCTCATATCTGGGACTTTTGGGACTAAAACCACTGCATTCTTACTCTGAGCGACTCGCCTTTAAAAAAGATTTCACTTATAATCACTGTTTTGCTAAGACCTTAATTCTAGCTGCAAGCCCTCGCCCCTAATTAAGTCATCACAAAGATTAAATCATTAAAGTCTAAATGACAGGTTCTCGTGTTTGTCTAATTCTGGCTTAGTTTGGTGGGAGGGCACCTGTGGTAAGTATTCATCATAGTTTTACATCCTTGAGGTTGCGGTTTGTGAAGAAATTTTGAAAAATAAAAGTTTAAATTGACAGGAAGCTGAATCCCTCTGTGATGTCATCAACAAGTGACGCACAGTTAAAAATAAACAGACGGTTAACGAGCTTTTTTCTGACATTTTAAACCATCGTTCAACAAAATCAAGGTGTTGTCAGGGATTATTTGTCAAATCAGAATCAGAATGGGTTTATTGTCGTTGTCAGTGTCAAAATTCACAAACATAAGAACTTGTTTCAGCATAAAGTGCAACATAAAACAATGAATAAAATATAATAGAATATATAAAAGAGGCATGTATAAGATTAAGAATGAAATAAAATAGAATAGAATAGACTAAGAATATATACAGAAATGTACAGTTGGACAGTCAGTAGTGCAAACAGACATCTCTTTTATTCTGTGATTGTTAAAGTGGCAGGTGTTATAAAGTGTTGATGAGTCCAACGGCAGAGGGAAAGAAACTGTTCTTGTGGCGGGAGGTTCTGGTCCAGATGGAGGTTCTGGTCCGGATGGACCGTAGCCTCCTGCCCGAGGGGAGGGGCTCAAATAGTCCATGTCCAGGTGAGAAGGGTCAGCTGTGATCGACCCGCTCATAATCAATCCCTAACAATTGTGTAATGTATGTGGATGTGGGCCTTGTTTACAGTCTGGTTGCTATGGTAACAGATGTAGAATTACCTCTAACTGTGTCATATTTGGCTCATGTTCAACAGCAAGTGACATCATAAACTTTACACAAACATTCAAACTAGACAAACTGTACAAATGTTTAGTCAAATCTTAAATATAATCATGTTCACTATGTTTTAGTCAAATGTGACGTCGATTCTGTCACTTTAAGCTATTTGTTCATTATAATTTAAGTCTTTCTTCATTCTTTATTAAGGCACGAATAAGTGAAGTTATTATAAAGTGGTATCAAAGTTTTAAACTAAAACATTCAAAATGCCGTCCTGTTCCCAAAAGTGGAACATAATGTGATTTCACTGAGAAACCATGATTTACATCAGAATCTCACAAATCCCGTTTGCCACAAAACCCATTTTGTGGCAGTAAAAGCACAGCACGGGGTTTTACTGCACGTTTGAAGCAAATTCTGACACACAAATATCTGATGTTTTAGGTTTTACTGGACAAACACTCACAGAAACGTTGAGCACGTTAAACAGGGGTGGACCTAGGAATTTGAGGCCCAAGACAAAATGAAGTCCAGGCCCCTCTACATCAAGTGTCATTTTCTATAACTTTTCAATCGTGTCTCTTGAATTGTTCTTGAAAGAAGGTTTAGTTTTTTGTTGTTTGTTTTTAACATGTAGTGGCCGGAAAAGTTCATAAATTTGGAATGAAAATTGAAAAACTATTGGAAAATTCAGATGTTGTAAACAGCTTTAAACAGGGGGTTTGGGGGTCCTTCCCCAGAAGAATATTAAAGAAATCAGACCATAATTCCAGTTTGTTGGTGCGTTTAACATATTTTCAGTTGATTTAAATACATGGTTTTCATTTGTTATTTTCTAATGTTATATTTTATTTACAGTTTAGTGTTATTGGGGGTGTGGCTTGGGCAGAATTAATACATCTGTCAATCCCAGTCTATTTTGTAGGTGTTTTTCTTGTTTAAAAGTACACGACTTTCTTCTGATACTGACAGAGCTTTTCAGAGCCGTGTGTCTGTGGGGGTCAGGAAGGGCATCTTATTGTGGGCCCCTTCAGGTCGGGGGCCCAAGTTACCTAATGCTAAGTCCGCTACTGATTGAAAATACAGGTATATTACAGACTTTACCACAGATTCATCTTTTTGAAATTCTGGAAGAGGCTGGAAAATAGTGTTTTGTTTTTTTCGTTTGCAACAGAAATCTAACATTTTACCCTGGAAATTGTTTATTTTTTGTAATATACTTAAAACGATTAGCATTTAGGTCAGTTAATCTTTGAAAATGTTACACGGTTTGCTTCATTTTGCCTCTAGTCGCCTTCGGTCCAGAATATGAAACGCAAAACATTTTAAAGAGTCCACGGATTATACTTTTGTGAAGCTCGAATACAAATTGGAGGCCAGAAATGAGTGCTTTTTTTTTTAAAGAATAACAAACCAATTGACATTAAATTCAAAATTGTTGTTTGATTTTTGCTCTAAAACCATTTGCGTCACAGTCCTTTACACTAAATCTCTGCAGTGGTTTTATGGTTTACCTCTTTTTGCCTGGAGTCCACATTATTCCACACTCTGGCACAGCCTTTCAGACCCCGTCGTCGCCGATGACGCGCTCCGTGCCGCGTTTCTGTCCTGAAGCTGCAGCCTCCATCTTGTGTCTCCTCGCGCCGTTCGCTGTGATCGCGTGTGGGTTTGTGCCTTTTGTTTTGCTCCTTCACAAAGACGCGCGAGGGACGGCGGAAATGGGCCGCGCAGATTCAGATCCGTCACTTTAAAAGGCATTTCTCTGCTCCATTTGACACTCGGGCCTCGGCTCCAGCGTGCAGCTGTTTGCTCCAGACTTTTGTATCAGCCAGAGTTAAAGAGGCGTCTATTGCACCCAAAAGACAAATGTGTTTTACAGATAACACGCTGCGAGCTCCTCTTTAGACGTTCAACCCGACATTCTGCCCCGTTAATCTGCACGTTTCATTTGTCTTGTTTTCTGTCTAAGCTTGTAATACACTGTTGCTTCACCAGAGAGCGCTCAAGTGCCCCATACGACAGTGGATTCAAAAAAAGTGTGCTGAAACTGCATAACTTTTTATATCAATCAAGTTATAGTTTGTGACGAAAAGTAGAAAAATCCGTTGAAAATTACAGGAAGTAAAAAACTGATGGCCTCACATCACTCTGAGGAGACTCATTCCATCCAAAGGTTAAGCATAATTTACCCAAAATAAACAACTTTTTTAACCTTAAAACATTAGTTCAACAAAAATAAAGGTGGTCACATATATTTTGATTTGTCAAATTAAATAAGTCTGTGACATTAGTGAGTTTTAGCCCGGAGGAGAGGGAGGAGGAGGAGCAGAGGAGGAGAGGGAGAATGAGCAGAGGAGGAGAGGGAGAAGGAGCAGAGCAGGATAGGGAGGAGGAGCGGAGCAGGAGAGGGAGGAGGAGCAGAGGAGGAGCAGAGCAGGATAGGGAGGAGGAGTGGAGCAGGAGAGGGAGGAGGAGCAGAGGAGGAGAGGGAGGAAGAGGAGCAGAGGAGGAGCAGAGCAGGAGAGGGAGGAGGAGCAGAGGAGGAGCAGAGCAGGATAGGGAGGAGGAGCGGAGCAGGAGAGGGAGGAGGAGCAGAGGAGGAGCAGAGCAGGATAGGGAGGAGGAGTGGAGCAGGAGAGGGAGGAGGAGCAGAGGAGGAGAGGGAGGAAGAGGAGCAGAGGAGGAGCAGAGCAGGAGAGGGAGGAGGAGCAGAGGAGGAGCAGAGCAGGATAGGGAGGAGGAGTGGAGCAGGAGAGGGAGGAGGAGCAGAGGAGGAGGGAGGAAGAGGAGCAGAGCAGGAGAGGGAGGAGGAGCAGAGGAGGAGGAGCAGGAGGCTCTGGCGTGTGAGTGGGACAGTCCGACACTGGTGACTGAAGCAGAGGGCGGAGTGAGTGGCTGGAGCTGCTCCATAAAACACTGTTGCTTTGCCTCAGAGTTCCACTGATTTAACTCCTGTCTTTCATTTATCGTTAAAGGAGGTGTTGGTTTGCTGCTGGACATGGCCTGGTTTGGTGCCTTTAAGTTAACAATGTACCAATAAAAATATGTGCTGATCATGAAATGATCTCCCCCAAAGAAGCTGCATCCTGGGCTTAGCAGGAGACGCAGGGCCCTCACAGAGTGATGGATGGAGCTCCTGCTGGAGCCACGCGTCTCCTCGTCTCCTCGTTTCACTGCAGAATTTTCTACATTTTAATTAATTCATTTCATTCATTCATTTTCTCCCGCTTGTTCCCGTTCCTGGGGTCGCGGGTGACTGCAGCCTGTCCCAGTGACTTTGGGCCTTAGGCGGGGTACACTCTGGACAGGGACCACTCGCAGCAAACACAGAGACAACCCTTCACTCTCACATTCAAACACTATGGACAATTTAGAGTTACCTGAACACACGCTGTGTTTGGACGGTGGGAGGAGCCAGAGAACCCGGAGAGAACCCACAATAACACGAGGAGAACATGCAGACTCCACCCAGAGAGATCATGTGATGTTGGTCCGGGATTCAAACCCACGATCTCCTTATTGAGAGGCCGCTCTGCACCCCAACATTTTAATATAACCAATAATTTGTTCTGGCCCTGCTCCTCTGGCTTTAAAAATATCCTCACATTTTCCTGCTTTTCAACGCCAATTTTCCTCATATTTTCCATCAATTTCCACCATTTTTCCTCACATTTTCTACTAATTTCTGTACAATTTCCACACATTTTCTTTACCAATAGCAGAGCTGGATCAAACATCCGTCTTTGCTTCTTTGACTCTAAACATTCCATAAATCTTCTTTGAATTCTCCTGAAATTATCCTCTTTTCCCATCAGTTTTCTACAAATTGTTCCCACCAATTATCTACAAATCTCCCTCACAACATTCGTACATTTTCCGTTGATTTTTTCCCGTTGCACGTTGTTTCCAGCGGCTCCTCTGATTCTGCTCTTTCTCTCTTTTCATGTAATTCTTGCTGAAGCGTGATTAAATCCTTGTGGGTTTCGTTCGTTTTGTGCTGCTGCGTGTTCATATTTAGTCCTGCTCCTGCTCCTTTGTTCTGCGCTCGCCTCCTGCTGTGAGGATGTGCCTAAGCACTGGCTCTTTTCTCACGTTCTCCTCTTCATCTCTTCATCTCCTCCTCCCTCAGTGAAAGAGTCAAACGGCTCGTGTAGTTTTGGTTTCTCGCTCAGAGCCTCGGCCGTGGTTTTCCTCACAGTCGGTGGTCAGTGGTTAGAGTCTGGCCTCACAGTCTGAAGGTCCCGGTCACAGAGGGTCAGGTCTCTGCTCAGACTGGGACAGGAATGGACCAAACCAAGCACCGAGTGGGGCATTTTTCATTAAGGAAAAGGATGATTTGGGTTTGTCAAATTTTCCTCGTTTTCCACAATTTTTTCCCTATTTTTCTGCTGAATTTCCTCATATTTTCAAAAAAAATCTTCAAATGTTTTACAAATTTTCCTCAAATTTGATTTGGCTCTACATTTTTCTCTCTTTTCTCATATTTTCCACAAATTTCCTCCAGTTGTTTTTCTTTATTTTAATTACACAAACTTGCTTCCATTTTCTACCAAATTTCCTTATATTTTCTGCCAATTTTCCTTAAACTTTCCCCCAATTTTCTACCAAATTTCCCCATATTTTCTACAAAATGTCTTCAAATGTTTTACTAATTTTCTTCAAATTTGATTTGGCTCTACATTTTTCCATTTTTCACTCTTTTTTCATATTTTCCACAAATTTCCCTCCAATAGTTTTTTCTTTATTTAACTCTAATTTTCCAAATTTTCTTTTTTTTCCACAGATAATTTGATCTGGTGCTGCTTCACTTCGGTCACTCTGGTAAATCTGTCTGAAACTTCATTGAATCCTTGTTATTTTTCACAATAAGGATGTTTTGGGTTCCTCAAATTTTCCTCTTTTTCCACAATTTTTCCTTAAACTTTTTCCCAATTTTTATACAAAATTGTACTCATATTTTCGACCATTTCGTCCTCAAACCCACCCCCAAAAACATTTTACTGCAAAATTTCTTCATACTTTTAGCAATAATTTGACCTGGCTCTGCATTTTTCTTTACATTTTTTCTCAAATGTTCACAAAATTTGTTCCCAAAAATGTTTCCTATATTCACTAAAAATGGAAAAATGTTTTTTCCACCAATCATTTGAACAATCCTGTAATTCTTGCTGAAGCGTGATTAAATCCTTGTGGGTTTCGAGTCTGGCCTCACAGTCTGAAGGTCCCGGTCACAGAGGGTCAGGTCTCTGCTCAGACTGGGACAGGAATGGACCAAACCAAGCACCAATGGGGCATTTTTCATTAAGGATTAGGATTTTTCTGGTTCCTCAAGTTTTGTTCTTTTTCCACCAATTTTCCCCAAACTTCCCAATTTTTCTACCAAATTTCCTCATATTTTCTGGCAATTTTCTTTAAACTTTTCCCCCAATTTTCTATCTAATCCACTCCCCACCGCTACATTTCTACCAAATTTCTTCATATTTTCTACAAATTTTCTTCAAATGTTTTGCAAATTTGATTTGGCTCTGCATTTTTCTCTCTTTTCTCAGATTTTCCCCGAGTTGTTTTTCTTTATTTAACTCCAATTTTCTACTTTTAATTTCTATCAGTAGTTTGATCTGGCGCTGCTTCTCTGGTTCTGCTCTTTCTCACTTTTCATGTAATTCTGACTCAAACTTGATTAAATCTTTTTTCAATAAAGATAAGGCTTATTTTGGTTCCTCAAATGTTCCTCTTTTTCCACCAATTTTCCTACTTTCTTCCTTCTTTTCTCAATTTTTCTACCAAATTTCCTCATGATTTCCACAATTTTTTCTCAAACTCAAACTTCTCCCCATTTTATTTTAAAATTTACCATTTTTTGTCAGTGTTTCAGCATTTTTTTCCTCATATTTTAAATAATCCGACTCTGCTCTTTTGGCTCTAAATAAATACTTAAATTTTTGTCAAATTATCCTCTTCTCACTGATCTTCTAGCATTTTTCTTACAATTGCCACCAACTTTCCCCAGATTTTCCATGTTCTACATTTTTTCAGCAATAATTTGATCTGGCTTTGCATTTTTCTTCAAGTTTTCTGCGTATTTTCCATAACTGTTTTTCCTTTATTTAACTCCAATTTTTTTTTTTTTTCAACATATAATTTGGCCCGGCGCTGCTTCTCTGACTCTGTTCTTTCTCACTTTACATGTAACTCTGAATCCTGGTCCGTTTTGAATAAGGATAAGGGTTTTTTCAGACTTCATTTGGAGAAAGTGCAGCGTGAAATGAGGACGAGACCCGGGAAAGACACGCAGCAAAGTGTGTGACCGCTCTGCCACCGTGAGTTTTCTTATTTTAAGCTCAATTATCTCATGATCCGTCAGAAAATAACATGAAACCAGTGAAACATTCTGCATCACGCAAACAATAAAATCACATCAAAGTCAAAACTCGTCAAACACAGACACAAGACACAAACTGAAGGCCTGATTTTACTAAAACGTCCGACTAAAACATTTCAAACTGAAGCTGTTTCTGATCCTTTGGAGCTTAAACCATTGTCTGGACTCTCTGTGAAGCTCAGACTCTGGAGTTTTGACTTCTGGGTCTAATTTACTCTGATTACAAGATGAAACAAGATGAAAATGTAAAGTTCGTCTAAATTTACTTTGTTAAATACATGAAGAAGTGAAGCTGGTGTCTGTAGATTTTGCCTGATTGACTCTAGTTTGGACTTTTGTTGGTTTTGACAGTTCCTCTTTCAAAGCTGAAGCTAATTGAGTGTATGTTTTACTCCATAATGGGCCCCTGTGTGTGTCTTCGGGCGCCTTCTTTGCTTATCTGGGACATAAATCCAACCTCTGCACCAAGAGCGTCTTTCAATAATATGTTTGTGTACTTCTTTGTGTTCATACGCTCTGTACTTGAACTCCTTATGCACGCCTACTTTTACTAAATTAGCATAAAGGTGTATCTGGTCTAGTCCTTTGTGTGGAGCCGATCGATCAGAAAAGGCCTTTTTGTACCGAGGTCCTGTCTCTTTGCTCTGCTCTGTCACCCAGTTGCACTAATTTAACTGAAAATGAGTTTTAGGGACTTGTAATAAAGTAAAAAAAAAGTCCATCCACATAAAAGTCATATTACGTTTTCTTTTTTTTTTTGTTGGTTTTGGAGAACAAACTGACCCTGATTCATCCCGAACGGTGGATTTGACTGGAAATACAGAAGGAACTTTCCAAATATAATGGAAATAAGAGGGTTACAGCTCTCTTTTATGTCTAACATTTGTTGCAGCTCGAGGGTTTCCTTTTGTCAGGTGTGGACGAAATGAAATAAAGAAAGAAAAAAAGGTCCAACGAACACACTTTTTGCTGCGAAGGAACTCAGAGCCGTGGAAATTCCAGCTTTTCAGATCGAAATGTAATCGACTTTGAAGTGCCTCTGACAGGTTGGACTCTTGTGACTAAAATACAGGCAGGATAAATATATTTAAAGTTTTGCTAAAAATAATTACACATTTTATTATGTTTATCTTTTTTGTTTTGTTTTGTAATATCACTTCCTGGTTGTAAATGACGACATCACACTGGGACATGACTGCGCGCACTGGACTAAAACTCGGCGAATGTCAGAGATTTTCAAAATATATGAAGAACAAGAACAAAAAATCAATTAAATCCAAAAAGTTTATTAACCCTAACAAAGGAATCCAATGCAGAGCGTCCTGGGTCAGACAGCTCTGGACGCCCCTCTATCCCTGGACCCAGGTATTTAAAAACACATTTATGAATATGCAAATAGTAGGTTGTCCCTTCTCCCGGGATATCCGAGTCTCCATCTCCATGGCGACGACAGCGTTATCTTGTCCTGGAGTTTCTCTGCACAGAGGAAAGACATACATCCCCCAAAGGATACACTCACACACTCCAGGGAACTGACAAAGACCTGAGAGTCACTTTAAACGCAAACTGTGAATAGAATCGAATGTTCCGGGAAGTCTGTGAATGAAGCTGTGATTAAAACTGAACATGTATTATCTTCACATGTGCGAAAAACAAATCATAAATGAGTCATACAAAGAGGTAGTGTATAAAACATATATTTCCCTTCAATGCGAACACCTTTATTTTGTTGAATTCATGTTTTAGGGCTAAAATAAGTGGTTTACTTTTGGTAAATGATGCATAAGCTTTGGATGGAATGTGTGACGTCATCAGTTTTCTACTTCCTGTCATTTTAAACAGATTTTTCTCCACATACCATGGCTTGATTGGTGTAAAACAGTAATTTCTATGTACAATACGTATTAATACACCAGATGAAATCAAAATTAGAAAGAAAACCGTTCAAACCTGTCATACGCACTTCAACAACATGAAACCTTTGAAACTTTTAACACTGGAAAAAAAACAAAAAACTCCCAATCCTACTTACGCTGCATTCTCCACACTTCCATTATTAACTCTTCCTTTTGACTTTCTTAAAGCGTGGATCGATGTATATGGTCATAATAGCTGCCACATCTGTGATCGGTAGAACATTCTTTTCCTTCGGCGAGCTCCATCCTCTCCACGTTTTTGTCTCTCGCCCGTTTTGTCGCCGGCGGCTCGGCGTTCCATTCTCCGCGGAGGCTCTCAGCGCGCTCGCTTTTGTTCAAACCAATGTCAAGAACCGCGCGCCCCACGTCAAAAGTTTACGACAAATACTTCAGCGTCGTGGCGGCTTTGTTCGGCTTGAATGAAAGTGGAAACGATGAAAGCGCCGGAGAGG
The DNA here is from genome assembly GCA_019453435.1 of Rhinogobius similis. Taxonomy (NCBI): domain Eukaryota; kingdom Metazoa; phylum Chordata; class Actinopteri; order Gobiiformes; family Gobiidae; genus Rhinogobius; species Rhinogobius similis. The sequence goes on along the minus strand of CM033619.1, from coordinate 4,709,173 downwards.
ATTGTGGAGCGAGCGGTCGGTTCAGACGCTCCGAGGGAAATGACAAAAGAGCCGCTCTCGTCGGTCGCGATGAACACGACAGACGGCCGCGGTGTTCAGAGCCGTTAAAGGCGCGCTGTGGCACTTTTCTGGTGGAGGATCTGCCGCCTGCTTGTCGCCGTGGAGATGTGGACGCTCCGCCGAGAATGTTTCGCGGTTTAGTTTATCGTGTATTTGTCGGAGACCGTGTACAAAAACGTTAATCTTCTCTTAAACGGGGTGAAGCGGTACATTTTTAGAACAACACGATGCTTTCTGATGTAAGACAAAACAATATTTGACTTTTTTAACTAATTCTATTCTTTTAAAGCAACATTTTGATTAATTTCAGTGACTCAGTGCGAATAAAACCAAGATAGAGGCGCCGAAGGACACTAGGAATACATTACAAATAAATTAAAATAATGTTTTCCACTTTTATATTTGTAATGTTGAAAGTCACAAAAGCAGTTTCCTCGGTGTGTGTCATTGGTCAATGATAGAAAAGCAGATTAAATAAAGAATGTTCAAGAGAAACGATCAAATGGTTAAGTGTCCCGGAGCGCCCCCTGTCTGTGACCCTCCTTCTCTAAAGGAAAAACTGCAAAAAACTCTGTGGGAAAAAGTCTAAACCTGGCAGAGAAACACATGAAGGAGAGATCCTCCTCCCACAGACGGACAGGACCCTCCGGAGGAAGGAAGGAGGATCATCTAGTGCAGTGATTTTCAGCCTTTTTTGAGTTGCGGCCATAGAGCTATAATTAAAACTGGAAGATGAACCAAAATGGCGCCCTGTTCCTCCCTGTGGCCTGAGCTCATTGGCGCATGACCCCAAAAAAGTTTTTTACTTCCGCGTTACTTCCTAATACGGAAGTATCAGGAAAGCGGCCATCTTTGCTTTATGGAGGCTGCCATCTTTGCTTTAAGGCACCACGTGACGAAAATCCCCCATGATGCTTTGAGCGACGTGAGCGACCACGCAGTTAGCTTGTGTGATTGTAATTGTATTCTTCATCTTAGATCAAATGTGAAGCGTCTGAAATGAAATAAAATACAACTTACAGGTTACAAATATTTAATTTAAATACCAATAATAATTCAGTCCTGTCTGCAATTATAATGTGCAATGATAGAAAAAGGCTGGGCCCAAGAGGCTGCAGTACCTCGCACGGCCACTAATCAATCTGGGACACAGAGGGGGCGGGGCTTATCCAGTTCATTTAATACATTCATGGTTGCGGCACATTTTTTGGGTTGGAAAGATACCAAGGCACACTACCTTTTAGACCTTTTCTGGTAAATAATGTGGGAAATAATGTCTGGTTCTTTAAATGTGTCCATTTCTGGTCATTTTGCTTTTCTTTTTTGGTGTAGCAATACATTCAAGTCACTCCAAAAGGTACATTTTATGTTAAATCCATGTGTGAATCCAAATTGGACATTATTTCAAGGTAAACCTGGCAACAACTCAAGGCACACTAGTGTTCCCCGGTGCACTGCTGAAAATCAAGGATCTAGTGTAGAGAGTTCCTCCAGGCAGATGAGGAACAGTTCATCTAGTGTAGAGAGAGTTCCTCCAGGCAGATGAGGAACAGTTCATCTAGTGTAGAGAGAGTTCCTCCAGGCAGATGAGGAACAGTTCATCTAGTGTAGAGAGAGTTCCTCCAGGCACATGAGGAACAGTTCATCTAGTGTAGAGAGAGTTCCTCCAGGCAGATGAGGAACAGTTCATCTAGTGTAGAGAGTTCCTCCAGGCAGATGAGGAACAGTTCATCCAGTGTAGAGAGAATTCTTCCAGGCAGATGGACGTAAAAATAGCACAGGAGACTCTGGATCTTTACCTTTGATGTTACAAATCAGGGAAATTTGAAACTGGGTGATTTTGTGAGGCTGAGAGAAGAAAAGATAAACAGGTTTAAGGCGAGACGCTGCAGGTGAAACAGGAAAAAATCTTAAATTTAAAGATATCAGTTGTAAACTTCTTTATGTAAAAACTGCCAAAAATCCACATATTTGGGACATTTAAATCTGAAAAATGGACAGAACCAGGTTTAAATTTCTTAGTTTATTTTGTAACATATTAGTTATAAAAATTTACATAAATTATGTTTTATTTTTAATTTTGTTTTTGAGTAAACTAGATTGGACTGAAATTTTTTTTGACTTAAACAAATGACAAATTTTTGACTTAAAACTTTAATAAATGAGTTTTAGAATCCAATATTAAATCCTTGCGTTTCGTCCAGATTGTACAGTTTGTGTGGATCTACTTTAAGGCTGATCTTTATGTCTCGAGGGACAAAAATGCATTTTAGAAAACAATTTCCAGAGAAATCTATGGATGGATTCAACAGAAGAAGAAAACATCTTTAGGAGCAGATTGGACACCTTTGTTGTTTCCACATGAAAGTCCAGATGTGAGAGAGAAACTGACACAAAAAACAAAAAGTCGAATATATATATACATATATATATATATATATATATATATATATATATATATATATATATATAGAGAGAGAGAGAGAGAGAGAGAGAGAGAGAGAGAGAGAGAGAGAGAGAGAGAGAGAGAGAGAGAGGAAGAGATTTTCTTGCAGAGCCGTGCCTTAATGAAGAGAATGAAGCTAATTCAACTCCACATGTCCCCCTCCCCTCAGAGCTAACGTGAGCGCTAACGTGAGCGCTAACGTGAGCGCCGGAGCCTGCTCGGAGGACGGCCCGGGGTCATTAGGCGCTAATTAAAGCTGTTAAAGTGCTCTGTTCTGGTGTTGAACATGGATCCGAGGCTGAGGTCGGGCTGGTGGTTCTACCCAGAGGTAATAATAACACAAAGAGGTTATGAGCGCTTCATTCTGCTCCATTTAGTCAAACGTGTGAGTGAAACCAGACAGTGTCCAATCTCAGATAAAAACATGAACGTGGCTTTGAGTCCAGACGCTGCAGGTGAACAGGAAAAGTATTACTACTTAAAAGATATCAATGTTAACCTTCTCCTGTAGTTTACTCACATAAATAAAAAAATATATATATTACAAGTTTTTCATTATGTCATTTATGTAGAAATAAGGCATTATATATGTGTAAAAACTGACAAAATGTTGCAGTTTTGTAGCTTGTAGTTGTGTTTTTGTCGTTTTGAGTGGTGTTTTTGTCACTTCTAGTTGTGTTTTTGTTGCTTTAGTTGTGTTTTTTTCACTTTTAGTTGTGTTTTTGTCGCTTTTAGTTGTGTTTTTGTCGCTTTTAGTTGAGTTTTTGTTGCTTTTAGTTGCATTTTTGTCACAGTCAAAGTTTTGTCACTTTTAGTCATGCTTTTGTCGCTTTTAGTTGTCTTTTTGTCGCTTTTAGTTGTGTTTTTGTCACTTTTAGTGATGATTTTGTTGCCTTTAGTCACATTTTTGTTGATTTTAGTTACGTTTTTTTGTCGTTTTTAGTTGCATTTTTGTTGCTTGTAGTCAAATCCTTGAGCCTGTTCTGTCTAAATCCTGTTGAGTCCAGATTGTACAGTTTGTGTGGATCTACTTTAAGGCTGATCTTTATGTCTCGAGGGACAAAAATGGATTTGAAGAAAACAATGTCAGAGAAATAAATGGATGAAGTGGATTCAATGGAAGAATCAAACATCAGGAGCAGGTTGGACACGTTTGTTGTTTCCACATTCCAAAGTCTGAGTGTTGAGAGAGAAAACAGACAAAAAAAACTGAAAAACCTCAACTTATCCGTTTAAAGACATGTTTTAACACGTCTCTGTTGGATTGACACAATATCGTCTGAATTTTGTTATCGGAAACTCCATTCTACATTTATTTGGTTGAAGTTTTAAAAGTGCACGTTCAGCAGAAAACACTGTTTGATGTGGATGTGAGCAGAGGAGGCGCCCCCTGGAGGTCGCTTCATTCCTCAGTCTGTTTCATCTGAAGAATCCAAGTCCAGCTTCAGCCCGACCTCAGACTGACCTTCACACTGGGCCCTGGGGGAGAGGGAGGGGGGAGAGAGGGGGGAGAAGAGAGAGAAAGAGAGGGAGAAGAGAGAGAAAGAGAGGGAGGAGAGAGAGAGAGAAAGAGAAGAGAGAGAAAGAGAAGAGAGAGGGTAGGGGTTAGGGAGAGAGAGAGAGAGAGAGAGAGACAGGGGGAAGAGAGAGAAGAGTGGGAGAAACAACGAGAGAGATGGGGGAGAGAGGGGGGGTTAGGGAGAAGGGTGAGAGAGATAGAAAAGGGGGAAGATGGAGAGAAAGAAGAGGGTAAGGGAAAAGGGGGGAGGGAGGAGGGAGAGAGAGAAAATGGGCAAGTGAGAGAGACAGAAGCAGACTCAGAGAGGAAAGGGGTGAGAGAGTGAGGGGGAAGAAGGAGAGAAAAACGAGAGAGAGGGGGAGAGAGGGAGGGAGAGAGAGAGGAGGGAGGGAGGGGAAAAAGGTGACAGAAAAGATAGAAATGTCAGAGAGAGAGAGAGAGAGAGAGAGGAGGGAGAGAGAGAGAGGAGCGAGACAACAAGAGAGAGAGAGGGAGGGGGGGAGAGAACGAGAGAGAGAGGGGGAGGATGGAGGGAGTTATTCTGAGGCTCCTGAAAGATTCATGTTTTGTCTGTGATATTATTAATGGACAGAGACAGAGTCAAATATCTCTCAAATAAAAGTGAAAGTGTTACATAAAAATGTACCTGAGTCAAATGTTAAAGCACCTTAAACACTTTGTAGTGTAAAAAAGTGAAAGTATTTAGCTCTTAAAAAGTCTGAAACATAATGACTTTGATAAAACATTTGCTCATTTCATTTAAGTGTTCTTCTATAAACAATGCTGTATTTTTTATTTATGTTTTTTGCTCAAAGCTGGGGCTTGAACTCAAAACCTTCGCACAGAAAGTCACGAGAACAGGCTCCAAATGTCCAGTTAAACGTGTCATGAATGAAAGTACAGATAAAAGTATCACAGCGACTCAAGTAAAGCACAGATACTAAAACAGTTTACGTCTTTAGCCGCTGTGATCGTTCCCCGACGTATTTAAAGCGACAGAGCGCCCCCTGCAGATCACTGTGAAAATACACTGCAGCGAAAAGATGCAAAAGCTTTTGTTTCCTGTTTTTCATTTGAACTTTTCTTCTTTTTTATTGATATAAGGACGTACAATCATATTAAAAAACATTTCACGTTACCAAATATATATTATTAAAGAGCCAGAGACAGCAGGGGGCGACGGCGGGCGAATAAAGACACTCAGTGAAGTCAAAATGCTGCCTACTTCTGCTTCAATTCTCTGGACTTTTCCTCTTATTCTCCGTATAATTCTAATCATAAAACCATCAGTCGTTGATCGGCCGCTCAGTCAGTGATGGACGGAGTCTGAGAGACGCAGGACGTAATCTTTAATCTGACGAGACGAGTTAAACGAGGAAGAAGAAGAAGAAGCACAGCACGTCGTGGATCTTAAATCTCATAAAAGATGACGAGGGATTATTCCACAAAGAGTTTTGACACCAGCTCTGACTGATCGAGCTGCTGTTGGCGTTTCAGCGCATTTAGTTGGTATTTTTTGTCATCGGATGGAAGTTTGATGAATTGCAGTGTTTGATTCCAAAAAAACTATTTACTGTGGAGGAATTATTGAGTTTTAATTCATGTATTTTCCTCATCCAGACCCTCTGAGTTGGAGCTTTGTTTCGGTGTCTCGCACAAACGCTCGGCTCCACAGTGTGATGTCATCAGGTGGTGTACCAGGGCCGGCTCCTGTTTGTTTTTAAAGTCTCTGCACCTTCAACAGACTCAAACGCACCGTGAAACAGGTTCATGCAGGTTTCAGCCGGATGTAAAGCTCTTAATGCCACAATTCAACATGTTTCATGCCGTAATCGATGTCAAAATAAGACATTTAAGCTTTTATCACGTCAAAACTACCGGCTTTAATCCTTCCATATCGCAGCAGAATGACAAGAATATAATAAATTACATTATAATATTCAAAAAGCTCGTTTACATGAAATTTAAACCCTGCAGATGTATGTTTGAACCCTGTCTTTTATTTTTTAGATGATTTGATCAAAGCTGATAAAGCACAGATTCAGTTTCATTCACGCTGTTTTGAGGAATGTTTATTAGAAAATCCTCTCCCTCCGAGCGTCAAACACACTTCCTGCTGAACTCCATGTTCTGGGACGTATTTTCAGATCATCATCATTTATCCGAGAATCTTCTGCTGTTTTAAGTCCTTAAATTGTCGCTCATTCTGAGCATTTCTGCCTCTGAACACCATCTCTGCTTCTACTTGATAACTGCCTGTAGCACATTCACTTACAGAGATGATAGAGCTAAGGGCTTGGCACCATCTCCTGGCTGGATGCATTGAGTAAGTGTCTTTCCAGACCAGATAATAAACCTTTTTTTGTTTGTTTCAACATGAGATGGCAATTTTAATGTACTCAGGAGCTAGCCACTATCTTTCCAAATGTTTTATGTTTGAAAGAGAGTGTGTTTGGGCCTGATCAGTAAACCTCCTGCTTCCTCTGTTCTGTGGCCGAGCCAATCAGAGCCGTGAGGAGAACGTCACGTCCGTGTGCCGCGATTACGAGCAACAAGCATCATGTGTCCACCACAGAGAACATGTTTAGGGCTTCTCTGTTTTAAAAGACCAGGACGTGTCGTTAAAACCACAGCCAGAGATTTTCAGACTAAAGACAGAATTGAATAAAACATGGAGATTAGAATGGAGGCCAGGAAACATGTTTGAAGGCTAGAAACAATACTGAAAATACTGGTATAATATTACTACTATACTAGTAATACTAACATCTAGATTCAATAAATCCAGCACATCTGGGATTCAAAATATATTTGACTGCGACGTTTCTGACACAGCGGCTCTGGAGGCACGATAGTTATTTGTCCTTATTTTTATTACATTTATATTTATTGTTCTGATGGATAAGTCTCTTTTGTCACACTGGTCTCTTTCTGTCAATTTTAGATGAGTTTTGGTGCTTTTTGGTCACTCTTACTAATAGTCTCTTTCAGTCGCTCATTGTTACTTTCAGTCATGATTTTGTTGCTTTAAGTCGTCTGTTCTTTTTTGTCATTTTGTGAGCGATGATTCTTTTCCATTTCTGCTTCTTGCGATTTGTTTTGGCCTGAGTCTGTGTTAGAACTGAACCGCTTCAAAGTGAACCATTGGAAACAGGGCTGATTTCAGCAAACATTTGATAAATTGCAGAATCCAGAGCTACACCACAGTTTGCCTTTTCTGTTCCTGTTCAAAGCCGTGGAATCTCCAAACACTTTAATGTTTCTAAAAGAGGAAACATCCCTTTCTGGATCCACTCGTTCTGGCTGAATCCTAACAGTTTCCATTGTGTCTATAATTGACTTTCTTTTGTGTGAAACATAAATCCATGAATCATTTGTGGTCCAGAGTTCATCAGCTCCACGAGTCGGAGCCTGCGGACAAACCATCTGCTCCACAAACGCTCTGAATTATCCATAAAGTCCTGATTTATTCTTAATGAAACACGGGACAATCTGGGCCTTCGTCGTGACCTGCAGAGCAAACATCACACGAGCTTCATCTGCATCACGTGCAGCGCTCAGGTCCACGTTCAGAACAGAGCCCCGCCCATACTAGAAAGAGTGAGATACAGAGCCCCGCCCCCCACCATACTAGAAAGAATGAGATACAGAGCCCCGCCCCCCACCATACTAGAAAGAATGAGATACAGAGCCCCGCCCCCCACCATACTAGAAAGAATGAGATACAGAGCCCCGCCCCCCACCATACTAGAAAGAGTGAGATACAGAGCCCCGCCCCCCACCATACTAGAAAGAGTGAGATACAGAGCCCCGCCCCCCACCATACTAGAAAGAGTGAGATATGACTGTTAAGATCTGTGATTTAAATACACTTTAGCCCTGCTTAAGTCTTGGTTCAATCCTGGTTCAGTCCTGGTTTAGTCCTGGTTTAGTCCTGGTTCAGTCCTGGTTTAGTCCTGGCTTAGTCCTGGTTTAGTCCTGGTTTAGTCCTGGCTTAGTCCTGGTTTAGTCCTGGTTCAGTTCTGGTCCAGTCCTTGTTCAGACCTGGTCCAGTCCTGGTCTAGTCCTGGTCCAGTCCTGGTCTAGTCCTGGTTTAGTCCTGGTTCAGTGCTGGTTCAGTCCTGGTCTAGTCCTGGTTTAGTCCTGGTTCAGTGCTGGTTCAGTCCTGGTCCAGTCCTGGTCTAGTCCTGGTTCAGTCCTGGTCCAGTCCTGGTCTAGTCCTGGTCCAGTCCTGGTCTATTCCTGGTCTAGTCCTGGTCCAGTCCTGGTCCAGTCCTGGTCTAGTCCTGGTCCAGTCCTGGTCTATTCCTGGTCTAGTCCTGGTCCAGTCCTGGTCTAGTCCTGGTCCAGTCCTGGTCCAGTCCTGGTCCAATCCTGGTCCAGTCCTGGTCTATTCCTGGTCTAGTCCTGCTCTAGTCCTGGTCTAGTCCTGGTCCAGTCCTGGTCTAGTCCTGGTCCAGTCCTGATCTATTCCTGGTCTATTCCTGGTCCAGTCCTGGTCCAGTCCTGGTCTATTCCTGGTCTAGTCCTGGTCTAGTCCTGGTCCAGTCCTGGTCCAGTCCTGGTCTAGTCCTGGTCCAGTCCTGGTCTATTCCTGGTCCAGTCCTGGTCTAGTCCTGGTCCAGTCCTGGTCTAGTCCTGGTCCAGTCCTGATCTATTCCTGGTCTAGTCCTGGTCCAGTCCTGGTCTAGTCCTGGTCCAGTCCTGGTCTATTCCTGGTCTAGTCCTGGTCTAGTCCTGGTCCAGTCCTGGTCTAGTCCTGGTCCAGTCCTGGTCTAGTCCTGGTCCAGTCCTGGTCCAGTCCTGGTCTAGTCCTGGTCCAGTCCTGGTCTATTCCTGGTCTAGTCCTGGTCCAGTCCTGGTCTAGTCCTGGTCCAGTCCTGGTCTAGTCCTGGTCCAGTCCTGGTCTAGTCCTGGTCCAGTCCTGGTCTAGTCCTGGTCCAGTCCTGGTCTATTCCTGGTCTAGTCCTGGCCCAGTCCTGGTCTAGTCTCAGTTTGTCCTTTCATCGTCTCATCATCTCTTCGTTTTTCTTTAATTACTTGGGGCTGTCGTTTTTTTTTCCGCAGCCGCATGAACGTTGAAATCACCGCATGAATGTTTCAACACATTTAGCACACTGTACTCTTATATTCTGACCCTCGTGTGACCCGCCATTAAAATAAAACACACACAGGTCCCCCGCGCTCAGAGGAACTTATGGACACGTTGTTATCAGAGAAACAACCGAACACGCTGTAAATATATGAATCTGAGCGATATTATTCTGTCAGATATCATCCTGGAGCCTCTACATCTGACCGAGGCCTCGATCTCACTGGGATTTTTACCTGGTTGAATAAAATCTCGCATTTGCTTTCCATTTTGAAAAGTCTGGAAGATCCAAATGATAATAGCAATTTTATGGCATAAAATAGTTGTTTAGTCCTGGTTTAGTCCTGGTTTAGTCTTGGTTTAGACCTCATTCAGTCCTGTTTTAGTCCATGTTTTGTCCTGGTTTAGTTCACGATTAGTCTTGGTTTAGTCCTGGTCTAGTCCTGGTTTAGTCCTGGTTCAGTCCTGGTTTAGTCCATGTTTAGTCCTGGTCTAGTCCATGTTTAGTCCTGGTTTAGACCTGGTTCAGTCCTGGTTCAGTCCTGGTTCAGTCCTGGTTCAGTCCTGGTTTAGTCCTGGTTTAGACCTGGTTCAGTCCTGGTTTAGCCCTGGTTTAGTCCTGGTTTAGTCCTGGTTTAGTCCTGGTTTAGTCCTGGTTTAGTCCATGATTAGTCTTGGTTTAGTCCTGGTTTAGTCCTTGTTTTGATCTCACTGGGTTTTTTACCTGGTTGAGTAAAATTTCCCGTTTGCTTTCCATTTTGAAAAGTCTGGAAGATCCAAATAATAATAGACATTTCGTGAACATCTCCCCGAACCACAGCCCCTTTAAAATGTGACGCGTCAAAATGTCCAGAATGAGGCGACTGGAGCAAAATGAAGTAAATGTTTTAATGATTGTCTCACATTAGATCTAAATTCTACTGTTTTGAAGTGTTTGTGTTGGAAACAATTTCCAGAGTAGAAAGGTCAGTTAGTTTGCTTTTCTATAACAAACGATGGACAAACTACAATTTTCTCGCCTTAAAATTGTATTTTAGCTTCAAAAGAATCTATCAGTATCTAATATATCTCTAGATAAAATGAAAAATGATTGTGGGCTCAACATTTCTGTGAGTATTTTTCCAGTAAAACCCATAAATCTGGATTGTTCCTTCATCAAAAATGCAAAGAGTTGATGATAATTTCCTCAAACTTAATGTAAAATACAATAATAAATGTGTTTAAAGCAGCTCTGATGTCACTCACATGTGTCTGAGGCTTTTACTGACTCTGAACCAGACACATTTTTCATATTTAGTGATATTCTGAGGTTAATCCCAGTTTCTCAGTGAAATCACATCATGTTCCATTTCACTTTTGCCTCCGTTCTGGATTTAGAATGTTTTTGTACAAACTTTTAAAAGGTCTTTTGTTTGGCAGCCACTGCACAATATCACGTAGAGCTGGGCAATGCGGCAAAAAAATTATTATAATAATTTTCTTTGGTCAGATCATGATTTCGATTTTATCTCGATTCATGTTCACTTTGTATTTTTCTGTTGTCTGTAATGGAGCTGCACCATTTAGGAAAAATATCTAATTGTGATTTTTCTGACCAGTACGACTGTGATTAGATTGTGATTTAGTTTGAGTTTTAATAATAGGATTCAGTTCAAATTTTAGTTGCATTCACGTTGTCACGTTCAGTTGTGTTTGTCATATTTAAACTCGTCTTTTTATCGCGTTTTATTGCTTTTAGTCACGTTTTGATGCACTGAGTCGAGTTTGTTGTTTGTTGGTGCGTTTTTGTCACTTTTGAATGCATTTTTATCGCTTTTGGTTGCGCTTTTGTCTCTTGTTTCAGAACATGTTTGTACAAAATCCAAACTACAGCGCAAGCAGTTTTTATTCAAGTCAAAGCAAGGCATTTTGTTGTTTGTGGAAGAAATTAGTCTTTGTGATTTGTTAATTGCATCCATTAAAATGTTGTTTTGTGTGGATTTGGTTTAATTGTGCAGCTCTGGCCTTTAAGAGGTAAATAAAGTCATCTGCTCAGAGGCTTCAGAGGCTAAACAACAGGAGAAAAAGTGTGTTTGAACAGACAGCTGCATTAAAGACACAAACTGTCAATCACCAGAACATCATTTCAACAGCTCCATTTTTATCACCGTATTGTCCAGACTTTCACAGTTTACAAAGACAATCCTAGACTGTTGGAGCTGTTGGTTTCAAGTTGCGGACACTTCGGCTGCTGTGAAGAACACGGCATGCTGGGTATTAAAATAATAAAAATAATCAACAGCGTGTTCTGAGTTTGAACCCTGGTCTTGTCAAATGTCAAATCTGTTTATTCATTTATTTCTTTAATTTCATATTTAACCTTTATTTAACCAGGAACACGCCCATTGAGCTCGAGCTCTCTTAATCCAAAGAGCCACAGGACAAACACGGCACACTTTAAATTCTAATTCAAGGAGCAAAAAGTAGCAAAAGTTTAAAATTCTTTACAAATTAAAAAAACAAATCTTTCTTCTTTAAAAACATTTAAACAAAGGCTTTAACTTTGTGACGCTTTAGCTCCATCTGCTGGTCCTTTGTAGGAACTGCAGAATAAAGTGTTCAGGAGAGTCTAAACGACAGATTAAAGGTTTTACACCAAGTATGTTGTCATGGAGACAGAGGGACATTTGGTTCACAAAGAGGACAATAAATCACCAATGGAACAACAGCGACGTTCTCATTGTGATGATCGTAATTCATATTTGTATCCACCTTATTCAGCCCCGCCCACTTTTGCCTCTTTTTGCCACAGATCACACTCCTGTTGTAAATGCACTTCAGTTTGACGAGAACTCTGTTAAAGCTAATGACGAATGAGGGAAAAGTCTCTCACTAAAACATTATATAAAGTAGATTGATTTGTGTAAAATGTTTAATGAACACGAGCAACAACAAGTCACACTGCACCGATTTCCTGAGGCCTGAAAACGTCTTTTTAGTCCATGTAGAACTTATTTTCTGTTGAGCTCGTCTGCCCCGTGTGAACTACAATGGAAACAAGACGGCGGCGCCCACAACAACTTCTGGAATAAGGTGAATATCAGTTCCAGTATCCTTTAGATTTTTGTCCCGAATCCTTTGTTTTTTTTGTCCCAAATCCTTTTGTTTTTATGTCCTGAATCTTTTCGATTTTTGTCCCGAATCCTTTCACTTTTTTGTCCTGAATCCTTTTGATTTTTGTCCCGAATCCTTTCATTTTTTTGTCCCGTATCCTTTCGATTTTTGTCCCGAATTCTTTGTTTTTTTTTTGTCCTAAATCCTTTCGATTTTTGTCCCGAATCCTTTCGATTTTTGTCCCGAATCCTTTAGTTTTTTTGTCCCGTATCCTTTCGATTTTTGTCCCGAATTCTTTGTTTTTTTTTTTGTCCTAAATCCTTTCGATTTTTGTCCCGAATCCTTTCGATTTTTGTCCCGAATCCTTTAGTTTTTTTGTCCCGTATCCTTTCGATTTTTGTCCCGAATCCTTTCGATTTTTGTCCCGTATCCTTTCGATTTTTGTCCCGAATCCTTTCGATTTTTGTCCCAAATCCTTTAGTTTTTTTGTCCCAAATCTTTTCGATTTTTGTCCCGAATCCTTTCGATTTTTGTCCCGAATCCTTTCGATTTTTGTCCCGAATCCTTTCATTTTTTTGTCCCGAATTCTTTCGATTTTTGTCCCGAATCCTTTCATTTTTTTGTCCCGAATCCTTTCGATTTTTGTCCCGAATCCTTTAATTTTTTTGTCCCGTATCCTTTCGATTTTTGTCCCGAATTCTTTGTTTTTTTTGTCCTAAATCCTTTCGATTTTTGTCCCGAATCCTTTACTTTTTTTGTCCCGTATCCTTTCGATTTTTGTCCCGAATCCTTTCGATTTTTGTCCCGTATCCTTTCTATTTTTGTCCCGAATCCTTTCGATTTTTGTCCCAAATCCTTTAGTTTTTTTGTCCCGTATCCTTTCGATTTTTGTCCCGAATCCTTTCGATTTTTGTCCCGAATCCTTTTGATTTTTGTCCTGAATCCTTTTGATTTTTGTCCCGAATCCTTTTTCTCTCTCTAGTTCCATCTTTCAGCTTTACATTAATGTTTAAACTGAAAGACACAGATTTTACACATTTTGTTTTGAACATGAGTCACGTTTAATGAGGAAACTGGTCTGAAAACAATTCCTCATGACGTGACTGTAATCCTGCTCGGACGTGTTTGAAACGTTTGTCTCGGAGCGGAAATTATAACTTGTCTTTTCAAATGATGGACCTGACGAGGCGCGCAGACATTTTCTTGACAGGGCACAATCTTCTGACGAGTTTTAGAAAACGGTCCCAATCCAGAGACACAGACTTTCGTTGTTTAATGTCTTCCTGGTTTACGTTTAGGCCTCGGTTTCAGAGGCACAAACGCACAAATATATAAAGACAAGAACAGCTGCATGACACTTTTTTCAGTCTCGTTCGGCGTTTCCGTGGTGCATTAAAAGTCGTTAAAGTGCGTATGACAGCTTTTTATCAAGATCTAGTTTGACTTTACTTGTTACCTGTTGGAAATATTCACGAGCGCTTTGCACCAACGACGTGTCCGTTTGGGAAGAAAAGTGGAAGAATATGTTGAAATTTACAGAAAGTAGAGTCCAAAACACGATGACATCACAGTGTGAGTTGATGTAAACCCTCATTCGTCCAGGTGTGGTCCATCGTAGAAAGGGTTTCAGGGGTTGTCATCTGGATGCCGTTTGAAGATCGAGACGGCCAACTATTAATCAAACAAGACAGACCAATTAATCAAGTCCCAGGTGACAAACAAACAATTTTCCGAACAAAGACAGGCGTTCAGTGACTCCTCCCTGGGGGCAGGACTCCCACTACTTAGAGGAGCATATAATCCCAAGTTCCCAGACCAGCTCTCTGATTGACGATGATTTTTAGATAAAAGTCGAAACGTCTCGATCTTCAACGTCCGGATGACAACCTCTGAAACCCTTTCTACGATCACAGTGTGAGACTCACCAGGGACAATTTACAACCAAGAAAACATGTTTAAACATGAATTCAAGAAAATAAAGCCGTTCCCACATATGTTTATCTGTCAAATAATAATTTCTGTCACGTTAGAGGGGTTTTGACCCGGTGTGTAACACGGTTGCTATGGTAACCGTGACAGAATTTCCTCGTGTGACGTCATGATTTACGACCAGGAAGTCAAATTTTGAACCTAAAAAATGGCCAAACTGGGATAAAAATGGTTAATTGTTCAGCAGAATCTAAAATATAATGATCTTAACTGTGTTTTAGTAAAATACTTCAAGCTGTTGTAGGCCCTTTAAATGAAGTTTGGTAATAAAAAAAAAGGACTTAAAATGCATTAGAAAGCATTAAATTAAATCAAATTAAAAACCTTCTTGACAAAAAAATATGTATCCATCAGTAAAATAAATGACTACAGCTGAAGTTCACATCTGCTCCAGCCTGGTACAAAGCAGGTCTCTCACTAAAACATTATGTAAAGTAAATTGATTTGTGTAAAATGTTTAATGAACTCGAGCAACAACACGTCACATGCACCGACTCCTGAAAACATCTTTTTAGTCGAGTAGAACTTATTTTCTGTTACACCACAACGAACTACAACGGAAACAAGATGGCGGCGCCCACGACAACTTCCGGAATAAAGAAATAAATACCATCCCAAATAGAAACGTAACACAAATAAGAGCAAATAATGATCACAGGTCGTGTCTCCAGCCAATCAGAACACAGCGGTGCAGGAGTTTTACTTTGAAATTGAACTGTCAGATATTTGTTCAGTCCCAGATGAGCTGGATTTATTGAATCCAGATGTTAAAAGCTTTGACGAAATCATCTAAAAAGCAAAAGATGGGGTTCAAAATTTAATGTCTCTCTGACAAAAACATAGTGAAGATGATTCTGTTTAAGATTTGACTAAACATTTTGCCCGTTTGCCCTCAGTTTGACAGTTTGTGTAACGTGTATAATGTCACTTCCTGTTTGAACGTGGTCTGTAAATATGACAAAGTTGGATGTAATTCCACGGTTACCATAGCAACCAGACTGTAATCAAGGGCCCACGTCCACATACATCACACAAAAGTTATGATTTCGAAAACAATAATCCCCGATAACCACTTTTATTCAGTTTAAATTGTGTCAGTTGTGTGTAAATTGTACGTTCAACTGTGCGTCGCTTGTTGATGACATCACAGAGGGATTCCGTTTCAGAACTCAACTCTACTTCCTGTCATTTTAAACTTTTATTTCTCAAAATTTCTTAACAAACTGCACAGATGTAAACTATAATAATGGGACATTGTAAGTTCAAAGGCCGTTTTCGAGACATAAAGATCAGCCTTAAAGTAGATCCTACACCAAACTGTACAATCTGGACTCAACAGATTTAGACCAAACACAAGGATTTTTAATATCTAATACTAAAACTGATTTATTGAAGATTTAAGTTAAAAAAAAAAAGAGTTACAACAAGTTTTACAACAAGTTTCAGTCCAATCTAGTTTACTCAAAAACTAAATAAGATATTCAAAAATCCCTCTGTACATTTTTTATAACTAAAATGTTACAAAATTAACCAAAAAGTTTAAACCTTGGTTCTGTCCATTCTTCAGATTTAAATGTCCCAAATTGGCCATTTTCACATAAAATGCCTTATTTCTACATGAAAACATTACATGACGAAAAAGTTGTAATATATTTTTTTCTTACATTTCTGTGAATAAACTACAGCAGAAGTTTACATTGATATCTTTACATTTCTGATTTTTGCTCCTGTTCACTGAAGCTGGAGAAGGACGACGTTCACAAAAGCGTTTGTTTGAAGAAGATGAGAATCAAAGACAGAAAAGGAGGAAGAATCAGGACGAGTGACGCCGCTCACTCGGGAAACAGTCGTAAAAGTTTACGCTCGATGCTCGCGGTAAATGTGGAATAAAAGACGAGTGCGAGGGAGGAAAGGAGGAGAGAGGGGAGACGGAGGAGAGAGGGAGGAGAGAGGGACAGAGAGAGAGAGGGAGGAAGAGGAGAGAGGGGGAAGGGATGGAGGAGAGAGTGAGAGAGAGAGGGGGAGGGAGGAGAGTGAGGAAGGAAGAAGAGGAGGAGAGAGAGGGAGGGAGAGGAGAGAGGGGGAGAGAGAGAGGGAGGGAGGGAGAGGAGGGGAAGATGGATGGAAGAACAGATTGTAAGTGACATGTTAATTTCTTTCTCGTCGCTCACGCTTGAGCTGCAGCTTCTGTCCAGAGCTCGAGTCTGAGACGAGAAGAAACCACCAGGGAACAGAGTTAGACCGGGTTTAGACCTGGATCAGACCTGGATCAGACCGGGTTTAGTCCTGGTTTAGTTCTGATTCAGACCTGGTTTAGTTCTGATTAGAAAGAACAATTCAATCTGTGAAACTCATAAATGTCGAGAATGGCTCCGAATGTCCAGGAAAAGGTCTTGACTGTTGTTTTTATTGTACACTGAGGCTTTTGAAATACATTTTTTACCAAATAAAGGCTGATATGACGACATGAGGCTTCTACGTTCAAAATAAAGTGTTTTATTGATGAAAATAAAAGTGGTTAATTCTGTTCAGACATTTTGATTCAGAAAGGCCTCTGTCTTTGTGATGAAGGGTCTTTTTGTGCAGGTTTAGAGTCTGTTCAGTCACAGAGACATCACCGTCTGGTCTTGGTTTAGTTCTGGTCTTGGTTTAGTTCTGGTCTTGGTTTAGTTCTGGTCTGGTCTTGGTTCAGTTCTGGTCTGGTCTTGGTTTAGTTCTGGTCTGGTCTTGGTTTAGTTCAGGTCTGGTCTTGGTTTAGTTCTGGTCTTGGTTTAGTTCTGGTCTGGTCTTGGTTTAGTTCTGGTCTGGTCTTGGTTTAGTTCTGGTCTTGGTTTAGTTCTGGTCTGGTCTTGGTTTAGTTCTGGTCTGGTCTTGGTTTAGTTCTGGTCTGGTCTTGGTTCAGTTCTGGTCCTGGTTTAGTTCTGGTCTGGTCTTGGTTCAGTTCTGGTCCAGGTTTGGTTCTGGTCTGGTCTTGGTTTAGTTCTGGTCTGGTCTTGGTTCAGTTCTGGTCTTGGTTTAGTTCTGGTCTGGTCCTGGTTTAGTTCTGGTCTGGTCTTGGTTTAGTTCTGGTCTGGTCTTGGTTTAGTTCTGGTCTTGGTTTAGTTCTGGTCTTGGTTTAGTTCTGGTCTGGTCTTGGTTTAGTTCTGGTCTTGGTTTAGTTCTGGTCTTGGTTTAGTTCTGGTCTGGTCTTGGTTTAGTTCTGGTCTGGTCTTGGTTCAGTTCTGGTCCTGGTTTAGTTCTGGTCTGGTCTTGGTTTAGTTCTGGTCTTGGTTTAGTTCTGGTCTGGTCTTGGTTTAGTTCTGGTCTGGTCTTGGTTCAGTTCTGGTCCTGGTTTAGTTCTGGTCTGGTCTTGGTTCAGTTCTGGTCCTGGTTTGGTTCTGGTCTGGTCTTGGTTTAGTTCTGGTCTGGTCTTGGTTCAGTTCTGGTCTTGGTTTAGTTCTGGTCTGGTCTTGGTTCAGTTCTGGTCCTGGTTTAGTTCTGGTCTGGTCTTGGTTTAGTTCTGGTCTTGGTTTAGTTCTGGTCTGGTCTTGGTTTAGTTCTGGTCTGGTCTTGGTTTAGTTCTGGTCTGGTCTTGGTTCAGTTCTGGTCCTGGTTTAGTTCTGGTCTGGTCTTGGTTCAGTTCTGGTCCTGGTTTGGTTCTGGTCTGGTCTTGGTTTAGTTCTGGTCTGGTCTTGGTTCAGTTCTGGTCCTGGTTTGGTTCTGGTCTGGTCTTGGTAGTTCTGGTCTGGTCTTGGTTCAGTTCTGGTCTTGGTTTAGTTCTGGTCTGGTCCTGGTTTAGTTCTGGTCTGGTCCTGGTTTAGTTCTGGTCTGGTCTTGGTTTAGTTCTGGTCTGGTCTTGGTTTAGTTCTGGTCTGGTCTTGGTTCAGTTCTGGTCCTGGTTTAGTTCTGGTCTGGTCTTGGTTTAGTTCTGGTCTGGTCCTGGTTTAGTTCTGGTCTGGTCTTGGTTCAGTTCTGGTCTTGGTTTAGTTCTGGTCTGGTCCTGGTTTAGTTCTGGTCTGGTCTTGGTTTAGTTCTGGTCTGGTCTTGGTTTAGTTCTGGTCTGGTCTTGGTTCAGTTCTGGTCCTGGTTTAGTTCTGGTCTGGTCTTGGTTTAGTTCTGGTCTGGTCTTGGTTTAGTTCTGGTCTGGTCTTGGTTTAGTTCTAGTCTTGGTTTAGTTCTGGTCTCTGTTCAGTTCTGGTCTGGTCTTGGTTCAGTTCTGGTCTGGTCTTGGTTTAGTTCTGGTCTTGGTTTAGTTCTGGTCTGGTCTTGGTTTAGTTCTGGTCTGGTCCTGGTTTAGTTCTGGTCTGGTCTTGGTTTAGTTCTGGTCTTGGTTTAGTTCTGGTCTGGTCTTGGTTTAGTTCTGGTCAGGTCTTGGTTTAGTTCTGGTCAGGTCTTGGTTTAGTTCTGGTCTGGTCCTGGTTTAGTTCTGGTCTGGTCATGGTTTAGTTCTGGTCTGGTCTTGGTTCAGTTCTGGTCTGGTCTTGGTTCAGTTCTGGTCTTGGTTTAGTTCTGGTCTGGTCCTGGTTTAGTTCTGGTCTGGTCCTGGTTTAGTTCTGGTCTGGTCTTGGTTCAGTTCTGGTCCTGGTTTAGTTCTGGTCTGGTCTTGGTTCAGTTCTGGTCTTGGTTTAGTTCTGGTCTGGTCTTGGTTTAGTTCTGGTCTTGGTTTAGTTCTGGTCTGGTCTTGGTTTAGTTCTGGTCTGGTCTTGGTTCAGTTCTGGTCCTGGTTTAGTTCTGGTCTGGTCTTGGTTTAGTTCTGGTCTGGTCCTGGTTTAGTTCTGGTTTGGTCCTGGTTTAGTTCTGGTCTGGTCTTGGTTTAGTTCTGGTCAGGTCTTGGTTTAGTTCTGGTCTGGTCCTGGTTTAGTTCTGGTCTGGTCTTGGTTTAGTTCTGGTCAGGTCTTGGTTTAGTTCTGGTCAGGTCTTGGTTTAGTTCTGGTCTGGTCCTGGTTTAGTTCTGGTCTGGTCTTGGTTTAGTTCTGGTCAGGTCTTGGTTTAGTTCTGGTCAGGTCTTGGTTTAGTTCTGGTCTGGTCCTGGTTTAGTTCTGGTCTGGTCTTGGTTCAGTTCTGGTCTGGTCTTGGTTTAGTCCATGAGTCGTTGCTGAACTGTAAAGTTTTTCACAACAAAAACTGTTTAAGGGGACTTTGTGTTGAGTTTGGATTCTTCGTCGATCTTTGTTTTGCTGAATTCTCTCGACTGTGGTCTTGAGTTTTCTCAGTCTTTGCTCTGAATCCTTTCAGTATTTGTGCTGCTGAATCCTCTTGATTTTTGTCCTCAATCCTTTTGATTTTTGTCCTGAATCTTTCCTGTTTTTGTCTTGAATCTTTTCGATCTTTGTCCTGAATCCTGCTCTTTGTGTTTTACAGGCAGCCGTGGTACTACGGTTGGGGGTTCAATCTCCCTCGAGGCCAGGCACTTCTGGACAAGTGGAACCAGATCCCGGACAGCACGGACATCCTGGTGACACACTGCCCCCCGCTGGGTGAGCCGCACACTGCACGCCCTGCACACAGCACTGGGTTGGATTTATTCAAAGACACAAATCTCTGCAACGAACACAAAATGCACTCAGTTTCAGTCAAAACCAGACAATATTTCTTGTCAGTGATTCATTAAATCTGTTTGAAATGACTTTTATGGTAACACTTTGTAATAACTGCACTTATTCATGCCTTAATAAAGCATGAACAAAGACTTAATTCATAATCAACAAATAGTTTATTAAGAATGATTCAGTCTCAGTAACTGTTTAACAAATATTCTAACACTCATTTCTAACCTTAACCCTAACCTTAACCTTAATTAAGTAGTTATTAATCCTGAATCATGTTTAATAAACTATACAATCATTATTAATTAAGTCTTTGTTAATGCTTTATTAATTCAGGGGTTCCCAAACTTTTCTGTCTGGGAACCTCAAAATAATCATCCAGCCGACTCTGGACCCCAAAGCGAAATGAAAATGACAGTAGCAATAATTTTAAGTGTCAAAGCGTGTTAAATCCAGTTTAATATTAGTTATTTGAATAGTTTATTGTCTTATTGGACCCTATTTCACTGAAATATACAGTTTTTAATTAAAAATAGACCAAATACAGTGCAATATTTATTCAAATTAGCTCCAGCTCACCCCTCACGTTGGGAACCACTGTATTAAGGCAAAATAAGATGCAGTTTGTATAAAGTGGTACCACTTTTATTTGTAAATCGTATGATCAAATAAATCTACTTTCTTCATAAATTAAGTCGTAGTAAAGAATAAATAGTGTTTTTGTGAGTGTGAGGTAAAGGAGGAAAAGAAAGGTTTTTAAGAATCATCCATTTTTCACAAATATATTTTGTGTTTCTCAAAAAAAAAAGCTTTAATGTGAGGAATTCCCCCTCTGGACACTGACCCAAAGTCTGATCCTCCCTTCAACTCGACTGATGTTGTGTCCTTGGGCAAAGACTTCATCATTGCTTTGAAATGCAACAGATACATTTAACAAATGAAATGACTCGAGGGAGAGGACGGGGGACAGAGATCAAATGTCCCGGGCCTTAGGTTTTTAGGGGCCCAGATCCTGTTCCTATTCATTTCAATGAAAGGGGCCCATGTGAGGCTTCCCTGGGCCCCCACAGTCCTGTTGACGGCCCTGACACTGTGTCTGCAGAACAGCACACTGTGGGGTCAGAAGTTTAAAAAGCATGGACTAATCGATGCTAAAACTAAAACTGACACGAGATACTCATTTGAACAAAAAAAATGACAAACAGGACAAACACGACCTTTTCCTGGACAGTTTTAGAAAGATCTTGAGCTTTATTGGATCAAATCAACATTTAACAACAAACTGAGCTGAACAAAGTCATTTACAGACAACAATTCAATAAAAATCACAACATGCACAAAATAAAATAATAGACAAAGATGATCTCGGGCAAACCTGGAATTAAATGTAAATTATAAAACCACAACTGTCAAGAGGAAACTGTTATTTTGTGTTGAAAATGACAATGTTCAAAAGTGCGTTGTAATCATCTTTGTGGCACTGAAATCTGAGTATCGTGAGTCACATTAAAGTCTTTCCTTAACTCTCTTTCTCACAGTCACCACTTGTTTTGGTCTTTTTATTACTATTTTTATTCCGCTCTTTGTATCAAATCTTACATTTGTACTGGACAGACAAATAACAGAACACAAACAAACAAACCAAAAAATACAAATTGCAACTTAATAATTGAAACATTTTTTTCAAATAAATTTTAAAATGACCATAATAAATAAACAAGTAAATTACAATAGCAAAAAAACACACACACGAGAACGAAAATAATAATGAATAAAATTAAAAAATGGACAAAACACTCGACGAAGCTGGACAATACGAACCAATTCAACAAAGACAAGACGACACAATAATAATAATAAATAAAATAATACTGGACCCTGAAGTTCTCCCATCGACTCGTCCCATGGTTTACAATCAAACACGAGCCTCAGAATCATTTTATTATGCAGAATGTTTAGAATCTTATTAATTCCCATATTTTGAAACATAAAAATAACTTATTTTTATTCATAGCTATAATTTTCTCTATTCTGTATTGTCGATTTAGTCTGTTTTTAATGTTTCGAGCACAAATCGACGTTCGTGTTCGCCTTGAACGTCAAAGTCTCTGCTCTTCTCAGTTTGTGTTCAGGCCGCGGCTCCTTCTCCGTCTTTTATTCGTTCTTTCACTTTTCATTCGTCCACTGGGCAGTTCTGGCGTCGCTTTGAGTTGATTCCACGCCGTGCGGAGCTCTCTCTGGAGTTTGGAGGCTTCTTCTTCTACTGTCCTTAAAGCCGCGCGTCGCTGCCACTCGACCGTCAGAACGAGCCGGAGACAAATAAAGCCGTCGTTAAAATAGGCTTCATCTATTTCCAGTGACAGGTGTCCGTCAGATTAATTAGTTTCATGTAGTTTGTTAATTAATATTTACATTAGCTCTCGTCACGTCTGTCACACTCGGGGCTTTATATAGAACCGTTTAGTGTTTTTATTCCCGCGAGGAAAGAAAGTAATTATATACGTGAAGATGTTCCGGCGCTTTGTCCAGAACAGAGCGACTTTTGCTTCTTTGACGACATTTTGGATTCGAGGTTTAACGCGAGACTCGACAATTTTTGGTCGGTTATCTCTCTCAACATTCAGACTTTAATGTGAAACAACAAACGTGTCCAACCTGCTCCTGATGTTTGATTCTTCCATTGAATCCACTTCATCCATAGATTTCTCTGACATTGTTTTCTTCAAATGCATTTTTCTCCCTCGAGACATAAAGATCAGCCTTAAAGTAGATCCTACACCAAACTGGACAATCTGGACTCAACAAGATTCAACACAACGGACAAAAGGATTTGAGCAAAGGGTTTGAGCAAAAAAACACGACTGAAGGCAATAAAAATGTGACGAAAATCAGCAAAACGCAACAAAACTCTACTAAAAGCGGCAAAAACTCAACCAAAAGCGAAAAAAATGCAAATAAGGGAAAAAAATGTTATCAAAAGCTACAAAAATGTGACAAAAAGTGACAAAAAGCAACAAAACTGAACTAAAAGCGACAAAAATTCGACTAAAAGCGACTTCTTCAAATGCATTTTTGTCCCTCGAGACATAAAGATCAGCCTTAAAGTAGATCCCACACCAAACTGTACAATCTGGACTCAACAAGATTTAGACCAAACACACAAGGATTTTTTAAATATTTAATTCTAAAACTGATTTATTTATTGTTTTAAGTCAGAAAAATGAGGCGAAATTTGAATTTTTAGGACAATTTTCAGTCAGATCTAGTTTATATAAAAACTAAATAAGAAATCAAAATCCCCTCTGTACATTTTTATAACTAATATGTTACAAAATGAACCAAAAACATTAAACCTGGTTCTGTCCATTTTTCAGATTTAAATGTCCCAAATATGTGGATTTTGGCAGTTTTTTTTTTTTACATAAAATGCCTTATTTCTACATGAAAACATGACACGATGAAAAACTAAGATTTTTTCCTGTTTCACCTGCAGCGTCTCGCTTTAAGGCAAAACCCTTTTGTTTTGTTTTTTCTTTGGTCAGTTTTCTCTCTCAACATATCGACTTTCACGTGGAAACAACAACGGTTTGGAGGTTAGGTTCTGGACGGGGTGACCACACGTCCCCATTGACCCAGGACCCAGTTTGAGCCCTGTGTCCCTGAAGACGTGTCCAGAACCAGTGATTTGTCCCAGTTTTACACACGTCCCATTTGTCCCTAATTTTGACCAATTTGATTCCAGTCAACAATAAAGAGATAGAAATAGAGAGAATTGTTCTTGAAAATGACCAGAACACACAAAGCCAGAGCACAAGTTTCACATACAGTTCACTGAAGTCGTGACTGAGCCGTGAATGGACCAAGTGTGTAATAATATAATAATATAACTTAATTATCTGCTCTTTTTATAATTTTACTCCACTCTTTCCCACCCGGGTGTGTCCCACTTTTTAATCATGAAAATCTGGTCGCTCTAGTTTAGGAACAAGTCATACAAATGGTTAAGTTTCAGAAAATGACCTGTCACTGAGCCATCTTTATGTATTTTGACTAACATTATTCATAAATTGTTATTTGTTGAAACGTGATAATAAACCCCGATCTGTCGAACTGTTTTTGTGCAGCTGCAGCGTGAGACTGCTGTTGTCTCCAGGCTGCAGTTTTATCCCACTTCAATCGACTTATAGACTCTTTAAAAGTCTGTGACAAAAACATTGTAAATCCAGAACGGAGGCAAAAGTGAAGAACATGATGTGATTTCACTGAGAAACTGGGATTAACCTCAGAACATCAACATCAAAATATGACAAATGTAGATGATTTTGTCAAAGTGTCAGCCTCAGACACATGTGAGTGACATCAGAGCTGCTGCAGAACACATTTATTATTGTATTTTACATCATATTTGAGGAAATTATCATCAACTCTTTGCATTTTTGACAAAGGAACAATCCAGATATATGGGTTTTACTGGGGATGTCGTGGTGATGTCGTGATGATAGTAAAACTGTCACGTTATCGTCGTCGTGAAAAACAGCAGGTCTACGTGAAAAAAAAATGGTTCAGCTCCGTTAGATTAAAGCATTATTGATTATTATTATTATTAATAACAAGGTACATGACAGACACACAGCAGTCATTATTCTTGTTCCTGACATAACCTGAAAATTGCACTTTAGAGTTCAGTCTGTGATCATTTCTTTTATTCTGGATCTAAAATGTGACGATAAAGGCCTAATAATTAATGCCAGGAGCACATTACATGGTTTGGTCTGTTTTATGAACATGGACACATCATGTTGAGCTCTTCTACAACATTGTGAGCTTCTCCTCGATATCACAAACATATCGTATCGTGAGATTCATATCGAGATAATCGTATCGTGAGATTTGCACAGCGTTAAATCCCTAAGTTTTACTGGAAAAATACTCACAGAAATGTTGAGCCCACAATCATTTTTCTTTTTATCTAGAGATATATTAGATACTCATTCATTCATTCATTTTCTACCGCTTATTCCCGTTAGGGGTCGCGGGTGACTGGAGCCTATCCCAGTGACTTTGGGCCTTAGGCGGGGTACACCCTGGACAGTGGCCAACTCGTCGCAGGGCTGACACAGAGGACAAGGACATTGACAGACAACCATTCACTCTCACATTCATTCACTAGGGACAATTTAGAGTTGTCAATTAACCTGTACAGTCATGTCTTTGGACGGTGGGAGGAAGCCGGAGAACCCGGAGAGAACCCACGGTAACACGGGGAGGACATGCAGACTCCACCCAGAGAGATCGTGTGATGTTGGGGTGGTTCAGAATTCGAAACCACGATGTTGGGGTGGTGCGGGATTCGAACCCACGATCTCCTTATTGAGAGGCAGAAGCTCTAGCCGCTCTGCCACCGTGCACCCAATACAATTTTAAGGCTAAAAATGTTTATTTTGTCCATTGTTTGTTACAGAAAAGCAAACTAACTGACCTTTCTACTCTTTTTCCAACACAAACACTTCAAACCAGTAGAATTTAGATCTAAAGTGACAATCATTCAAACATTTACAGTCTTCATTTTGCCTCCAGTCGCCTCCTTCTGGACTTTTGATGATGTCACATTTTTAAGGGTCTATTCACTTTATTCCTGAAGTTGTCGTGGGCGCCGCCATCTTGTTTCCTTTGTAGTTCACGCGGGGCAGACGAGCTCAACGGAAAATAAGTTCTACTCGACTAAAAAGCCGTTTTCAGGAGTCGGAGCATGTGATGTGTTGTTGTTCGTGTTCATTAAACATTTTACACAAATCAATCGACTTTATATAATGTTTTAGCGAGAGACTTTTCCCTTATTTGCATGAACACCGTTAGCGTCAAACTAGACGTCCCTTTACAACAAGAGTGCGGATCATAGACGTAAAAAGAGGCAAAAGTGGGTGGAATAAGGTGGATATGTTCACAATAAAATATGTTTAATTTGTGCATGGTTTGTTCTAGAAAAGCAAACTACCTGACCTTTCTACTCTGGAAACTCAAATGTGTTCCATCACAAACATTTCAAACCAGGAGAATTTAGATCTAATGTGAGACAATCGTTCAAACATTTACAGAAAACTCTTGCCTCCATCACATTTAAAGGGCCTGTTATTGTTTCGTGGGTTTTTGAAGATTCTGGATTCATCGACGCAAACTTTGTTCCCCAAACAGACTCTTCAGATTAACCTGTTTTCAGTCGTTCTGCTCCCGCCTCATTACGCCGCGGCTCTGCTCATTATCATTTTAATAAACATATGCTGAATGTATGTCCACGCTCGCTCGCCCCGTCTCCTCTTCACGGCTCGTCTGCTGCAGCTGCTCTCAGTCATTTCTTGGACACGTTTCGGCGTTTTTTTCCCCCGGTTTCCGCTCGGCCAAGTGTCTCCGTCGACGGCGCCGATCAAAACACAGACATATGGGACGGGCGAGCGAGGGTACCAATGCATGGAGAGGAGAGAGAGGAGACGGGCGAGCGGGAGGGGGAGAGGGAGGGAGCGGTGTTTAATGGAGAATGTGGCGGAGTCTTGTCTCCTGTTTTCAGACTCGCTGCTCCGGGACTGGAACCGGCGTGAAAATAAAGACGCGCTGTGTACCTTTTGGGGTGTTCAGTGAGTGGGTTTTGATTGGACGGCACGGGGCGGGGTGGGGCAGGACGTGGAGGGAGGGTCGGCCAACCTCACACTGCATGGATGGATTTCTGGATGAGTTAAAACGTCTTGATTTCAGGATTTGAATCGAGAGGCGTCTGGCTGCAGACCTTAATCCAGAGTCGCCTCTCCGCAGACCTTAACCAGGAGGCGCCCATGTGACCCGTACCTTAACCCAGAGGTCCCCCCTACCAGAGCCCGGATGTGTCAAAAATAACCAATATCAACACGCACGGCACCTTATGTTTTTAATTCAATCATTCCTCTTGTAGAAACTAAATGAAATGCTATCCGCTGATTAATCTTAACAAAATGTGATGATTAGACTTTGTCTCGTGCTGTGAAGTGTATATATAGATCTTACAGCACCACACGCTCTTTACGTTATCGCTTCTAATGTCTAATGTTAAAGGCGTTGAAGTGGTGTTTTAAGTCACATGTTATGAAAAACTAGGGGTGAAGTTTACTGTTAATCGCAAATTTAATGTGAATTTGTAGATATAGATCCATCGTCTATAATGATGGAGACTGGAATCTGACGATGAAGAACACGAGGAGGAGCTGGACCTTTTTAAAATCGTATTTGTTTGTGTGGAAGACGTGGTGGATGGGAGGGGCTTTGTTTTTTATGAATGTAATGAGATGAATGAGTAATGCATGTAATCTTTCTTTCAAATTTTTACATTTTTCAATACTGTTTTTTTTTTTTTTTTTTAATAATTATAATGTTCAATATTTTGATTTGCAGTGTTTTCAATATTTCCATAAACTGCCAATCTTTCACTCAGTTTGAATGTTTTCTGATTGTTTTTAAACATATTTTTACTAACATCTTACTTAGGTTAGTAAAAAGTAATATTGCGGCGTAACCTTTTTTTTAATTATTATTTTCGTCCGCACAGCGTACTTCCGGACCTGTGGGTTAAGGCGCCTCCTGGTTAAGGTCTGCGGGGCTGGCGACTCTGGTTTAAGGTCTGCAGCCAGACACTCTTGTTTGAATCTGAATTTCAGACGTTTTGACTCGTTAAGATCAGTGCAGACGATTTATTTGATGGAACTAGATTATTTGTTTCAAACTGTTTCTGACTTGTTTTAATACATTATTTCTTATTTCAATCCAAATGATCTCTCAGTGGGTTCAGATCATTTGACTTACCCGACTGACAAATTTATTTTCTAATTATAAGATAAATTACGTCAGGATCCATCAGAAATACCTTGAAACCAGTGAAATATTCTGCATCGCATAAACAATAAATTCCGATCAAGTAAAAACTTCTCAAATCCAGAAAAAAAGGAAATATTCCAGTCATTGTAAGATGGGCTAGATTTACTTTTATTTACACTGCAAGAATGAATTTCTAGCTGAGTTAAAATTTCTTGATTTCAGGAGATTAATCTGAATTTCAGAAGTTTTGACTCGTTAAGATCAGTGGAGACAATTTATTTGATGGAACTACATTATTTTACTTGTTTCAAAGTGTTTGTGAATTTATCATTTTTGTCTGGATTTGAGTCGTTTTGACTGGGTGAGATTTAATTGTTGATGTGATGCAGAATATTTCACTGGTTTCAAGGTATTTCTGACTGATCCTGCCATAATTTTGCTTAAATAAGAAAATAAATGTGTCAGTGCGGTAAGTAAAATGATCTTAACCCACTGACAGATAATTTGGATTGAAGTAAGAAACAATGTATTGAAACAAGTCACAAACGCTTTGAAACAAGTGAAATAATCTGGTTCCATCCATTGTTTCAATACATTATTTCTTACTTCGATCCACATTAACTGTCCTGTTTGTGTTGATCGCTGATATATTTGAACAAAACTGAGCCCAGACTGTGGCCCAGAGTCAAAAACAGAACAAAATCAGCTGAAATTACGCAGCAGCTCAGACTCCGGAAGTATGTGACATGTAATAATCCCACTGAGCTCGGGATGTGAACATTCCGTTAGCCTGATGTTAAATCAATGGAGATTTTAAGAAGCCAAACACTAAACTTAGCGTCAGTTCCAAAGTATTCTAACACTGTACGTTGATAAATGTATTTACCAGAAGTGACCAGCAGTTTATCCAGTTCTTCCATAGATTTTTTGTTCACTTTTTTACATTGTTTTGGCTAATGTTTCACTAAGTTTAGCATGCCAGCTGCAAACATGACGGGTTTCCATGGCGACGGCTGTTTTTTGACGTTCTATCCCGAGTTCTATTGGGCCGTTGGATCTGTCACTCCCCAATTTGAGTCATTTGTCGAATTTGAGTCATCGGTCAGTAATGCTAGTCGTTAGCTTGAGTATTCATCGTATTCGGGAAGTTGTTGTGGGCGCCGCCATCTTGTTTCCGTTGTAGTTTACACGGGGCAGACGAGCACAACAGAAAATAAATTCTACACGGACTAAAAATCGGTGCGTTGTTGACTTGTTGTTGCCCGTGTTCATTAAACATTTTACACAAATCAGTCTACTTTATGTAACATTTTAGCAGCGAGACTTTTCCCTCGTTCGTCATTAGCTTTAACAGTTCTCGTCAAACGGAAGTGCATTTACAACAGAATGTGATCTGTGACAAAAAGAGGCAAAAGTGGGTGGGGCCGAATAAGGTGAATAAAGTTTGGGGTAAAACGTCAAAAAACATGTCTGTGAGGACGCAGTGGAGCTCCATCCAAGCAGCAGCCGCAGCCTCAAGACAAAAAAATCTGTTTCCACAAAATAATAAATGTCAAAAAGGCTAGAAGTTGTTTGTTTTTGTGTTTTCTTCACACCACACGGAGGCAGAGCTGCTGTTTGGACTGACGCGCTCATGCTAGCTCCCCGTTAGCGCTGCTGTTAGCCCCGTTAGCCCCCGTTAGCTGCGGGGCTAACGGGGGCAGGGCTCCCTGTGTTTTCCCGCCGCACAGACGTGTGGCGAGCAGCTGTGGAGGCAGACGGAGCCGGGCGCAGGGCGAGGGTCCCATCTGGAGGGTCAGGAGCGCTACACGCCGCTCTGCTCTGCACAAACACGACTCGCTGCTGGATCAGGCACACGCAGGCTGGTGGCAGAGTGGTTAGAGCGCCCGTCCGCGTCCTTTTTTTCTCCAGCCCAGTTCTGCCGAGGCCCAGTTAGCTTACCGGCACCAGAGCTCTGGAATTAACCAAAATGTCTGATCCTAAACCTAACCCTAATCTTATTCTAACTGTGGAAATATCTATTCTAAATAATAAACTTGAATGAAGCCTCTCCTCACTGCAAGAAGGTGTCCCCCCCCCCCCCCCCTCACTCTCTTAACCCCCCCTCCTCCCGCCTTCTCTCTCTCTCTCTCTGGTCCCCCCTCTCACCCCCCTCCCCCCCGTCTCCCTCTCCCCTCGCTCTTTTTTCTTTCTCTCTTGTCTCCCTCTCTCTCCCCCTCACTCCCCCTCTCTCTCTCTTCTCCCCCCTCTTATCCCCCCTTCTCTCTCTCTCTCTCATTGGCCCCCCCTCTCACTCCCCCCCTCCCTCTCTCTTCCTCTTGCCCCCCTCTCCCCCCTCTCTCTCTCTTCTCTCTCTTTCTTGTCCCCCCTCACTCTCATCCCCCTCACTCTTTCTCCCCCTTCTCTCTCTTCTCTCTCTCTCGTCCCCTCCCTCATTCTCTTCATCCCCTCTCTCCCCCCTCACGCTTTCTCCCCCCATCTCTCTCTCCCTTCCCCCCCTCACTCTCTCCATCCCCTCTCTCCTCCCTCACCCTGTCTCCCCCCATCTCTCTCGCACCCCCCCCCTCCCCCTCTCTCTCCCCCCTGTGTCTGGTGCAGATGTAGTCCGTTGTAAACAGTTGTTGTGGACAGAGTCACAGATGGAGCCGTTGTATTGACTCAGCGTCACTCGCCAAGCACTGAACACCTCTCCGTCTCTGTCACTCTCTCTCTCTCTCTCACCCTCCTCCCCCTTATTCTCTTTCCCCTCTCCGTCCTCTATTTTTTCCTCTTTCTTCTCGCCCATTCCTCTCCTCCTCCTCTCTTTCCTTTCTCGTTCTTTATTTTTCTCCTCCCTTCTGTCACCCTTCCTCCTCTCCTCTTTTTACGTCTCCTTTTCTCCTCTCTCTTCCTTTCTCCTTCACTTTGACTTTCTTCTCTCCTTCCCATCCTCACATCAGTCCTCTCTTTCCTCCAATCTTCTCCTCTCTCTTCTTCTTCATCAATTTCACAATCGTTCCTCTCGCTTCTCCCTCTTTTTTCTCTTCCTTTCTCTCCCTTTGTCCCCTTTTCTCTCTTTTCCTCGTCTTGTCTCTCTCTTCCTCTTCTCTTTTTTTTCTTTCTCTCACATTTCCTTTCTTCCGCCTCCTCTCTCTACTTTACTCCTCTCTCTTCTCGTCTTTATCTCTTTCAATTTCCCAATTCTTCCTCTCACGTTTCCCTTTCTCTCTCTTCCCTCTCTTTCCCCTTTCTCTTTCTCATCTCTTTTCCTCCTTTCCCTCTTTTCTCTTACTTTTCCTTCTCTTTTCTCTCTCTTCTCTTCTTTTCTCCTCCTCTGTGTCATCTTTGTCTCTTCCCTTTTCCTCCTCTCTCCCTCTTTTGTTTCTCTTCTCTTTTCTTCATTCCTTTCTCCCTCCTTTCCTTTCTTTCTTCTCTTCTCTGTCATCCTCTTCTCTTTTCTTCCTCTCCCCCTTCTTTCCTTTACTCCTCTCTCTTTTCTTGTCTCTTTCAATTTCCCAATCATTCCTTTCCCTCTCCCTGTTACCCCCCCCTCTCTCTCTCCCTTCTCTTTTCCTCCTCTCTCACTCTTCTCCTCTCTTCTTTCTTTCCTCTCCTTTTTCTACTTTACTCCTCTCTCTTCCCTTCTTTGTCTCTTTCAACATCTCATGCATTCCTCTCTCTCTCTCTCCCCGTTCTCTCTCTCTCCCTCTTTTCTCTCTCCTCTCTCTTCTCGCTCTCCTCCCTTTCCTTCCTTACTTCTCCTCTCTCTACCTTTTTCTATCTGTCTATTTCCCAGCCCTCTCTCTTCTCTCTCGTCCGTTCTCTTTCCTACTCCCCCTCTCTCCACTCTTCACTTCCTCCCCTCGTCCTCCCCCTCTCCTCTCCACTTTGCGTCTCTTCTCTGCAGCACTCATTATGCTTTTCAGTGATGGATGGTTTTAAAACGAGACAAACTCAAACGCTCAGACAAAGAGCGATGTTTGAAAATTACAGTCGCGTTTCATAAAGTCTGGCTTCTCTTTACGATGAGGACAAATGATTTTACGGCGCGCGGTTCTCTGCAGAGGAGGCACTTTTCTCTGCGTTTGTGTGAAGGAGGCGCCGGGATGTCAGGACCGTTCAGAGACAAACGGATCATGAAAAGTGTCAGAAATTAAACTGACCAAACCAGACTCTCGTTTGAAGGAGTGTGGAAAGAGTGGATGCTGGAAAAAATACATAAATAGGACGTTTTTTGACCTTTCCTGGACGGTTTTAGAATGATCTTGAGCTTTAGCTGTAAAAATAAAAGATCATATGGTAACGTTAATGAAACCAATATTATTTTGCGTCAGAAATGACATTTTATTGTCTTAAAGGTAACATTTTATACGTTTTTCATATTGTTATTAGCCTTTAAGCCTGCTCTTGAGTGCCTTAAATTTGCATCTCATGTTTTAAAACAAAAAAAATCTTATTTATTCTCTGACCTGTGTCATCAGTCGCTATGAAATGACACTTACTGAGTGCATCCAGCCTGCAGATGGCGCCAACGCTGTATTCACCTCATTCTGCCCCACCCGCTTTTGTCTCTTTTTGCCACAGATACGCACTTCTGTTGTAAACGCACTTCCGTTTGACGAGAACTCCGTTAAAGCTAATGACGAACGAGGGAAAAGTCTCGCCGCTAAAATGTTACACAAAGTAGAAAATATAAAGTAGTAAAATGTTTAATGTTACTGAGCAACAACAAGTCACACCACACCGATTTCCTGGGCGTCTTTTTAGTCCGTGCAGAACTTATTTTCTGTTGAGCTCGTCTGCCCCGTAAACAAGATGGCGGCGCGTACGGCAACTTCCGGAATATAGTGAATTTAGCGCTGAAAAAACGTCTATGTGTGGATTTGCTGCAGCAGTTATCGAGTTTAGAGGCAGAAATGCTCAGCAAGACTTTAGAGATGATTTAAGGACTAAAAACAGTGGAATATTCGCTGATAAATGACATGAAGTTCAGCAGGAAGTGTTTTTTGTTAGAGCAGGGTTCAAAACTCAAAAAATAAAAGAACTGTAGCAGAATATGTGTCCTTTAAAAATAAACATTACTATAGAGACTGTTTTGCAAGTGCAGCAT
Source organism: Rhinogobius similis (assembly GCA_019453435.1). Lineage (NCBI taxonomy): Eukaryota > Metazoa > Chordata > Actinopteri > Gobiiformes > Gobiidae > Rhinogobius > Rhinogobius similis. The sequence continues at coordinate 4,676,524 of CM033619.1, read as the reverse complement.
ATAAACAACTCAAATTTTAAAAAACATGTGTCTGTGTTGTATGTGTCACTATCGTTCTTCGGAGTTTGCAATAGTGGTTGTTTTTTATCTTTTCTGGTTCTGGCTCAGGACCCTACAAAATGGTTAATGTTGACTAGCTAACTGAAGTTACTTGTCATTTTCCTCTTTTTTAAACAAAACATAAACAACAGTTTCCTTGATGGGCGACAGAAAGCGCCTAGAAAGCAGTTCAAATAAACAATGTTTAAGAGAATTTAGCAAGTGGATAACTGTCCCAGAGCGCCCCCTGTCTGCAGAGCCTCCTTCTCTCAAGGAAAAACTACAAAAAAACCTGTGGGAAAAAGTCTAAAAACCTGGAGGAGAACTACAGGATCCTCCTCCCATGGACGGACAGGACCATCAGGAGGAAGGAAGGGGGATCAGCTAGTGTAGAGAGAGTTCCTCCAGACAGACAAGGAACAGTTCATCTAGTGTAGAGAGAGTTCCTCCAGGCAAATGGGAACATGTCACAGTTCAGGGTCGCGAGATGAGGGGGTCGTCACTGGAGCAGCCGCCGCAGTGTCTGAAACAACGAGAAAAAACATGTGAACAGCAATGAACAGACTACAGCTGAATCAGAATCTTAAATATTGCTGATGGAACGTAGAAGAATCAGAGGAAGTACAAAACAAACAAGAGGGGGGACTAAGCACAACCCTGTCTCACTCCTCTTTCAGATTTTTTTTTTTTTCAAAGCACACTAGTGTAAAAATAAGTCTGTTTTCTGAGGCACCGTATAAGTTTCAGTGTGAGGCTCTTGTGAAAAAGGTTTGGACGTGAATGAAAGAAAATGAAGATTACACTGTTTTTGATCAATACTCGCAAAATACTCACAATAATCTTCATAACACTGTGACATCCCTGAAGAGACGAGGGAAAATGCAGGAGAACAATGGAACACGACATGCTTTAAACACTTTAAACAGTAAATATAATCTTTACAGTTTGTGAAAATGTAAAAGTGTGATCCGTGTGTGGGAGAAGCGCGAGCTCGAGGTGTAAAACAAACTTAAACACAAGAGCGGAACTTTGTGGAGCGGCAGAAGGCGTGCCGTCAAAGGAGGGTTCTCCGGTTTAAAGCCACACTTTGGAACATTTCAGGAAATAGGACGCTAAATAAGGACGCTGCGGTGACTTTGTGTTGCAGGTTTTCTGGACTGGGTCCCAAAGAAGATGCAGCGCGTGGGGTGCATGGAACTGCTCAACACGGTCCAGAGGAGAGTCCAGCCCAAACTGCACGTGTTCGGACACATACACGAAGGTCAGGACTGGGGCAGGACCGGGACAGAACCGGGACAGGACCAGACCAGGACTGGACCAGGACAAGGACCAGGACAGGACCAGGACTAGAACAGGACAAGACCAGGATAGGACCAGGACGAGACCAGGACAAGACCAGACCAGGACCAGACCAGGACCAGGATGACACCAAGACTGGACCAGGACCAGGACCAAGACTGGACCAGGACAGGATCGGGACAGGACCAGGACCAGACCAGGATAGGACCAGGACAGGATCGGGACAGGACCAGGACCAGGACCAGACCAGGATAGGACCAGGACCAGACCAAGACTGGACCAGGACAAGGACAAGAGAAGAGTCCAGCCCAAACTGCACGTGTTCGGACACATACACGAAGGTCAGGACCAGGACTGGACCGGGCCTAGACCAGGACTGGACCGGGACTGGACCAGGACTGGACCGGGACTGGACCGGGACAGGATCGGGACAGGACCGGGACTGGACCGGGACTGGACCGGGACTGGACCAGAACTAGACCAGGACTGGTCCAAGACTGGACCAGGACTGGACCAAGACTGGACCAGGACAGGATCGGGACAGGACCGGGACTGGACCAGGCCTGGACCAGGCTTGGACCAGGACAGGACCGGGACTGGACCAGGACAGGATCGGGACAGGACTGGGACTGGACCGGGACAGGACTGGACCGGGACAGGACCGGGACTGGACCAGAACTGGACCAGGACAGGACCGGGACTGGACCAGGCCTGGACCAGGCTTGGACCAGGACAGGATCGGGACAGGACTGGGACTGGACCGGGACAGGACTGGACCGGGACAGGACCGGGACTGGACCAGGACAGGACCAGGACTGGACCGGGACTAGACCAGGATGAGATCAAGAATAGACAAGGACTAGACCAGTACAAGACCAGGACTGGACCAGGACTAAACAGGACTAAACCAGGCCTGAATTCTTTCCATGTGCTTCTGTGGAGCCTCAGACCTTCCTAAAGCTCCTGCTCCTCTCGAGCTCAGGTTTAGGTGTGACTTTCTGCACATTTGTGTCTCACACTGAGCTCGACGACGAATCCCTTCCACATTCCTCCTGTGACCTACAAATACTCCAAGATCTTCACAGAATTTCAACAACTTTCTCTGATTCAAACTCGTGTGTTTATGAATGAACATGTTTAACCTCTGAAAGGTCACTTCGTCTGAAAAATGCTCTGAGTCTTGACTTGGTGGCAGCGGCTCTTTGTGGCGTTCAGTGAAGGGCGAAGCTTTCCTTTCGATTAAAGTCCCAACGTTTGGACCAGATTTGTGAGGTTTGGATTGAAGAGTCTAAAGAGCGCTGAGAGTGCTGCTGAAACACCAGAAATATTCACTCCCTGAATCAGAATCAGAATCGGTTTATTGCTGTTGTCAGTGATCAAAAATTCACAAAAATAGGAACTTGCTTCGGCGTAAGGTGCAACATAAAACAATGAATTAAATATAATAAAATATATAAAAGAGACCTGCATAAAATTAAGAATAAAATAGACTAAGATGGATAGACCATATACAGAAATGTACAGTTGGCAGACAGTGCAATGTGCAAACAGATAGTTCTTCTATAATATATTGTTAAAGTGGCAGGTGTTACAGAGTGTTCATGAGTCCAACGGCAGAGGGAAAGAAACTGTTCTTGTGGCGGGAGGTTCTGGTCCGGATGGACCGTAGCCTCCTGCCCGAGGGGAGGGGCTCAAATAGTCCATGTCCAGGTGAACCAGTGAACATTGGTTCACTGGTTCAGTCCTGGTTCAGTTCTGGTTTAGTCCTGGTTTAGTCCTGGTTTAGTCCTGGTTCAGTCCTGGTTCAGTCCTGGTTCAGTCCTGGTTCAGTTCTGGTTTAGTCCTGGTTTAGTCCTGGTTCAGTCCTGGTTTAGTTCTGGTTCAGAATGTGGCAGTATGATGATGATGGAATGCTTTTTTGTTGTTGTTCAAATTAATTTTATACGATAAAATGTAAAGTGAAAGTAGTTTCTCGTTGTACATTTGACCCAAGTCCAAATCAGGTCTAGACCTGAATTAAACCAGGACTAAACCAGGTCTAAACCAGGATAAAACCAGGTCTAAACCAGGTCTAAACCAGGTCTAAACCAGGACTAAACCAGGTCTAAACCAGGACTAAATCAGGACTAGACCAGGACTAGAGCAGGAATAAACCAGGACTAGACCAGGACTAGAGCAGGACTAGACTGGGACTAGACCAGGACTAGACCAGGACTAGAGAAGGACTAGACCAGGGCTAAACCAGGACTAGAGCAGGACTAGACCAGGACTAGACCAGGACTAGAGCAGGACAAGAGCAGGACTAGACCAGGACTAGACCAGGACTGTGTTGGCTCTGTTCCCGCTGTGTCCGAGCCTAAACTTTGGGCTCTGGTTCGCACTCGTGGATCCGGCGTTTGGAGGCGTAAAGTCGCACTTGTCCATTTGTTCTTTTGGACGCTGCTCTTTTCACAGTTTGTGGTGTTTTTACTGAAGCTCGACTCACACTTTAGCTCCGAGTCTGGCTCATTATGTAACAAAGACAAACTCTCAAACCACAGGTGCATTACTTTGTTCTGTCGGATAGAAATATTTAAAGCACTTTTACATCAGTTTAGTGACAGTTTGTGAAGGAAGCTGGAAAAGATTTAAAAAATGCAGGAAGTATAACTGAGCTGTAAAAATGAATAGTTCCATAGTTTCCATTGACAATTAAATCAACATTTCTTAAATGAATGTAATGTAATGTAATTACATTGAATGTAATCAATGTAAAGGTCAAGCTCATGGGGTCTTTCCTGTGCAGTGTCCCTCAGGTCATGCCTCAGTCCCTCGAGTCATGCCTCAGTCCCTCAGGTCATGCCTCAGTCCCTCGGGTCATGCCTCAGTCCCTTGGGTCACGCCTCAATCCCTCAGGTCACGCCTCAGTCCCTTAGGTCACTCCTCTGACCCTCGGGTCACGCCTCTGTCCCTCGGTTCATGCCTCTGTCCCTCGAGTCACGCCTCTGTCCCTCGGGTCACGCCTCTGTCCCTCGGGTCACACGCCTCTGTCCCTCGGGTCACACGCCTCTGTCCCTCGGGTCATGCATCTGACCCTCGGGTCATGCCTCTGTCCCTCGGGTCACACCTCAGTCCCTCGGGTCACGCCTCTGTCCCTCGGGTCACACGCCTTTGTCCCTCGGGTCACGCCTCTGTCCCTCGGGTCACGCCTCTGTCCCTCGGGTCTGTCCCTCGGGTCACGCCTCTGTCTCGGATTACGCCTCTGTCCCTCGGGTAACGCCTCTGTCCCTCGGTTCATGCCTCTGTCCCTCGGGTCACGCCTCTGTCCCTCGGATCACACGCCTCTGTCCCTCGGGTCACGCCTCTGTCCCTCGGATCACACGCCTCTGTCCCTCGGGTAACGCCTCTGTCCCTCGGTTCATGCCTCTGTCCCTCGGGTCACGCCTCTGTCCCTCGGGTCACACGCCTCTGTCCCTCGGGTCACGCCTCTGACCCTCGGGTCACGCCTCTGTCCCTAGGGTCACGCCTCTGTCCCTCGGGTCTGTCCCTCGGGTCACGCCTCTGTCCCTCGGGTCACACGCCTCTGTCCCTTGGGTCACACGCCTCTGTCCCTCGGGTCACGCCTCTGTCCCTCGGTTCATGCCTCTGTCCCTCGAGTCACGCCTCTGTCCCTCGGGTCACACGCCTCTGTCCCTCGGGTCACGCCTCTGTCCCTCGGGTCACGCCTCTGTCCCTCGGGTCACGCCTCTGTCCCTCGGGTCACGCCTCAGTCCCTCGGGTCTGTCCCTCGGGTCACACGCCTCTGTCCCTCGGGTCACACCTCTGTCCCTCGGGTCACACGCCTCTGTCCCTCGGGTCACTCCTCTGTCCCTTGGGTCACACGCCTCTGTCCCTCGGGTCACTCCTCTGTCCCTTGGGTCACACGCCTCTGTCCCTCGGGTCACGCCTCTGTCCCTCGGGTCTGTCCCTCGGGTCATGCCTCGGGTCATGCCTCTGTCCCTCGGGTCACACCTCTGTCCCTCGGGTCACACGCCTCTGTCCCTCGGGTCACTCCTCTGTCCCTTGGGTCACACGCCTCTGTCCCTCGGGTCACTCCTCTGTCCCTTGGGTCACACGCCTCTGTCCCTCGGGTCACGCCTCTGTCCCTCGGGTCTGTCCCTCGGGTCATGCCTCGGGTCATGCCTCTGTCCCTCGGGTCATGCCTCTGTCCCTCGGGTCACGCCTCTGTCCCTCGGGTCTGTCCCCCGGGTCATGCCTCGGGTTATGTCTCTGTCCCTCGGGTCATACCTCGGGTTATGTCTCTGTCCCTCGGGTCACGCCTCTGTCCCTCGGGTCTGTCCCTCGGGTCATGCCTCGGGTTATGTCTCTGTCCCTCGGGTCATGCCTCGGGTTATGTCTCTGTCCCTCGGGTCACGCCTCAGTCCCTCGGGTCTGTCCCTCGGGTCACACGCCTCTGTCCCTCGGGTCACGCCTCTGTCCCTCTGTCCCTCGGGTCACGCCTCTGTCCATAGGGTAACGCCTCTGTCCCTCGGGTTACGTCTCTGTCCCTCGGGTCACGCCTCAGTCCCTCGGGTCTGTCCCTCGGGTCACACGCCTCTGTCCCTCGGGTCACGCCTCTGTCCCTCTGTCCCTCGGGTCACGCCTCTGTCCCTTGGGTCACACCTCTGTCCCTCTGTCCCTCGGGTCACGCCTCTGTCCCTCGGGTCACGCCTCTGTCCCTCGGGTTACGTCTCTGTCCCTCGGGTCACGCCTCAGTCCCTCGGGTCTGTCCCTCGGGTCACACGCCTCTGTCCCTCGGGTCACGCCTCTGTCCCTCTGTCCCTCGGGTCACTCCTCTGTCCCTTGGGTCACACGCCTCTGTCCCTCGGGTCACTCCTCTGTCCCTTGGGTCACACGCCTCTGTCCCTCGGGTCACGCCTCTGTCCCTCGGGTCTGTCCCTCGGGTCATGCCTCGGGTCATGCCTCTGTCCCTCGGGTCACACCTCTGTCTCGGGTCTACGCCTCTGTCCCTCGGGTCTCTCGTCTGTCCCTTTGGGCTCACGCCTCTGTCCCTCGGGTCACTCCTCTGTCCCTTGGGTCTCACGCCTCTGTCCCTCGGGTCACGCCTCTGTCTCGGGTCTGTCTCGGGTCATGCCTCGGGTCAGGCCTCTGTCCCTCGGGTCATGCCTCTGTCCCTCGGGTCACGCCTCTGTCCCTCGGGTCTGTCCCCCGGGTCATGCCTCGGGTTATGTCTCTGTCCCTCGGGTCATACCTCGGGTTATGTCTCTGTCCCTCGGGTCACGCCTCTGTCCCTCGGGTCTGTCCCTCGGGTCATGCCTCGGGTTATGTCTCTGTCCCTCGGGTCATGCCTCGGGTTATGTCTCTGTCCCTCGGGTCACGACTCATTCCCTCGGGTCTGTCCCTCGGGTCACACGCCTCTGTCCCTCGGGTCACGCCTCTGTCCCTCTGTCCCTCGGGTCACGCCTCTGTCCCTCGGGTCACGCCTCTGTCCCTCGGGTTACGTCTCTGTCCCTCGGGTCACGCCAGTCTCGGGTCTGTCTCGGGTCTACGCCTCTGTCTCGGGTCACGCCTCTGTCCCTCTGTCTCGGGTCACGCCTCTGTCCCTTGGGTCACACCTCTGTCCCTCTGTCCCTCGGGTCACGCCTCTGTCCCTCGGGTCACGCCTCTGTCCCTCGGGTTACGTCTCTGTCCCTCGGGTCACGCCTCAGTCCCTCGGGTCTGTCCCTCGGGTCACACGCCTCTGTCCCTCGGGTCACGCCTCTGTCCCTCTGTCCCTCGGGTCACGCCTCTGTCCCTTGGGTCACACCTCTGTCCCTCTGTCCCTCGGGTTACGTCTCTGTCCCTCGGGTCACGCCTCTGTCCCTCGGGTCACGCCTCTGTCCCTCGAGGAGATCCTTCACTTCCTCTGAAAAGCTCTTCTGACTCCGCCCGAGCGAACGAGGAGTCAAGCTTCAGCGCTGCTGCTGTGGGCGTGAACACACACTTTACATTAATGTGAACACATCCGGTTTAGATCGAGATGTGAACACATCCAGTGTAAATCAAGCTAGTCTTTCCACTCATTACATTTTAGAATACATAAACAAATGTGTAAATGTGCATTTTAACAGAAACATCTTTATTGCAAAATTTCGTTTTTGGAGCAGATTGATAAAGTTTAGTTCAAAAGCTCAGCTTCTGTTTGGCTCATTTAACATACGGCCCACGGGCCAGAGGAGGCCCTCCAAATGATCTGATCTGGCCCACGGCCCATCTCCCCAATATTCAACAATAAAACCCATTTTCTTGACCTGAAATGATGAAAAACTTTTCATTTGAAATCTTCTTACATTTGGATTTTTTTAGGTACTTGGTACTGAACTATAAAGAGAGTAATTTTGCATTTTGTTCTCAAACCACATTATTGATCAAGAGCAGCTAATTAATAGATTAATTAACAGGCCCATTTACTACAAAAATCACTTTCTGACTTGACCTGACAAATGGACTAAATATGTTTTTGGTTTGGTAAATCTTCTTTCCTTCTTCCTCTCTATTTGTTATTTTTCCTTTCAGTTTTTGAAAAAAAAAAAAAAAAAAAAGGTTTGATTTCAGTGTTTTTTTTGTTTGTTTTTTACCTGGTGAATTAGTAAATAAATAAACAACGTGGAAACATGAGGTTAATCGTCAGCCGCAGACCATGACGAGTGTGTGTTTTGTTCTTGCAGGGTACGGGATGATGACGGACGGCACCACCACCTTCGTCAACGCCTCGGCCTGCACCGTCAACTTCCAGCCCATGAACCCGCCCATCGTGTTCGACCTGCCCAATCCCAGGAGCTCATGACGCCAGGAGCCCCGCCCACCCAACCCGCCGGCCAATCAGGACGCAGGGGGCTCCAGGCGTGAATGAACCCGCAGGGACTGTCGCTCAAACGCTAAAATACGCAAAAAATAAAAGACAGAATGTGAGAAAATATTTATCTGCTGAAAAAAATGGCCAGAATTAGTAAGAAATCTGATAATGTAGTGAGTGAAAACATTTGAAAAACGTCTCAAATCTGGATTCATATTAATTTAACTCACCGTGTACATAGTCATCGTTCAGCCAATCAGGAGGCAGTATGTAAATGAGTTGTTGTTTGGGGTTTTTAAATAAGAACCAGCTTTGTGCTCTTCACCGCAACGACAATCTGTGCGTCACATGGAGCCGACCGAGAACGACAGGAAACAGAGACTGAGAAAAACACTGAGAGAGACTGAGAAACACTGAGAAACACAGAGGAAGACTGAGACAGACTGGGAGCACTGCCCCTGGTGTGACCCGGTCCTGTCGGTCTGGGTCCGGCTCTGGTTCTGTGTTTGACAAAAGCCACAGAGAAAACACTCAACAAACGACATGAACGCAGCACAGAGAGGGGCGGGGCCAGGAGGGACAGGCACTGGTGTGAACACCTGTGGGACCCACATGGGACCTGCACGGGACCCACAGGGGACCCGCACGGGACCCACAGGGGACCCGCACGGGACCCACACGGGACCCGCACGGGACCCGGGACCCACACGGGACCCACAGGGGGACCCACACGGGACCTGCACGGGACCCACACAGGACCCAGACCAGAGCCGGACCAGAGTCAGTGCACACTAGACGTGAGAAACACTGAGAAAAGTGAGAAAGACTGAAAAAGACTGAGAAAGAGCGAGAGACTGAGAAGGACAGACAAACCTGAGAACTCTGAGTCACTCTGTGAGCCAGAGGCTCGTGGACTCTAAACACTGGGGTTTGTTCTCATCATCAGGTCGTTGTATTCAAGCCTGTTTTTAAAACTTGATTCTCAAAATTACAGAAGAAAAAAACAAACAAATATTTTTAGAACTTTCTGCTGTTTTTGTTTGATAAGATTAAGATGTAAATAGTTTGTAGTCGTTGCCTCGTGTAACGGTCAAAGGGTTTGGATTTAAGTCTGAGCTGGTTCCAGTCGCTCTCCAGTTCATGAGGGTCAAAGTTTAACTGACGGAGAATCCAGACTCTGCTCCTCGAGGACCATGTGACCGGCTCCTGCACAATCAGAACTCATTTTTAAAAGAAGCAAACAGGACTTTTCAGAGACTCAGTCTCTTTTTGCTCAGAAGCTTGATGTTTTTAAATGTTTTTGTCTGAAAAACAAACTTGAATTTTCTCTAAATGTTGCGATGCTTTGTCCATGTGTGCGTTTTCTTTGGTGTAACTCTTTAATACAATCATGATTTTTCTGATATTTTCATCTGTAAATTTGACAGATTTAAGTGACATTCAGCTCGTTCTGAAGCGTAAACTGTAAATGTTGTGTTTGTGAACGGGAGGAAACGGGGGGCATAAACCTTTACTGCAGAGGACACTGTGTCTGACCATGTTTTCATTTTAGACTGAAGTATCTACAAGTACAAGGTGTAAAAAGTCAAATAATGGAAAAATATGAGCACAATACTTTTGTTTTTGCTCCATTTCATGAACTGAACTCCAAGACAGGAAACACAGAAGACCCATTGACCTGAAATATTGTTCACAAGATCTGTACGCCGATACGGAGCGTCCCAAACGTGTCCAGTGGGCCACATGTCCAGTGGGCCACAGGTCCGTCCCAAACATGTCCAGTGGACCACATGTCCGTCCCTAACGTGTCCAGTGGGCCACATGTCCGTCCCAAACATGTCCAGTGGACCACATGTCCGTCCCAAACGTGTCCAGTGGACCACATGTCCGTCCCAAACGTGCCCAGTGGACCACATGTCCGTCCCAAACGTGCCCAGTGGACCACATGTCTGTCCCAAACGTGTCCAGTGGGCCACATGTCCGTCCCAAACATGTTCAGTGGGCCACATGTCTGTCCCAAACGTGTCCAGTGGGCCACATGTCCATCTCAAACGTGTCCAGTGGGCCACATGTCTGTCCCAAACGTGCCCAGTGGGCCACTCGTCCATCAGCTCATGTCCTGCAGATGGTGCAGGTCCCGTGTGAAGGATCTGGACTCATCTCCTGAAGCTGACCGTCTCAGTTCATTCAGGGCCAGCCCTCACCGACATGTGGCCCACTGGGCGTGTTTGGGACGCTCTGGATCGGCGTAAACCACAGCCTGGTCCGGATCAACACAGCTTTGGTCGTACCAGACTGAGCGCTGTATGACCCCAGAGCCCCCATAAAGAAACACACCTCAGAGGGTCAGTCTGACACACGACTGTGTAATGGTCATGCTGTCTGATCAGCATCTTGATATGCCACCCCTGTGAGCGAGTGCTGATATTAATGTTAATATTAATTGCTCAGAAAGACAACATTTAGACAAGTTTGTGAGCATTATTTGAGACCTTTTTTTTTTTTTTTGGTTGGGGTTATATTTTTGTTCAGTGTATTTAAAAAAAAAAGAAGAAAAAAAAAGGTGAATGCAAAAATAACAAATAAGAAAATAAGAATAGGTTTTATTGCATTTAAAATAAGGGCGACTTCTTATGCACCATAAACACTGTAAACACTGTCCATGTCACTCACTTCTCCAGAGTCTCTGCAGTGATTCCCAATTTTTTTGTTTCAAGTTCCCCCTAAGCTTTGTTTCTCACTCAGAGCACCCCAGAGTTTCAGGCAAATACATTGGTTTATTAGTCAAATATAGACAATTATTACTATTATATATTGTGTTTTAATTATATGTATGATCCAAGATCCTCCAAAAGATGCTACATTTACAACTAATGACACTTTTTATTCAGATAAAAGTAAATTTCATTTCAAACCTGGACCCCTTCCACGTGCCCCTGGTGGTTCCTCACGTCCTCCTCGGGGTCCTGCACCTCTGGTTGGGAAACACAGCTCTAGATGATGAATTGCTTTGATTTTTTCCAGTTTTTATTTTACCCAGTTTAAAGTAACGTGAATTAAAACATTTAAAACATGTAATGCCCCAAAGTTTAAAGTTAAATCCAATGTAGGGATTTTAATTTCAGTAAAATATCGTAGTTTGATTTGCTTTTCATTTTATCAATTTATAACATTTACATTCAATTAATAATTTTGTATAACACAAAAGCAAACACAATTAAATGTTCTGATTAAACTGCAGATTAAAGCAACAAGCAAGAATACATTTTAAAACAGTCGTGAAAAATTGAAAAAGATGAGATTGTGTTTTTTCGTCTGCAGAACATATTCACTAATGTGGAGTTAACGGCACTCAATTATTTCAATTACTGTGAGCGTCAGACCTCACAGTCCACACAGGGCTCGGACTTTATTCTCGTAAATCAGAATATGTCGTTTATCTAATTGTTCTGTTCTGTCTGCCGCAATTTCTTTGAGATAAATCCTCGTTTGAAGCTTCAGGGAGTGTTTTGGATATTTGTGAATTAAATCATTGCCTGTTTACTTTGGAAATTCCCTCAAACGCTTTATTTTGTTTGTACTTTTTAAGGAAAATGCTGCGGATAAAAGTTTTCCGCCTTCCCACAAACACTGCGCCTCGTCCACGTTTAAAACACGGCTTAATTATAAAAGCAGAAGAAAGCGCTGCAGTCAGAGCAGATCCGGCGCACTCCAACGCCTCGCGCTTTGATGCGTTCGGGACGATCGGGAAAAACAGGCGCCGTGTTTTTGTTTTTAACGGCTTCAGACGCTCAAGACAGAGATTTGGAGATGACTGACAGGCCGCCGAGGAGAACATGTGAGTGTGGGATTAAACGCTGGAATATTAATCTGTGCTGAGCAGTTTGGACCGCTTTATTTGGCGTTTTATTCACGGGACCCTGAATATCTCGTTTGTTTCGTGACTTTTGTTCTTTTCGTGTTGAATTTGCCTGTTTTTTTGTTTTGTTTTTGGACTGATTTGACAAACTCTGAGCTAAAATTGCCGTCTTTTTCACTTTTTAATTGCCAGATTATTATTATTTAAGTGGAAAGACGTCTCCTTCCATTTCAATTCTAAATAAAAACACTATAGACCCTTTAACAGTCTGTAAATAAAAACATTGTAAATCCAGAACGGAGGCAAAAGTGAAGAACATAATGTGATTTCACTGAGAAACTGGGATTAACCTCAGAATATCACAAAATATGAAAAATGTAGATGATTTTGTTAAAGTATCAGCCTCAGACACATGAGTGACATCAGAGCTGCTGCAGAACACATTTATTATTGTATTTTACATTATGTTTGAGGAAATTATGATCAACTCTTCACATTTTTGATGAAGAACAATCCAGATTTATGGGTTTTACAGGAAAAATACTCACAGAAATGTTGAGCCCACAATCATTTTTCATTTTATCTAGAGATATATTAGATACTATTCCATAAATTAGATTCTTTTGAAGCTAAAATACAATTTTAAGGCTAGAAAATTGTATTTTGTCCATCCTTTGTTACAGAAAATCAAACTAACTGACCTTTCTACTCTGGAAATTCAAATGTGCTGCTTTTTCCAAAACAAACACTTCAAACCATAGAATTTAGATCTAATGTGAGACAATTATTCAAACATTTACAGAGAGAACCCTCCCTCTTCTCCCTTTATTGTTTATATTTATGTTATTGATCATATTTAAATTAAAAAGTCCTTTGAAAGAAAGAATGTTGTTTGAAATAAACAGTGCATACCATTTCTCTGTGGAACATGTACGTCTTTTAATCATGAGCCAAGATTTTAAATAAATATTTCCACTAAATATTTTGATTTTCAGTCCAATTTATTTACATGGCACATTTTAAAAATGGTGCTGCACAGAAGAAAAAACATATATTTAAAACACATTTACAGTAAAAACAAACTAATTACAATTGCTCTACACGTGCTCATGAAAATAATACTTAAAACACATTAGAAAAAACCCTAAAACCATAAATAATCAGCTAACGTTAAAATAAATCAGTGAATCAATAAAAGAGCAGATAACTCAGGAGGTTTGAACGTCTCATCTTTATTTTATTCACTTTATTGTTTTTTAGGCGACAAATTTCAATCCAAACATTTTAGAAAATAAAAGTGTTGTGTGTAAAGAGTGAACTGCTCTGGGATCAAAAGTGTTTTCTGTATTTGAGAAGAAACAGAAAGAAAAGGGTCAAGGCCAGACGCTGCAGGTGAAACAGAGAAAAATCTTAAATTTAAAGATATCAATTGTAAACTTCTCCTGTAGTTTACTCTCATAAATGTAAGAAAAAATGTATCACAAGTTTTTCATCATGTCATGTTTTCATTTAGAAATAAGGCATTTAATGTGAATAAAACTGCCAAAAATCCACATATTTGGGACATTTAAATCTGAAAAATGGACAGCAGGTTTTAATTTCTTGGTTCATTTTGTAACATATTAGTTATAAAAATGTACAGAGGGGATTTGGATTTCTTATTTAGTTTTTAAGTAAACTAGATTGGACTGAAAATTGTCCTAAAAATTCAAATTTCGCCTCATTTTTTTTACTTAAAACTTTTTAAAAAAATCAGATATTACAGATTGTACAGTTTGTGTGGATCTACTTTAAGGCTCGAGGGACAAAAATGCATTTGAAGAAAACAATGTCAGAGAAATCTATGGATGAAGTGGATTCAATGGAAGAATCAAACATCAGGAGCAGATTGGACACGTTTGTTGTTTCCAGGAGAAAGTCGATATGTGAGAGAGAAAACTGAGAAAAAACTGTGGATTAAAGGGCCTGTTACTGTTCATGTGCTTGTTTTTGGTGTTTTACTGAACTCTGAGCTCTTCGCACGTGTTTCAGACAGGATTTCAAACGACAAACGGACTGAGCTTCACAGAGTATGATCCGCGTCTGGGTTTGTTCTGGGGTGAACGCTGCCATCTGGTGGTGTCTTCGGTCACTGCGTCCCCGTGAGGTCCAGAAGCCCGACATGAACGCGCCTTTAAAACAGTGAGAATCATGATGAGCCGTGTTTCCACTGGTTCACTTTGCAGCAGATCAGTCTCAAGTGTCTGGTCCGGGTCGTTTCTCGGTCTGGTCCTTGAGCTCCAGGTGGGTTTTAGCTCAGGAGGAGATGTTTGGGTCAGAGAGAACCCAGACTCAGGCCAAAACAAGACGCACAAAGCAGATGGAAGTGGAAAAGAATCATTTCTGACCAAAAAAGAAACTTAACATGTCTAAAAGCAATAAAACTGTGACTAACAGTGACAAAACGTGCATAAAAGCAACAAAAACGCGACTTAAAGTGACAAAAGGCGGCTGAAAGAAACTGCTAGCATCAAAATGTGACAAAACCGGAGTAAAAGCGACAAAAAAAGCAACAAAACATGACTAAAAGAGACACTTCATCTCCATCTCTTCAAGTCTGACTTGATCTCGTGATAAACCGCACTATTTCCACTGATGCTAACTGATATGTAGCAGAACAAGGCTAGCAAAGCACGTTAGCATTAGCTGTTTCCGGTTTATCGCTTTGTCAAGACATAATCATCTAATATTATCTAAAGTCAATGCATTACATCAAGAGAGGTTCAAAAGCTGTGTAGAGTCTTTGAAGAAGGAAATAAATGCAGAAAAAGCTGAGGACAAACAGGAAGTAGTTTCTTGTTTATGCTAGATTTAGCCGCGTCTCAGACACACAAACTTAAAACTTACTAAACGTATTTTTGTGAATCACTGACTTCGGCCTCAGGATTAAAAAGTTTCATTTAGTCATAATTTTGTAGTTTTTTAATGACCTTTTGTCGCTTTTGGTCGCATTTATGTGTTTTTTTTGTTACCTTTTTTTACTTTGGGTCATGTTTTCATTGCATTGTTTTTTGTTGTTTTAGGTTGTAGCTGCGGTTTCGTCATGTTATTGTCGCTTTCAATCACGCTTTTTCACAGTTAATAGTATTTTAGGTTTTTTTAATGCATTTTTTCATGTTTTCATGTCAAGTCATGTTTGTTAATTGCTTTAAGTTGTGTTTTTTTGTTGTTTAGACTCACATTTTTGCGTTTTAGTTGGATTTTTTCGCTTCACATTTTTGTGCCTTTATGGTGCGTTTTAGTCACAGTTTTGTCATGTTTTTGTTGCGTTCAGTCACTTTTTCGTGTTTTAGTCATTTTTGTAGTGTTTTAGTAACATTTTAGTCACTTTAATTTGCGCTTTGGTCTTTTTCAATCAGCTTTTGGTTGTGTACTTTTTTCTTTTTTTGCATTTTAGTCATTTTCGATGCATTTTGGGCCCTTTTCAATTGCATTTAACCACGTCTCAGCCACAAACTTGGAAATACTTGGGAAAAAAGTTTCATTTGGTCATATTTATGTAGTTTTTTAGTAACATTTTGTCTCTTTTAGTCGCATTTATGTGTTTTAGTTGCTTTTTGTCACCTTTTTTCACTTTTCAACATGTTTTTTTCACTTTGAGTCATGTCTTCATTACTTTACGTTGCAGTTTTTGTTGTTTTTCCTTTGTGACCGGTTGTAGTTGCGGTTTCATCACGTTATTGTCGCTTTCAATCACGCTTTTTCACATTTAATAGTATTTTTGCTGTTTTTTAAGTGTTTCAGTTGAGTTTTTTTTTCACTTTAAGTCATGTTTTTTAATTGCTTTAAGTTGCGTTTTTTGTTGTTTAGGCTCACATTTTTGAGTGCGTTTTCACAGTTTTGTCATGTTTTTGTTGCGCTCAGTCACTTTATTTAGTATTTTAGTCATTTTTGTAGTTTTTTGTCAGTTTTAGTAACATTTTAGTCACTTGAATTTGCATTTTGGTCTTTTTCAGTCCGCTTTTTTTTTTTTTGCATTTTAGTCATTTTCGATGCGTTTTGGTCCCTTTTTAGTCACTTTTAACCATGTCTCACAGCCACAAACTTGGAAATACTAAACATCTTTTTGTGAATCGCTGACATCGGCCTCAGTGAGTCCAAGATGGCGCCGCTGACGGATGCCCTGGCGTTTTGGTGCGCTCTATGTTGTTTGTTTTTGTGCGTTAATCGTGTGTCCGCGTGCTCTTACACCCGTGAAGAGCTCTTAAACATCAAAACTTCTGCCCCCACGGACTTATTTCCAGTTTTTTTAGTGTCTGCTGCAGACTTAGCGCTAGTTTTGGCCAAAAGAGTGAGACGCCGCAGAAGAGGAAAGCGCGCGGGGGCTCTCATGCGCCTTCGAAACGCCGGCGCGCACGCCTACCTGGGATTTTCCTCTCCAACGTCCGCTCACTCAGCAACAAGATGGACGAACTGGCGCTGCTGATGAAGAGGAACAGAGACTTTTCTTCGTCTTCTGTTTTGTGTTTCACGGAGACGTGGCTCAGCGAGTCGATCCCGGACTACGCGCTCCATTTGGAGGGATTCCAGCTCCTCCGCGCCGACAGACAAAGGGATCTCTCCGGGGGAAAAACAAAAGGCGGTGGAGTCTGTTTCTTCATCAACAACGCTTGGTGCTCCGATGTGACTGTGATCTCCAAACTCTGCTCTCCTGATCTGGAATATCTCTTCATTAACTGTAAACCATTCTACTCTCCACGTGAGTTCGCTTCATTCATTCTCGCCGCTGTTTACATCCCGCCTTGCGCGAACGTACACGAGGCACAGCGCGTGTTAGCGGAGCGGGTTTTGAATACGGAGCAGGACTTCCCGGACTCCTTGTTGATCATCCTCGTGTTTTTTAACAAGGGTAATCTCAGCCAGGAACTACCAAAGTACAGACAGTTTATTAAATGCCCGACCAGAGAGCAGAACACGCTGGATCATTGTTACACTACAGTGAGTGGGTCCTTCCGCGCGGTTCCTCGCGCTGCCCTAGGGCTCTCAGATCACGCCATGATCCACCTGATCCCCACGTACAGACAGAGGCTGAAGCTCTCCAAACCTGTAGTGAGGACTTCTAAGAAGTGGACCAGCGAGGCAGTGGAGGAACTACGCGTGTTTGGACATTACAGACTGGGATGTGTTCAAAACTGCCACGGATGGTTTGGATGAGTACACGGACACTGTGACGTCATACATCCAGTTCTGTGAGGACAGTATCATCCCCACACGCACCAGGGTGATTTATAACAATGACAAGCCCTGGTTCACACCCAAACTGAGGCAGCTCAGGCAGCAGAAGGAGGCAGCTTTCAGAGCAGGGGACAGAGGGAGCTACAAAGGTGCTAAGTACAGATTTAGCAGGGAGGTGTCAAGAGCTAGATCTCTGTACAACACGCGCCTAAAGCAGTCTTTCTCTGCTAACAACGCCTCAGCGGTTTGGGGACTTAGGCAGATCACCAACTACAAGCCCAAAGCCCCCCATGCTGCTGACGACCAGAAACTCGCTGAACAGCTCGCCTCCTTCTATTCACGATTCCAACTCTCAACCCCCTCCCCCACCTTTCTCACTACAATAGACATTTCTGCCAATCACACCCCGGGTGCCCCCACCTCCCCACTGGCCTTTCACTACACAGGGACAATGTAAGGAAACAGTTTCGAAGTCCAACCCCGGAAAGCTGCTGGACCAGACGGTGTCTCCCCCGCCACCCTGAGACACTGTGCGGACGAGCTGACTCCTGTCTTCACAGACATTTTTAACACCTCCCTGGAGTCATGCCATGTCCCAGCCTGCTTCAAGTCGTCCATCATCGTCCCTGTTCCCAAGAAGCCCCGGGTCACTGGACTTAATGACTTCAGGCCTGTGGCGCTGACGCCTGTCGTCATGAAGTCCTTTGAGCGCCTGGTCCTGCCCCATCTCAAGTCCTTCACCTCCTCCGCCCTGGACCCACTGCAGTTCGCCTACAGAGCCAACAGATCTGTAGACGACGCCATCAACCTGGCCCTCCACTTCATCCTGAAGCATCTGGACTCCCCGGGAACCTACGCCAGGGTCCTGTTTGTGGACTTCAGCTCTGCATTCAACACCATCATCCCTGCTCTGCTCCAGGACAAGCTCTCTCAGCTCCACGTGCCTGACTCCATCTGCAGGTGGATCACTGACTTCCTGACGGACCGGAGGCAGTGCGTGCGGCTGGGGAAGAATGTCTCAGAGACTCGGACTATCAACACAGGAACTCCACAGGGCTGTGTACTTTCTCCTCTGCTCTTCTCCCTGTACACCAACTGCTGCAACTCCAGCCACGACTCTGTAAAACTGATCAAGTTTGCAGACGACACCACCCTCATCGGACTCATCTCGGACGGCGATGAGTCTGTCTACAGGAGGGAGGTGGATCGGCTGGTGTCCTGGTGCAGCACCAACAACCTGGAGCTCAACGCCCAGAAGACAGTGGAGATGATCGTGGACTTCAGGAAAGTCTCAGCCCCCCTGCCCCCCCTCGCCCTGACAGACTCTCCCATCACCACCGGAGACTCTTTCCGCTTCCTTGGCACCACCATCACTCAGGACCTCAAGTGGGAGCCGACCATCAGCTCCATCATCAAGAAGGCCCAGCAGAGGATGTACTTTCTGCGGCAGCTGAGGAAAGCCAAGCTGCCGGGCGCAGATGATGGTGCAGTTCTACACGGCCATCATCGAGTCCATCCTCACCTCCTCCATCACCGTGTGGTACGCTGGAGCCACAGCCAGGGACAAACAGAGACTACAGCGCATTGTGCGCTCTGCTGAGAAGGTGATCGGCTGCAGCCTTCCATCTGTCCAGGACCTGTACGTCTCCAGGACTCGGGGACGAGCAGGTCGGATCACAGCTGACCCTTCTCACCCTGGACACGGACTATTTGAGCCACTCCCCTCGGGCAGGAGGCTACGGTCCATCCGGACCAGAACCTCCCGCCACAAGAACAGTTTCTTTCCCTCTGCCGTTGGACTCATGAACACTTTGTAACACCTGTCACTTCAACAATAATACTATTTAAGAACAATCTATTTGCACTACTCATTTGCACATTGCACTATCTGCCAACTGTACATTCTGTATATAGTCTATCTTAGTCTATTTTATTCTTAATTTTATGCATGCCTTTTTATATATTTTTTATATTTTATCCTTTGCTTTATGTTGCACCTACGCCGAAGCAAGTTCCTACGTTTGTGAATTTCACTGACAATGGCAATAAACAATTTCTGATTCTGATTCTGAGGATTAAAAAGTCGAAATGTGACTATATTATCATTACTATTATTATACTGTGACGTGGATACAATCTAATTCACCAAACGGCTCAGAAATGGAAAAGTACCATCGCTCTTGGTTCATTTCGATCGTAAATGTAAAAGTTAAAGTGCTAAATCTATAAATAGACTTCCATTATCGTGGGCTCCAGAGACACACTTTTAAATCTGTAAATCTCGGTGTGACGGTGGATTATGGTTCATTCCTTTTGTGGATTTCTCGCCTCGTTTCTGATCCTGGGGCGCGCGCACGACTTAAAACCAGTTTGTCCTCCTGATGAGAAACGCCACAGGAATAATTACACCGTCGAACCCACGGGACGGCGCCGCGACGGACGGGGAAATCAACCACGGCCTCAAATACGCAAAGAAAGTAGGTCTGGGTTATTCTGGCCTTGGGTTTCATCGTTTAGCGGCGGATCAGGAAAGACGTGTCCTTCCCGTGTTCCTGAAAACCCGACCGTCTGGAGGAACTGAAGGTTGTGGGTGAGACTCCTGATGGACTTCGAGGCAAAATCTGTACAAAGGAGTTCAGAAGCGCCTCATTTTACTGAACTCCAGTCTGAGAGTTGCTGTTTATTTATTTATTTCATTGTTCATTTCAATTGTGCTCACATGCAATACATTCAGTACATGCAATACATTCAAATCAGCAAAAATGCACCACCACAATTGAAAAGGAGCAGAAAGAAGAAAAAATCTTATAAATATCTGCCCCTTTCTAACACACCGTACAACTGAAATACAAGATGGTTTTAGAACACATTTAGTTATACGTTTTTTACAATAACATGCAGTGCTTCCATGATGATTTTTTTATTTGAATAAACCGAAACAGTAAATAAAATATAGCATCATTAAATAATTCAATATCATGTGTTTGGCGAGACACTACAGCAAAACTCTTTTTTTTTCCAACGTTTTGTTTATTGGTCAGTTTTCTCTTTCACACATCGACTTTCAAACGTGTCCAACCTGCTCCTGATGTTTGATTCTTCCATTGAATCCACTTCATCCATAGATTTCTCTGACATTGTTTTCTTCAAATGCATTTTTGTCCCTCGAGACATAAAGATCAGCCTTAAAGTAGATCCACACAAACTGTACAATCTGGACTCAACAGATTTAGACGAAATGTACAGAAGGATTTTTTAAATATCAAATTCTAAAACTGATTTATTGAAGTTTTAAGTCAAAAAATGAGGCGAAATTTGAATTTTTAGGATAATTTTCAGTCCAATCTAGTTTACTTAAAAACTAAATAAGAAATCCAAAATCCCCTCTGTACATTTTTATAACTAATATGTTACAAAATGAAAGAAATTTAAACCTGGTTCTGTCCATTTTTCAGATTTAAATGTCCCAAATATGTGTGACTTTTTTGCCATTTTTCCACATAAAAGGACTTCTGACTTCTGATTTCTACATGAAAACATGACATGACTGATAATATATTTTTTCTTACATTTATGTGAGTAAACTAAAGGAGACGTTTACAATTGATATCTTTAAATGTAAGATTTCCTGTTCAGCTGCAGAGTCTGACTGTAAACCAGCTGAACATGTTTAAAAAAGCACCGACAAACAGGAAATGGTCTGGTTTCGTGTGTTCATTGTAGATTTGCAGATTATCCGTGGCTAAACGCTTAACCGAGTGAACACGTCTTGCCCAGTTTCATTTTTACTGTGCTGTAATACACAAATGCACCAATAGAGGGCTGGGTTAGGGTTAGGGTTAGGGCGAGCACCTCATGAATGTAACGGCTAAAAGAACTTTGCTAAAACCACAAAATTGTGGATTTATCCCACAAAAACCTGAGACCCTGCAGTCTTTAAGATCTAATCTTGATCTGACATGGTTTATTTCATTTAGGTTTGACGTTGGTGAGAAAACAGACCGCTTTTTTTTTTTTTACCTCAGATGGAAAACTATTGATCTTTTACCTGTAAAAGCTACAAGTAAGCAGCTAACGTTAGCGACTTTATAACGTGACTCTTAAAAAAAAACCTGAAATGAATCAAGCCTCATGTTTAAGCCTTGATTGGTAAAGTTTATGGTTAATTTCATTTGGGGAATGATTTAACCACAGCCTCAGAGCTGCACTGAGGTTAAAACACTGTTTTCATTATTGACTGTTTTGTATAAAAATAAAAAGTGTAAGTGAAACTAATTATTGTGCTGTGTTTATTACATTGTCATGAGTGAAGTCTCTGTCGTGTGCAACAGCTTCACATTAGCTAAAGCGCAGCATGTTTTCGATATTTTATCAACATCACATCATTTAAATGATCTGTATCAGAAAATGTTATATGTCCAAGGTTTTATAATAAAGTGTATTTATCACAAACATCTCCAGAGACAAGAGGAGGAGTTAAATGTGACTCTAAACTCAACAGAAGCCGGTGAAGAGACTCCAGCACCGGCGTCATGTGATCTCTTCTTCTAGTTCTGTTAATAATCTGCTGCTGCATTTTGAACCCGTTGAAAGCTACTTTTACAGCTTTCGGGACACGCTGCAGGACGTTACAGTCTGATGTGGACGTGACAAATGCGTAGATCACATGAGCCGTATCTATCTCCATGGAGACAAGCAGACGTCACGAGTCACATCTGCGCAGAGGCGTGTCACTGAGCTGCCGTGGTGTGTTCTTACATTTATACGCAAGAACGAGTGAAGCTGCTGTAAAAACTCAACATACGCTTACACAGTATATTGGGTTTTTCTTATTATACTTTACTATTCTGCGATTAAAGTTAAACTCAATGTGTCTACATTGTTTAAAAAGTATAGGCAAAATACATTTAAAAAGTCCATTAAGTGTAACAACATTTTTAACCTGCTGTATTAATGAATGTTTGATTTGACAACATACATGAGAGTTGAAGCTTTGACGCAGCAGTTTTTCCAACCATTTTTTAAGTTGTGGCACAATTTTTGGTTTTAAAAAATACCACGGCACATCACCTACTGCTAAAACATTACCAAATCAGACCAATTAGTAAAAAAATATGGTATGTTATAGGGCAAATAATGTCACTGCTGTCTGGTTCTTTAAATTTGCCAGTAGTGATGGTTTTCTGTTCATTTTTTGGTTGCTCAAGGCACTCCAAAATGGTAAATTAGTCCGTTACATCCACGTTTGTGAATCTGTGAACTCAAAGTGGACATTTTTTCAAGGCACACCTGACAAAACCTCAAGGCGCACTAGTGTTCCCGGCACTGGTTGAAAATCAAGGTTCTAAGGGACTAAAATGAGAAAGGGATTTTTTTGTTGTTTATATTTTCTCTTACAAAACAGTAAAGAACTCATATTACCAACCAAACTCAGAATTTATCTTTACATTAAAACATAAATTAAAAGGCTTTGTTACTTACTTACGGAAACCCGAACACACACCGATGCACGCGTGGTAGAAAAGTGACGCATCAATGCATCTCAAGCGACGAAATGATGGTGCGTCGGACTTTCTGCCGTTGTCTTGGTTGATCCAGATTAATCCAACGGCGACGACACATTTGACTAAAACGTAGTGAACATGATTCTATTTAAGATTTGACCAAACATTTGTCCAGTTTGACGGTTTGTGTAAAGTTTATAATGTCACTTCCTGTTGAACATTAGCCAAATATGACACAGTTAGAGGTAATTCTACTACTGTTACCATAGCAACCAGACTGTAAACAAGGGACAACATCCGCATACATTACACAATAGTTATGATTTGACAAATAACAAAATCTGAAGTATCTGGGTGAAAAACAGCTGTGAGAGACAATTGCAAAGATAAGTGTTGATTCAATCACCTCTAGACTGTTGGGCCAAAAGGAAGAAGGGGTCATCATAATCATAATGATTAGGTCGTGTGACGACAAACAAAGAAAGGGTCAATAAAGAAACATTTGGGAGTGGATTTCTTCATCTGAAAGGGGGGTTTGTCTCCTTTGAAGAAGCATTTGTTCCACCATATATAACGCTATGTTACAGTAGAATCAGTGAGATCATGGATTTGGCCTCAGTGGGACTCCAGGCAACTCTGTCTGTGTGTGACACTGCTCTCTGTAATAAACTTCCTTTAATGTACAGAAGCAAGCGTCTATGAGTCTTCTTCTGCTGACTGACACACCGACCAACACCTTCAGAAATCACAATAACACTTTATTTTGTTGAATGATGGTTTAAACTGTCAAATGTCTGTATTTTCAATGTTACGTCGCTTGTTGATGACATCACAGAGGGATTTGTTTTAGAACTCAGCACTATTTCCTGTCATTTTAAACCTTTGTTTTTCAAAGATGTAAAACTATAATAAATAATTCCCACAGGTGCTAGCACATCAAACTTAATCATAATTAGAACATTTTTGGAACCTGTCGTACAAGCTTTCAAAGTCAAATCCAAACTTAGGTCAAATTGGCAGCCTCAAACATCAATAATACGAGAAGTCTCTGTCACTGAGAGTGATGCGTCGTACTGTGGACAATATGACAAATAATAAATAGTTCCACGATTTACTTTAACTTTTATATAACTCAGCACAAATAAAGAGAACACAGGGCGGAGTGGGTCATTGTGAGGTCAAAACAGACGCAGAGGCAAAGGTATATTTAAGGATGTTTATTATTACAAAATGATTGGTTTTACATGATTATTCTGCATAAAATGGCTAAAATGCTGAAGGCTGGTTGGCCGCGGTTGCACGCAGTGGTCGGAAACAATGACACGATTCACACAAACTGAATAAACTTCACGGAAAACAAAAGCATGCAGCGTGGAGGTTCTGCAAAATACAAAACACACAGGTAGAGCCCGTCATAGCATATCGTTCATGATTTATCGTTGTTTTCTTTCGGGATCGTGATATAATTCCAGATTTTCCTCATCGTCGTGAAGTTAATCTGATCTGATCTGAACGCTAAAAACAAGAGACGCATTAAAAATCAACGTTGAGACGAGAAGTGGACGCAAAACTATAACAATTGAACACATTAAATCTCTACACTCTATAATCACACACAGACAGCACACAGCGGGATCATTTTGACCTGAATAGATGCTTTTACAGCAGATCTGAGCTGAGGCAGAGCTGATTTTACTTTATTACGTGAAAAAATGGGTAAAGCACTTTTAAACAAGTCAGATATTGGTGTCATTGTTAAGTATTTAGTCTGGAGTCATTTATATCGTCAATTACACATTTACCGCAAATGTTCTCTTTTATATCATGATACAAATGTTTGGCCTTATCGCCCTGCCCTGCACACAAAAGTGAGAAATGTCTATCACCAAACCCTCCACCAGACGGCGACCACGCTCCAACCAGACCCTTAAGCAAGAAAACAAACCTTAAAATCAGAAACTCAGGAGAAGCTCAAAACTTTGACAAATAAAAAATAAAATTGCCAAATGAATAATCCAACTCAGTAAGAGACAGATAAATCAATACCAAAATTATTACCAAGGCAAAAGAAAGTAATAAAGTAATAAGAATCAAAAAATAATTGACCCAAATTAAAAGTATGGCCAAACAAACAGATCTATGAACCAAACATTTATAATAGACATTCTGTTTTCAGTCCTTAAATCATCACAGACTCGTTCTGAGCATTTCTGCCTCTGAACACATGAGCTGCTGCTGCTCGGCTGAACCTCGTGTTTTGAACAGTGGATTGCTGTCCAGTGAGGCGCCATCTAGTGGTTGGATGCACTAGTGCAATCAATTCCTTTTAGTAAGAACATAAACTTTTTTTTTTTTTTTTTAACACAAGATGGTAAATTTAAGGCACTCGAGAGCATGTTTAAAGGCTAATAGCAATATGAAAATGCAGAATATTTTCCCTTTAAAACAAGTAAATGTAGAAACACAAGAAATAATTGTGAATAAAAAGAGCATAAATCACATAAATCATACCTGATTTGTATCAATAACACACTTTGTAAACATTTACATATTTGTAAATATTCTCTACCATATTTCAAACTTATTTTTTGAAGATGCATTTAAAGTCTCAATATACAATAGAAAAATAATCACTTGAAGTCATCTACCATTACCATTCCTTGCAGGCTTTATGATAAACTACTTTTTCCTTTCAAAATTGAATGTTAAGAAACTACTAAGGCCAAAACAACCTTTCTTTGACATGCACTTTTAAAAGATCAAATTAAACTTTTAGAAGATTTACTGCATTGGTTTCTAGTTGCTGTATTGAAAAAACCATGAGGCCACAGAAGTCTTTTACTCGGTGTTGAAAGTTTAACAGGCATACTCATGCGACTATACCGTATATCACAATAAGGGGCTCCATCTAGAATAAAGCTTTGGCTGTTTACCATGGTATGCTATGGCAAAGAGGAACAAGCTCAGCAGCCAATCTATTTTACATATTTCTGGTAAGGGGTGTGGTCTACAGTGACCCAACAGGAGGTTGGGTCACTGTAGACCACCAACTGGCTCCTTCAAAGTGTACCTTGAAGTCTTAAGTAAATGGCGTACTGGGGTCCGTAGACATTCTTCTGTACGCCGGTGTTTTATTGGAGGTTGCACATTCTCGCACACTCACATTCCTTACACAAAATTTGTTTGCCTTTTAACTCCCAACCAGGGGTACGGGGCCCCGAGGGGTACGTGAGCACGCACCAGGGGCCACTTAGAATGGGTTCAGGTTTTAAAAGAAGATTAAATGCACTGTTATCTGAATAAAAAGGTGTTATTAGTTGTAAATTTAGCACATTTTTTGGAATGTCTTGGACCATAAATATAATTAAAACAAAAAATACACTAGTAATAACTGACAATATGCAACTTGTAAACCCATTTATTTGCCTGAAACTCAAGCTAAGGGGTACGGTGAGTGTGAGACAAAAAAGGTGGGGAACCACTGCTTTAACTCACACAGAAAAACATCCCATCTGTGCTTTGGCAAGGCAAATAATTCAAAGTGCCTTTTCAGAACAGGAAATAGTACATTGAAATCACAAAACTAACCAAAACATAAATAATCCAATGTGGGAACTCAGGAACCTCAGGAACCTCCGAGACCTCAGGAACCTCAGAGACCTCAGGAACCTCAGAGACCTCAGAGACCTCAGGAACCTCAGAGACCTCAGGGTATAACGGCTTCAGGAGCAGAGCCTGGTTTTTCTCTGCTCTGGGCTGACTCTTCTCCAGAGCCTCACAAAGCATCTGCCACATGTCGATCTCAGACTGAAACAGAGCTGCAGTGGCTCGCAGCTGCTTCGAGAATTTGGTATCACAGCCTTTGGCCAGATGAATGCTGTCTTTAACGATGAAGATCAGATCCACGGCCATGAAAACACCAGCGGCAGCAAAAAGGCCTCCTCTGATCATCCGCGACATGGAAGCAACAGCTCTGGCAGCAGACTGACCCACTTCAGTGACTTCTGCCACGATTCGGGCCACAGCCACTCCAGAACTGCCCAAGACTTTAACTGCACCAAGGGCTGCTTTCAGGGCGGTGGTTCTACTGATGGCAGCGTCCAGACATCTCTGCATTGTGTTCATATGCTCTCTGAACTGCTCTGCGGCTTGTTCAGCTCTTTTCTTTTGTTTACGATTGACAAAATACTTTGTAATAGATGTTACAAGACCATTGGCTCCAGCGAGTCCTCCCAGGGCAGCACCAACTGCAATAGACACACCAGCTGTGGCAGGAGCCAGTGCCAGTCCAACGGTGAATGCCACACCTCCTCCCAAACCCACTACAGACCCAACCACACTGGAGATCTTATCTCCCAGCTCCATCTCATTGAGCTTTTTTCCTACATCCTTCATCTCCTCCAGCATCTGTCGCATCGGGGCGTTTCGTTCCCTGAACTGAGTCACGAAGGTGGAGCCAGAGTCGCCTGAGAAGGAGAGCTGCACTCTGAAGTCAGGATCCGTCCTGGAAACACATGAAGTGAACATGAAGTGAACATTTAAAAGATACAGTCAGCATTTGAGGGAACACTCATAGTATCAGACCTGTGTGGGAGAAACAATCTTTTCATTTAAATGTAGAACAGGCAAAGCAAGTTTATTTGTTGAGCACAACTGCTAAAATTCAAAGTGCTTTACACAAGAGGAAAAAAAAAAAATTCATTCAGACAGATAAAGATAAAGGCACACAAATCCTTGCAAAAATGATTTAAAAGAGGAAAGTGCAGATAAAATCTTTCAATTGTATGCACAGCTAAAGAAAACTGTTTTTAGCCTGGATTGAAACATTTTCAGAGTGGAGGCCAGTCTCACATCTTCAGGAAGATTGTTCCAGTTTTTAGCTGCATGACACTGAAACGCAGATTCCCCATGTTTAGTCCTGAGTCTGGCCTTTACAGTCGTCTAACCTACTGGAGACAAATGCATGGATAAGTCTCTCCAAGTCTGGTTTAGACACTATACCTTTGATTTTTGGCAATGTTTTTTAGGTGGTAAAAGGCTGTTGATGTTATTGATCTGATGTGGTTGTCAAAGGTCAAGTCTGAGTCCACTATTACCCCCAGATTTCTAACTTGATTTGTAGGTTTTAGAGCGGGAGACTGGAGGTGACTGCAGACACTTTCTCTTTGTTTCTGCCAAAGACGATGATTTCAGTCTTGTCTGAGTTTAGCTGGAGAAAATTGTTTTGCATCCACCACTGATCTGTTGGATGCAGTTACAGAGGGTGAACAGAGGGGGTCCCAAGATTGACCCTTGGGGCATCCACAGGTCAAGCTTATGTGGTCTGAGATACAGTTACCAATCTCAACAAAGTACTCTCTGTCTTCCAGGTTGGACATCAACAGGCGGATGTCATTTGTCGCCTTGATAAGAGCAGTCTCAGTGCTGTCATGAGATCTAAAACCCGATTCAAAAACATCAAATTTGTTGTTTATTAAGTGGAAGTCAGTGAGCTGTTGGTAAACAACCTTTTTCAGGACTTCAGGCCTGTAATTTTTCAGTACTGAGGCATCAAAACTGCCCTTCTTTGGGAGAGGCTTAATGACCGCAGTTTTCAAGGCCCTTGGGAATGTTCCAGATTGAAGCGACATGTTAACTGTGAGTGAGTGGTGTTAACAAACTACTCAGAACATTCTTTAGAAATCTGGTGGGTAACACATGGAGGCAGAAAGTAGAAGAACTCAGACTGTGATGTCTGTCTTGGACAGTTTTGTCAGTTAAGTGCAAAGTGCAACAGCCTCACCAACAGTTCAACAACTACAAGAACAAACACTGAGATTTTTATTGTGCCTAACACAGACACAAAGACATGGAGACATTTTTTCATAACTATCCAAGAATGTTAACAGCAACTGTAGGCTAAATGCTAGCGCCGCCGCCTGTATTTTAACATCTACAGAACGTTTGTTTTTCTAAGGAAATGCCATGTCAACCACCTCCGGTTTGAACTCAAGATCTACAGTCAGTCATAAAATAGTAGAAGCATGTGTAGCTTGACTCAAGTCAATTACCAGGAGGCACGTCAATGGTATAAAAGTTCCCTAACCCCCAGCATTCATTCCTTGACTTCTTCTTCCAATATTCTGGTATGTGTTTGGGGCTAACTTTTAACATATCAATTTCCTGGTTATGGGGCTTCTGGGTCCAAATGAATCCTGTGAACTGACAGGAGCATGAGCTGAATTAAATGGTACTTTAGAATCAGTACTTTTGATTTCAACCAACTAAATCCAAAACATGGTTGAACAAGATCAAAGCTACGTGGAAAAGGAATTGTAAAATCTTCATTCAACTCAATGGAGCCACCCCGGAGCAAGCGAAAGTCATACTGGTAAGGGAATATAAAGACCTTGACCAGTTCAGATAATGTTCCTCCTTCTATGATTGCTTTTCTAGTGCTCAAATGAGAGATATAAAGTTAAATTTCTTTTGGATTATAAATAATGCGTGTTATGAAATGGAGTGGAACTTGCATTGTCTTTTGTTGGACAATAGAACAAAAAATGAGAACTTTACATATATACATTATGAGAGAGACTTTGTATTTATGGAATATATGCATAAAGGTGTTTCGTTGTGAACAATCAATTGAAGAGGACAAAAAAATGGATCTATGTGGAACCTGGGAACTGAGACAAAATGGACAAAAGATAAAGCTGGTATCCTGGGATATAGTGGACTTGGCACGATGTGAACTTGAGACAATCTGGTTCAGGGATAAAGTGGAGATCGAACAGTGCGAACTTGGGACAAAGTGGACTTGGGACACAAAGCAGATAAGGTGGACTGTGGAAAAAGTAGAGACTTGAGACAGCAGTAATTGAGAGTGTATGTCTGTATGTTTTATGTTGTACGTGTATGGGTGAGTGTAAGTGTAATATTTGCATGTGTGAGTGTTATCTGTGTGTGTGTGTTGAGAGAGAGAGAGTGAAAGAGCAAGACTCAGTTATAACATCAATATTTAAAAAAATAATAATAATAATAATTAAAGCCGCAAAGCGGCGATGGTGGCCCTCGCCCCGCACGCGACCGCCTTCCCACGCGGCCTCGGCCGGTCCAAAACCGCCCCGGGGCGCCGTCCTCCTCCTCTGAGCGTCACCCGGGCCCCTGTGACCTCCCCTCCCCCGCTCACACCGGGTGGCGTCCCTATAGAAGTGGATTGGCGGGCGCTGCTATCCAGAAGTGGCCAAACCGCCCAAAACCTGATTTCGATGTAATTGACTTTTTCGATTGAAATCCTCTAAATAATGCGTCTGCCGAGTTTCACTGACTTTGCTCGAAATAATTGTGGCCTCTCCATAGACTTATGACATGTCTCATAGGAAATTAATGGGGAATATGCGTGGCCCCCCAGGCCAAACGATCCAAAATAGGGCATTGATGTAATTGACTTTTTTGCAGCTTTTGACACTTAAAATTAGATTCCAAGATTTCGTGGTAATCCGTAAATTTTGGTACTTTTACATGACCAGCAGGGGGCGCTATAGTGAAAAGTGCTCATGTGCTCCTGTGTCTGTTCTGTTTAATATTTGATTCGGCATCTGTGGTTACAGTTTGTGCTCTGTACGGCAATGCTTGTGGCTTGGAGAATAATTTTAAGAAACAGGAAATGAAGGCGATTTGCGATGGCGAACCATGGCTATACCGTAAACGCTATCATCAAAAATTGGTTTTTAATCGAATTTCAATGCGTCCTGATCTGGAACGTGTATGTTAGACTGATGTGGGCCCAAAAACCTAGGACCCTTTTGCAATGGAAAAAAAAAACTTAAAGTGGCGTCTAAAATTAAATTCAATATGGCCGCCTTGTTGTTTGTCTAAGCACTGCGCACCAATTATGTTTTAGGGTCGTCTTTATGTGTACTATCACTGTGGCAAATTTCATAGGCCTCCTCCAAAATAAATGTGTCTCCCTTTCCATAGGCCTGACCCAACAGGTGGCGCTGTAGAGGCTGTATTTGAGTTGCATGTAAAATGGTGTTATGGGGCATTTATTTTCCTTGAAAGGAGTCATTGTATTAAGTTTGGTGGCTGTTACTCACTGCTTAGTGGCTTTTTGCTCCATCTTTGAGTGATGAGAGTCAGACCCCCATAGAGAATGAATAGGACCTCAGGAGGGCCCTAGAGGCAAAAGTGTGAAGAATAGGGCATGGGTCCCATTGACTTTTTTGCTTCTTATAAAGCAAATAATCATCTCCCAAGATTCGGTGTCAATTGGATAATCTGGACACTTTTAACTGAACTGTAGGGGGCGCTATAGTGATTCGTGGTCCTGTGCTCCCTGGTCTATTTTGTGTAATATTTAATTCTCCATCATTGGTGGCAATTTGGGCTCTGTAGGCACAGTCCATGTGTCTTTGAGGAGCGGGCAAAGAAACAGGAAATTAAGGCGATTTGAGACAGGATGTCACGACTAAACGTGTGAGATAGGCCAAAAATGTTGGATCAGTCTCAAAGTTCAATGCGTCCCGATCAGGAACGTGTATGTTAGACTGATGTGGGTCCAAAAACCAAGGACCCTTTTGCAATGGAAAAAAAAAAAACTTAAAGTGGCGTCTAAAATTAAATTCAATATGGCCGCCTTGTCGTTTGTCTGATGAGTTTGCACCAATTATGTTTTAGGGTCATATTTATGTGTACTATCACTGTGGCAAATTTCATAGGCCTCCTCCAAAATAAATGTGTCTCCCTTTCCATAGGCCTGCCCCAACAGGTGGCGCTGTAGAGGCTGTATTTGACTTGCATGTAAAATGGTGTTATGGGGCATTTATTTTCCTTAACAGGAGTCACTGTATTAAGTTTGGTGGCTGTTACTCACTGTTTAGTGGCTTTTTGCTGCATCTTTGTGCAAAGAGAATATATTCTCCCATAGAGAATGTTTAGGAGCTCTGGAGGGCCCTGGAGGGCCCTAGAGGCAAAAGTGTGAAGAATAGGCCATGGGTCTCATTGGCTTTTCTGATCAGGAGGCCGTCTAGGATTTGTGTGCAAATTTTCAAAAATAAAAGTCAAAGTAATTGTTTTTCTCTCCATTGTAATTTATTGCGCTCCTAGAGGTGGCGCCGTAGGGTTGATTGTTATTGTGCGCACATAAATGGATTCAGCTGCTTGACGTTTACGTGTGTTTCAAATTTCATGTCGATCGGAGTATGCGTGTGCGTGCAGGAACTATTTAAAAGTACTCTTTGCGCCCCTGGTGGCCAACGGTGATAAATGCACCATATCACTAATTCAGTTTTTTTCATGGCGCCCTACACTGGACATATTCCCCAAGTTTGGTCAAAATCGGACAATGTTGACTTTTCACTTAATAGGTAGGGGGCGCTAGCGAGTACTTTTTATTTATTTTTATTAATGCATTACATTCAGATCATAATTACGCACTCGTGACTGAAATTACAGCTCTGTCAGTCCAAGCGTGTAGCCGTGACATGCGATCGAAAACAGGAAAGCGGCGTTCTTCGATGGCGAGCCGCGGCGAAACCATTTGAGATATCCGAAAAAAAGCGGATAACTATTGAATTTCAATCCGTGTAGATTGCGTACGTGTATGCCAGACCCATGTCGGGCCAAAACCTTAGGACTGTTAGGAGCTCAAAAAAAAAAAGTCAAACTGGCGTGGCGACTTCCGTCCAATATGGCCGCCGTGCTGAGGGCCACGCTCCAATGTCATGTTTTGCTCGGTTCACTGTTCTCTATCACTGTTCCGAGTTTCGTGCGCGTCGGGCTATTTTTGCTCGTCCCATTTCCCATAGGGTCCGATTCGGGCCGGTGCTGTTTGTTCGGTTCGGGTCGGACATGTTCGGGATAGACGTTTTCTTAAATTTTTCGCCGGGCTGGT
Organism: Rhinogobius similis; assembly: GCA_019453435.1. NCBI lineage: Eukaryota > Metazoa > Chordata > Actinopteri > Gobiiformes > Gobiidae > Rhinogobius > Rhinogobius similis. The sequence continues at coordinate 4,643,918 of CM033619.1, read as the reverse complement.
CGCGACAATATCCCTATGTCAGACTTTTCGTGCATGTTTACTGGGTCAAAAATGGGCCGATAGGCGGTGAAAAAAAAAAAAATAATAATAATAAAAAGAAACCGACGAAACACAATGTCCCTCGCCAGTTTACTGGCTCGGGCCAATAATAATAGCGCTTTGAGTGCCTCGAAGGTGGAAAAGCACTATATAAATATGTGACCATTTACCATTTAATATTTTTTTAAAAAAATCATGATGCTTAACGAGCATGAATTTAACTATAGTTTCACATCTGCAGATGATGATGACTTAAGGTTTACTAATAATAGAGATTGAAAATGTGACGTCACTTCCGCGATAAAACGCATAGAATTGTGGGTAGACGTGGCAAGAGCTAGCGCGGGCTGTTTGAATGAACGCTATCTTGGCTCTGGTAAAACGAGAAATAGGGACAATGGCTAGAAGTTGCTGCGTTATTAACTGTCATAATCGATCGCGTGGCAGCCACGGGAGAACGACAGGCAAAGAAATTGGCTTTTATAGATTTCCAGCATGGAAAAGGAACAGCTCAAGCCGCGTTTCTGAAGTCACAAAGAGGCGGCGGATGGCATGGATTGCCGCAATACGAAGAGCGAACATAACGTTCAACAACACTCCTCCTCACATGCTAGTGTGTTCAAAGCATTTCCACAAAGGTAAGTGGTTATGTTAGGTTATGTAACGCTAATGTTATGCTGTTCAAACATAACATACAATTGATTAGCTGTGGTTTACAGAGACGTTATCGATTGTAAAATTGTAGGTTGATAGCTATTATATACTATTGTTTATTTCAGGCAAACCAGCCTACGAAATGCTGGAGTGTGATCCTGACTGGGCACCTTCTCTTCACCTCGGTCATAGCGAGGTAAAAGCTGCTAACATGGCGAGATTTGACCGGATAAGTGTGAGAGCCAGAGCAAAACAACGCTCAACAGTTCCTCTTAATGCTGGACCAGAGACAGAGGAGGAGGATGCAGGCCAAATCCAGGAAGGTAAAATTGTTGACGTTAATCTAGTTGTAAATCTCCTGTTATCAGAGGTGGGTAGTACTCACATTTACTCAAGATTCATTTACTTGAGTAACTTTTTCAAGAAATCCTACTTCTTGGAGCAACTTCCTGACATTATACATTTACTCCTATTTCAGTAAGGTTTTGTTTGAAGTAACAGTTTCTTAAGTGTGAGTAAAGTAAAAAGTGACAAAAGCATTATGTTAACAATATTAAGTCATTTGAACATGTGTTTTTTTTTTGTACTGCTCCTTCAGATATGATTTAGTTTCCTATTTTAGTGTCCGTTTGAAAATAACAGCTTTTGTGCTTTATTTGATGTTTAGTTGCTTTGATTACATCAACTTCAAATTATAAATCGGATGTTACGCCCAGGCATTTACTCAATTACTCTTGAGTAATTTAACTTTATACTTTAACTTGAGTAATATTATTTTGAAGTAACTTTACGTTTGAGGAAAGGTTTTGAATACTCTATTCACCCCTGACTATTATTCTACGGAAAAGCAACTTTTTTTGAAAAAGTATTGACACTTGCTGCTCCCGTTGAGTCTTTCATTGTTGTAATAATACATGTTTCTTTTTAGCATCAAACACATCTGCGAGTGAAGCAGGACAGAGCGCTACCAGTCTGGACAGTGATGGAGAGAGTCAAGAGTGCAGGATGTGTTCCTTACGGCTGAAAGAAATCATGCTCCTACAGGAAGAGAACCACAAACTGAAAGATGAACTCTTGAAAAAAAGTCTGGATGAGAACTTTCTCAAAGACAATGACACAAAGGTGAAATACTACACAGGGCTCCTCTCGTTTGCTCTATTAATGGGAGTGTTGAAGCAAATTAGCCCCAGCCTACCAACAACGGACCGAAAGGTTTCCCTTTTCAGATGCTCTTATTGACCCTCATGCGCTTAAGGCTAAATCTGCCACTTGACCACATTGCACACCTTTTTGATATAAGCCGAACAACCACATCCAACCTGTTCACCAACACTATAAATGTACTGTACGCTCACCTCAGCCCTTTAGTGTACTGGCCCAAGAGATCCTGCTTGCAGGCCAGCATGCCACATCAATATATAGAGTTGTTTAGTGATCGTGTTACAGTTATTATTGATTGTTTTGAACTTTTTATTGAGAGAGCACAAAATTTACGAGCTAAAGCAGAGACCTATTCAAATTATAAAAGTAGGCACACCATGAAATATCTCATAGGCATCACGCCACAAGGGACCATCTCTTTCATTTCTAAAGGATGGGGGGGGCGATCCAGTGACAAACGTATAACTGAGAATAGTGGCTTTCTTGAGAAGCTGTCACCTGGAGACGTAGTGCTGGCAGACCGAGGTTTTGATATTAAGGAGAGCGTTGCCCTTATGGGTGCCACACTGAAAATCCCTGCTTTCACCCGGGGCCGCAGCCAACTAGAAGCAAAAGATGTGGAGGAGACAAGAAAAGTAGCTCACGTTAGGATCCATGTGGAGCGTGTAATTGGGTGTATACGCTCAAAGTACACAATCTTGAATGATACCATACGTGTGGGGCTAGTGGTGCCATGTGAGGGTGAGGGCATGACTTTGCTAGATAAAATAGTGGCTGTTGCATGTGCTCTCACTAACATGTGCCCAAGTGTTGTATTAAAACAATGATTTAAAAAGTTGAACCTCTTAATGTAGTGAATGTCTGTGTCCCTGGTAATGAAGTAAACAACCTGTTCAAACTAAATATCTCTAACTATTCTCTAATAATATCTCGACTAATTAGTTCTAACAATTGTAATGCTTTTTAATGTGATGTTAAAGTTGTTGTCTGCAATGTGTTTTATAAATGTGCAATGTGCAAATAAAATGCAGAGAAGGAAAATGTATGGCCATTTATTTGTAAAAGGTGCATGGAGATGGTGAAAATGTATCAATAGAAAATCAAATACATAAAACACAGTTTTTGGAAACAAACTGACCAAAGAAAGTTTATAATTGTGCAAATGAAAATAACTAACCATAAGGTGCTGCTGAAAAAGAAAAGGTTTCTTTAATGTTACATCTCCTACACCTTTTAAGCACAGAAGAGGCAAGAGAAATGCACAAGGACTACAATATAGTCAAACCATGGATCTGAACTTGGGTTGCCAAAAGTATTATAACCCAGATAACAATTGATAATAAAATAGTATTAAAACTACATTATCATTTGAACAAGTAATGTAAGTACTGTGGAAAATAAACTGACTATTCTGAACCAGGACTAAAACAATGTTTTGACCAGATCTAAAATTGCCCTGAACAAAACTAAACGGATCTGAATTATGACCAAAAAATGGCTTAACATGCTTTTTTCCTTTTGTGAGTGTGAGGAAGATCAACTGAAGGCCTCGCTTGTGACATGCTGGGCACAGGATGAGTGTAATTATGTGCTACGAGCTCGGGAAGAACAACATTGTAAAAGAAATCCTGAGCTACAGGTAGAAGTTTCTCCCACATGTCTAAATCTGGCATTACACGTGTAATTACACAAGTTTTTGTTGTCCACACAACAAAGTCACAGAACTTTGCCTTTGTAACGAAGATCTGCGTTTGGACTTGTTTGTAGTACATGTGGGTCCGCTTCAACTCCAGTGTCCCATCAATCAATAGTAGACAAAACTTTTTGTCTGCACAGGCCTGTAGGAGGTTGTGGTCCCGATGCTTGTAGGGGCATTTGATTTCCACACAGCCTTCTCCACAACACTCACAGTGTACACGAGCATCAGGGGTTGCTCCTAACTCAGGGAAAGAGGGGTTGATGGTGAAACCACAGTTGTCCACTTTTAGTTCCCTGTGCTGCAGCTTACTCTGTGAGGTGTACCATTCCCTTGCCTTCTGTTCATTTTCTCTGCCCCACCTGATGGGCTCTGGTTCAGTGTCTTTGTGTCCAAGTGCATATTTTTGTGGGTAACACACCTTTTTTACTGTTGATAATGCTGGTTTGGTTTTGGAGGTGGACACCACAGCATGCATGTTTGATGCAGTTATTCGTCCTGCTCGCGCTGTGTGCCAATATTCAGATTCATGCTGCTGTCTTGTTTTTTTTTCAAGTGCTTCGGCCTCTGAATGTGATATGGTTACACAGTGTTTTAGGCCCTCACAGTGCTGAAGCAGGGCAGGCAAATCACATCCCTCCATCAATGGATCATAGAGGCGCAGAAGGGATTTGGGGAGAACACAAGGCTGGACAGGGTCTGCATAAAGGTGGCAGAATTCCTCCATAACAGAGCAGAGTCCAGACCTGTGCTCATGCATGAGGTCTGTGAGTGGTTTTAAGTCTGCTAATGTGCGCTTTTGGATTGACCTGGCTCCCGCCCGAGTTCGTATGCTGGGTGCAGAGCTCTCTTGTTGTCCCTCGCTGATGGACTTCTCAAGAGCCTTCTTTCTGGCTGCACTGGTGGTGAAGTCGATTGTGTGGCCCGGCACTCCCTGGACTTTACTCACATTAGATGGCATTGTCCAATAGGCTTGGACATCTGTTGGTGTGACATTTCCACGTAAACGTACAGCTGTGTCAATTTTGTACAGGAGGGCTGCAACGTGAACACATTTTTCAGCCACACCAGCCATACACGTGCAGTGGGCACTCTCTACTTCTCCAGAGGATTTAAGGATCACCCATGGTTGAAGAGGCTTTAGGCTCAGGCGCATGGAGTGGTTAACCTAAAACAGCCAATACAGAGATACATCTTAATTTAAAGAATAAAATTTACACGGTACAGTACATACACCGATAAAAGCAGCATCTGGCAGAAGAAAACTGTAACACCACAATAGAATTTGAAGACAAAGGTAAGAAGAACACTCCAGGAGTAAAATTAGCACAATTATTACTAGTATTGCATTAAGAACGAATAGTCACCTTGGTACGAACCACGGTTTTCTGACCCACTCGGAACATCTCCAGGTCCTGCACCCATCCATCTGTAAACTGGACCTGGGCCTGCTGCAGAGATCTGAAGTTGCTAAATATTTCGTGTGTATACGCACTGACACCTAAAATCATATAATTATAAATGTGTGCGTGGTGAAAGTTTGGCAGTAGGCTGACGTCTTTGGTCCATTCCGAATGTTCGTACGGGTCCAGCCCGCTCACTCCTTTTAGTTTATCCCCGTAACGTGCCCTGGCCTTTTCATTTAGTTTTTCTCTGTACGGACCTCCCGCGTTCTCCTTCCCCCTGTACATTATATTTTCTTATCATTTAGGTCTTACTTTTGACGAAAAGTCGCACAGCCGGTGGCGAAAAACTAGCACGCGGTACGTTTGTTTTGATTGCGTTGCCACGCACACCCACAATGCAATGCGTGTTGCTCACGTGGTCTGTCATTCTCTATAGTGAATTATACACACAGCTCGAGTATAAACAACTCGATTGGTCGAAAAGTGCGATTGGTAATACTGATTATAATGATAGAACAAATACGTTTGGTAGTGATATTGATCCTGATAGCAATTTCTATAACAATGTTATCAATAACTGTGAATACTACACGGATGATCAATTTAAAGGTGTGAATATGGATGGAGCTCTTACTCCATGCTCCCTCTTGGTGATGTCATCAGGAGACATGGAGTCAACCTCCACAGTTCTGCTGATGATACGCAGCTTTACATCTCCATGTCTCCTGATGACACCAGGCCAATGGATGCTCTTTTTAACTGCATTTTAGACATCAAATCCTGGATGGCAGAAAACTTTCTCCAGCGTAACCAGGACAAAACTGAGGTTTTAGTCATTGGTCCTGAGGCCCAGAGAGAGAAACTTTTATCCAAATTACAGGCACAGTCTTTAACGCCATCACCACAAGTAAAAAACCTGGGCGTTATCTTTGACTCTGAGCTCACTTTTATCCCGCACATCAAGAACATCACAAAAATAGGTTTTTATCACTTAAAGAGCATAGCCAGAGTCCGCCCCATTATTCTTTTATTTATTTTAGACTCCAGTGTTTCCTCTGAGGGGCCCTCTGTACTGGGAGCGGCGGTCGTCTGTGGTTGCTGGGCCCTGGCTCATGGGCCCCTGGTGGAGGTTTGGTATTTGCCCCATCTGTTTGCATGTTTGCCCCATGCATCCTGTGGCTGCAGACTCTCTGCTCCTGGTGCAGACGGCTCCTCTGATGGTGCTTCTTCAACTGGTGTATCTGCACTCAGCCTATTGTATCTTAGGGTATGTGTGTGTAAATACGTGTATATGCACATAGATGGGTGTGTATCTGTGTGTGTGTATGTGTGTGTGCGTGTGTGTGTGTGTGTGTGTGTGTGTGTGTGTGTGTGTGTGTGTGTGTGTGCGTGTGTGTGCGTGTGTGTGCGTGTGTGTGTGTGTGTGTGTGTGTGTGTGTGTGTGTGTGTGTGTGTGTGTGTGTGTGTGTGTGTGTGTGTGTGTGTGTGTGTGTGTGTGTGTGTGTGTGTGTGTGTGTTCAGGTGTGTATATGACTGTGGGTGCGTTGCTTGGCTCGTGGGAGGCGGTTGGGTGGGAAATGGTCATGTGTGGGAATGTTTTTAATACATGCTATGTATGAAAAGTGCTTTATAAATAAAGTTTGATTTGATTTGATTTACTATAATACACTTTAACAGCAGAAGTTTGTACAAAAATTTCAATAATATTAAGGGATATCTTTGTCAATTTGATAAGTTCAGTGTTGTGGCAGTATCTGAGACATGGCTTGATGCAGAAAAGTATTCAGAAATAGAACTATAAGGATATGAACTGTTTACTACAAATAGGATAAGTAAAAGGGGAGGGGGGGTTGCGCTATACATAAGTACAAACTTGAAATGCAACAAGATTAATAGCAAATCATTAGTCATTGATGGAGTTTTGGAACGTCTAACAGTAGAAATTAAAGGCAAAACATCTAAAAATATATATGTTACTTGTCTGTATAGAACTCCGGGATCGTGTCTAGACACATTTAATCAAAAAGTTGATAGCTTGTTTAGTAATATTAATAAGTCCCATATTGTGTGTGGTGATTTTAACATCATTCTTCTAAACCCCCAGAATAATATCAAAACGACTGACTTCATAACAGTCATGTATAGCAATAATTTCTTCCCACTTATCACTAAACCAACAAGAATAACAACAGAGACTGCAACACTTATAGACAATATCTTCACTAATCAACCGAGTAATCAAATTACAGCTGGATTACTCCTTAATGATATAAGTGATCACTTACCTGTTTTCAGTGTCTTCCATCAATTATTACCAAAGGAAGACTCACCAAAAACACCCCTGTATACTTTTAGAAGACATCGAACTCCTGAGGCCATGGCTGCATTTAAAGCTGAACTGTCTGCACAGACTTGGGACGAGGTCTATTCGACAGAAGACCCAAATAAGGGGTATGACGCCTTCATTAACAAAATAATTATATTATACGACAAGCACTGTCCAAAAAAGAAATACTATAACAAAGAAATAACCAGAGAAGAAAAGCCATGGATTACAACAAGTATAGTTAAAGCCTGTAAAAAGAAAAAACATCTCTACAGATTGTATATGAAACACAGAACCAAAGAACGTGAATATAGATACAAAATATATAAAAATAATTTAATCAAAATAATTAAAACTAGCAAAAGATTATACTATTGTAATTTACTGGAACAACACAAACATAACATTCAAGGAACCTGGCAAGTATTAAATGGTATAATTAAAAATGGAACAAAACCGAAGCAATATCCAAATTACTTTACAGAAAACAATCAAATTGTAAATGAAACTGAGGAAATAACAAATTTATTCAATATTTTTTTTTGTAAATGTTGGGCCAACTTTAGCAAATGAAATAACACAACCATTAAATTATGTATCAGATGAGAGAAATTTTCTGAATATTGCTAAGTCGTTTTTTATTGCCAGCGTAAATGAAAATTAAATCATTGAAATTTTAAGTACTTTTAAAAATAAGCGGTCAACAGATTGTTTTGAAATGGATATGTCTCTGGTGAAAGAAATAATAAATTACATAGTTGAACCATTTACTTATATCTGTAATCAGTCCTTCTTAACAGGTATTTTTCCTGATTAAATGAAAACGGCAAAAGTAATACCCATCTTTAAAAGTGGAGACAGGCATCAGTTTACTAATTATAGGCCAATTTCATTACTGCCACAATTTTCAAAGGTTTTAGAAAAATTATTTGTAAAAAGACTTGATTGTTTCATAGAAAAGCACAATTTGTTAAGTGACCAACAATATGGTTTTAGAGCAAACAGGTCGACATCAATGGCAGTGATGGAACTGACGGAGGAAATAGCAACTGCGTCTGAAAATAAAGATTATACGGTTGGTGTCTTCATAGATCTAAGCAAAGCCTTTGACACCATAGACCACACACTACTACTGAACAAAATGGAGAGGTATGGTGTTAGGGGTATTGCCCATGCTTGGCTTAAAAGCTATCTATCTAATAGAGAACAATATGTGCACATAAATAATTTAAATTTGGAAAACAGCAAAATTACACATGGAGTTCACCAAGGCTCAGTACTGGGACCAAAATTATTCATAATATACATAAATGATATCTGTAAAATTTTAAAAAATCTACGTTGTATATTATTTGCAGATGATACAAGTCTTTACTGCTCAGGAAAAGATCTAGACCAACTCTTGGAAACAGTTGAAAGTGAACTTACAACTCTAAAGAAATGGTTTGATGTCAATAAAGTGGCAATCAACCTGACCAAAACTAAATTTATTTTTTTTGGAAACAGAAAAACAAACAATGTCACATAAAAATTGACAGTGTGGAAATTGAAAGGCTGTTTTCAACTAAATTGTTGGGAATCAATATAGACGACAAACTAAATTGGAAAATGCACATAAACATACTTAAAACAAAAATATCAAAAACCATTGGTATATTATGCAAAATTAAATACTCTGTCAATCATTATGCACTTAAATTACTGTATAATTCTCTCATACTTCCATACCTTAATTACTGTGTGGAAATATGGGGGAACAATTACAAAACAATTATTCAAACAATTTTTCTGCTACAAAAGAAAGCCATTAGAATTGTTAATTATGCTAATTACTATGACCCAACAAATGCTCTTTTTATTAAATTAAAAACCTTAAAATTGCATGATCTTGTTGATCTTAATACTGCAATTGTGATGTATAAGGCACATAACCATTTGCTCCCTCACTGTCTCCAAGAGAAGTTCAAACCGAGAGAGACCGGGTACAACCTCAGAGGATCGAGTCTCTTTCAGAAAGGAAATGTAAGGACCAACATAAAAAAATAGATGTATTTCTGTAAGAGGAGTTAATTTATGGAACAATTTGGAGGAGACATTAAAGGACTCTAAAAGTATTTACACTTTTAAAACAAAATTTAGATCCAATGTAATTTAAAAATATCAACAAATCGAAAGAATGAGTGTGTGAGTGCGTTTGTGCAGCTCAGTAACTGTTTTTGTGTGTTTATATTATACATATTTATGTATATAAAAAGTGTTATATGTGCCTGTGATTATAGATTTCTATTATGTTCATCTGTCGCTGTCTGGCACGTCATACTTTAAGTTATTAGGGTTAGGCAAAATAAGTGTTAAACTTCAGCCTAAACCCTTCGGTCTGTAAAATGTTATCTTTCATTCATATGCTTTTTTTGTTTGTTTGTTTTGTTTTTGTATTTCTATGGACCGAAGAAAAATAAACTAACTAACTAACTAACTAACATCTAATAAATATTTTTAATTTAATATACATTATCATAAGGTTGTTTTTAAAAAAGTAACACTTTTACAAACTCCTCCTTGAGCCTTAGTCCAAATGAGATGAAACTTGGTGAAAAGGATGTTGAGGAGTGAAACATCAAAAGTTCTCAAAATGTTTTGCATACGTCTTCTGGTCTCTTGACTAGAGGTGAAGTGAAATTATAGAATTTGGCACATGCAGTAAACATTTATATAGAGAGCAAAAACAGTATTTTTTATTAGTTTTTATGTCCCGTTCATAAAAGTCAATGAGACCCATGTCATATTTCTCACAACAATGACTGAAACCACAAATTTTATGTCTGAAATTTGAAGGTTATTACCACTTCATACTTCTATGAACTCATCCTTGTTCTTGAGGAGTTGGGCATCAAAAGTTACCCACATTTTTTTCAGAGTGCTATTGGCGTGGTGTTTTGTCCGGTGTTGGTCTGTGTTTGGTCTGGTGTTTGGTCTGGTGTTGGTCCGGTGTTTGGTCCGGTGTTGGTCCGGTGTTGGTCCAGTGTTGGTCCGGTGTTTGGTCCGGTGTTTGGTCCGGTGTTGGTCCGGTGTTTGGTCTGGTGTTGGTCTGGCGTTTGGTCTGGCGTTTGGTCCGGTGTTGGTCCGGTGTTGGTCTGTGTTTGGTACGGTGTTGGTCCGGTGTTGGTCTGTGTTTGGTCCGGTGTTGGTCTGTGTTTGGTCCGGTGTTGGTCTGTGTTTGGTCCGGTGTTGGTCCGGTGTTTGGTCTGTGTTTGGTCCGGTGTTGGTCTGGTGTTGGTCCGGTGTTGGTCTGGTGTTTGGTCCCGTGTTGGTCTGTGTTTGGTCTGGTGTTTGGTTTGGTGTTTGGTCTGTTGTTTGGTCTGTGTTTTGTCCGGTGTTGGTCTGTGTTTGGTCTGGTGTTGGTCTGGTGTTGTTCTGGTGTTTGGTCCGGTGTTGGTCCTGTGTTGGTCCGGTGTTTGGTCCAGTGTTGGTCCGGTGTTTGGTCCGGTGTTGGTCCGGTGTTGGTCTGTGTTTGGTCCGGTGTTTGTCCGGTATTTTGTCTGGTGTTGGTCGGTGTTGGTCCGGTGTTGGTCTGGTGTTTGGTCCGGTCTTGGTCTGGTTTTTGGTTTGGTGTTTGGTCTGGTGTTTGGTCTAGTATTTGGTCTGGTGTTGGTCTGGTGTTTGGTCTGGTGTTTGGTCCGGTGTTGGTCCAGTGTTAGTCTGTGTTTGTTCCGGTGTTGGTCTGGTGTTGGTCTGTGTTTGGTCTGGTGTTTGGTCTGGTGTTGGTCTGGTGTTTGGTCCGGTGTTGGTCCGGTGTTTGGTCCGGTGTTGGTCTGGTGTATGGTCCCATGTTGGTCTGTGTTTGGTCTGGTGTTTCCTTTGGTGTTTGGTCTGGTGTTGGTCCGGTGTTGGTCCGGTGTTGGTTCGGTGTTGGTCCGGTGTTGGTCTGGTGTTGGTCTGGTGTTTGGTCCAGTGTTGGTCCGGTGTTGGTCCGGTGTTTGGTCCGATGTTGGTCAGGTGTTTGGTCAGGTGTTGGTCTGGTGTTGGTCTAGTGTTTGGTCCGGTGTTGGTCCGGTGTTTGGTCCGATGTTGGTCTAGTGTTTGGTCCGGTGTTGGTCCGGTGTTGGTCCGGTATTTGGTCCGGTGTTGGTCTGTGTTTGGTCTGGTGTTGGTCTGGTATTTGGTCAGGTGTTGGTCTGTGTTTGGTCTGGTGTTGGTCTGGTATTTGGTCCGGTGTTGGTCTGTGTTTGGTCTGGTGTTGGTCTGGTATTTGGTCAGGTGTTGGTCTGGTGTTGGTCTGGTGTTTTGTCCGGTGTTGGTCCGGTGTTGGGTCCGGTGTCACACGTGTTCTGTAACAGTTTGGTGACATGTTTGGTCCAGTTTACTTGTTTTAGCGCTCACATGTGAGTTTAGTTTTGGCCACGGAGCACACACGGCTCGATGTGTGTTTGGTTTGTTCTGCTGCGCGGTGCAAAGCCAAAGCACTCTTCGCAGCTCTGCTCTCGTAAACATCAGCCGCTCAGTGATCTGCGCTCGTCTACGTGAGGACTTATGGATTATATGTGTAAAATGAACTGTGTGACTACAGCATTTCCCCTGTCCTTCGCTTCAGGTAAAGCCTCATGCTGATCTAAAAGAGCCTGTTTCGTCAAATCATCCTGTGTGAGTAATCCGCGTCAATTTGTGATTAATGCTTTAATTTTCTACAACTAATCGCATGAGTTAAAGCGTTAACTTTAACAGCCCTTATTATTAGTAATAAGCAATTTACAATTGTTTATTGATCATTTTTTATTTTGACATTTGATATGGTAACTGGTAATTTGCTCAAAGAGCTGGTGCCCCAAATGCTTTATATATTTGTATAAAATATATTAAAAAATGAAACTTGCTAGTTTTCTGTACAGAGACCGCAGGAGGCGACAATGGGAGCTTCAAACACCCCGAAAGTACATGTATAACCACCACACAGACCTACAAAGAATTTAATAAGGCACTTAGGCTTTAACTTAGTCCACTTGCCTTGCCGCACATGCAGGACTTACCTGAGCTTCTTCAGAGCCTGAAGATGATCGAGCATCTTCTGGACCTGGTTTTGGGTCAGACGTTCGTAGATCATACTGTCCCTCAGGCTGAACTGGTTGAAGGAGGTGGACGGACAGCTGATGAAGACATTCTCAAACGTTTTACTCACGAGGCGGACGATGTCCAAGACCTGGTCCAAGAGAGACAGCTTCGCTTGGAGGTTGTATTGGTCGGGGCTGAACACAATGCTGAAGTCTTGCTTTAGGTTGACCAGTTGAGGACAGACCAATTCAGCCACCCCGATAAAGCCCTGCATCCAGACAGCACCCTCTTCAGGCAGGACTAAGAGCTTGTGACCCTGGAACACATGTATGGAGGTGAGAGCCAGTTTCTCCACAGAGTCCACAAGTGGGTGCAGTTGTTCCAGCTCGGTGGAGATGGATTTCAGGATCTGGCAAAGCTCCTCTACATCAGCTCTGTCTTCTTTCTTAGAATCCTGGAACTTCTGCTCGATGTCTTTTATCTTCTGCTGCTCCTGTTCCCTCCTCTGCAGCCACTGAGGGCTGCTCCCATAGAAGATCCTAACTGCCTCCACACAGTCAATCGTGTCTCTGATGTAACGCTGCAGCGACTCCTTCAGGTCATTCCTGGAACAGAGGAGTCGTATGTTGCAGTTGCTATTAAACTGTGAATAAGCTTCAGATAGACGTTAACAGGAAACCTACACACAGATCAGTCCCTGCTCTTTGACTGTAACCACCCACTGCAGCACATGCTGGTGTGATCAGGACATTACGGAGAGCCCACGAAGTGCCCACCAGCTCAGAGAACAAGCACAAAAGAAGGAAAAACAGAAGGAAAAACATGTCCAGAATGTCCTCTCAGCTTGTGGTTACCAGAAGCGGCTCAACTAAGTAAAAAGGAACTTAGTCAAAACAAGACAGAAGGAAAATAGAACCAAGAGGGAGGGGGGTGTCTATCCCTTATGTGTCTGGTCTATCTGAAAAACTGCTACAACATGGAGAATATGGCATCCCTGTTTTGACTTTGAACCTGGCAACTCATAAAGACAGAAACTGGTCCACCCTAAGGATAAGACGCTACACAGAAACAGACCAATGTAGTGTATTCGACAGAATGCAGTGAGGACAGCTGCAAAGAACGGTACATAGTGAGACTAAACACTGCACAGAAGGCACACAACAGGTGAGCCCCAGAGTGCAGCACGTCTGCATCTGAGAGCCACAAGCCACTTGTTTGAAGACGGTGAGGTGAAGATTCTGAGCAGCTAATTTGGTGAAAACATAGAACCCTTCACTGAAATGGTGGAATGGTGGTTTAAGATTCAATTAACACCTTGGTCTAAATCAATGGACCATGCTAATCATATGCTAATCTTATACTCAACAGTGACGAGCAGCTACAGCTGACAATGGGACTGTTCACAGCTAACATGATAACAAAAAAGATTAGTTTCAGGTGAAACTAAGCAGGGTAAAAAGATAAGCCATTATCAAGAACTCCTCCCTGTGGGCGGGGTTTTCACAAATGAGAGCAGCATATAAATAAATATAAATACAGTTTAAAAAAAACAAACATGAACTGTACCAAATACCCTAGAGCATGTTTAAAGGTCAATAGCACCACAAATAATACAGAATAATTGTACTTTAAACATGTGTTTAGATACAAACAGGGATCTGTCAGGCCCCGCCCTTCAGTCTGGCCCCGCCCCTGACTCTGGCCCCTCCCTGCTGAATTTGATGTCGTAGTCCACTTCAAATGCTTTGGCAGAGCTTGACCACAGGTGGCAGCGCACACTGTTTTGACTCTTGTTAAAAGCAAAACTGCAAATCAAATTTTTTTGCATCAAATGGTAAAAATATGAAATACATGGTAAATAAAGGGTCAGCAGAGAATGCTTCTAAAATGCTACAAAGCTAGTTAGCTGCAAAAAACAAAAATGTAGTGTTTAATTCCAGTTAAACATGAGCTATAGCCACACACGGTAATAATATTCTAAAATGTAATAAACTAAACAACAAACAACACTTATATATTGAGAAATAATAACAAAATGCATCTGTTAAACTTATTTTCCTAATTTTTATGCACCAGATTTTATGCCGAATTAAGTTTATGAATGTTGTTCACTGGCAATAGAACGTCTTCTGATTCAGAAAATTTAAAACGAGCACTTGTAAGGTTTTTTTTGTTTTTGTTTTTTTTTCACCTGTTTCAGTGTCTGATTTGATCCTAGTTTTCCATGTTTTGGCTCTGAAATAGACCTTGTTTTACTCCTGGTTTAGACCCAGTTCTTACCTGCTCCTGGACGACATCCTGGTGCTTCTTGAGGCTCCTGCAGCTTCTGTTTTGTGATCGAAGTTTGAAGAAATGAAAAACACCTTGAGAGCGTCAGAAACAGGAAACTCGCTCACTAACCACACGCATCCAACAAGAACATGAAACTCAACAACAGTTCGCTCTTTCTTTAAACAAGAAAAACAATAATGTAATAAAATGAGTCAAATTATCCAAAACAAATTATAAACTAAACTCATTAAAAGTCATGTTTACATCAAACAAACAACAACAAACAAACAAGTAAATACACCCTTACATCAAAATGCAGCCACCAAAATATCATCTGTGTATGATCTGTAAAACCTGGATTAGTCCTGGTTTAGTCCTGGTATAGTCCTGGATTAGTCCTGGTTCAGTCCTGGTTTATAAAAATACTTTAAAAGAGACGAGTCCAGATAAAATCTTTCAGTCGTTTGCAAAGTTGAACAGAACTGTTCTGTTCAGCAGGAGACCGGTCCATTTTTAGTCCTGACTCTGGCACCAGCAGGAGGCCGGTCCCTTAGGTCCTCAGATGGTTCATGTGGCTCTCACATGTCAGATGTTCTTTATGTGCTTTGGAGAGACTTGAACACAAGCAAAGCTGCTTTAAAGTCTATTCTCTGACCCACAGGAGGCAGTGCAGAGCCCTGACACAGACTAATGTGATCGTACTTCCTCTCTCAGCCACAGGGGGCAGTGCACAGACCTGACACAGACTAATGTACTCGTACTTCCTGGTTCTAGTCAGGACTCGAGCAGCAGCGTTCTGGATATACTGCAGCTGTTTTACAGCTCGTTTGGAGAGGCCAGTGAGCAGCCGTTGCAGTAGTCTAACCTACTGGAGACAAATGCATGGATAAGTCTCTCCAAGTCTGGTTTAGACACTATACCTTTGATTTTGGCAATGTTTTTAGGTGGTAAAAGGCTGTTGATGTTATAGATTTGATGTGGCTGTTAAAGTTCAAGTCTGAGTCCATTATTACCCCCAGATTTCTAACTTGATTTGTAGGTTTTAGAGCAAGAGACTGGAGGTGACAGCGGACACTTTCTCTTTGTTTCTGCCAAAGATGATGATTTCAGTCTTGTCTGAGTTCAGCTGGAGGAAGTTGTAACCCCCATTTATACCTTAGCGCCTCTTATAATATCATATTAAAGAATAAACCCCTCCTTGACCTGCCGCCTTAACGTGGTGGAGGGGTTTGAGCACTCGAATGATCCTGGAGCTGTTGTCCGGGGCATGGATCCGTAAGGGGCCGGTGCAGAGCGATCCGGGCAGCGGTCGAAGGCGGGGGCCTCGACGACCGGATCTCCAGACACAGAAACAAGCTCTGGGGACATGGAATGTCACCTCACTGGGGGGGGAGCCTGAGCTCGTGCGGGAGGTCGAACGCTACTGACTAGATATAGTCGGTTTCACCTCCAGCACAGCCTGCGCTCTGGAACCTGTCTCCTCGAGAGGGGCTGGACGCTCCATTTCTCGGGTGTGTCCCACGGGGAGAGGCGGCGGGCTGGTGTGGGCTCAGAGCCCCACGGCTCAGCCGTCACGTGTGTTGGAATTATATTATTTACTTTGTTATCTTGCTGTTTATGCATATGTGATGCACCCAGCAACATAATCTTTTAACCTTTTTTCATTAACGTAGTTTTACATCCGCAAAAGCGGATCTGCTTTTGCAGATGTGAAACTACGGGTTCACGACCTGAGAATGCTCTGCACCAAGCAGCATAAACTTTTAACCTATTTTTGAACGTTTGCCTCTGTCGCCGTGTGTCCCCACCCTTTAGGGTGACAGTGGGCCTATGTAACTAGGGCGTCTCCTAACTGAATAAAGGCTTGTGAGAGTGGCAGAGACCCCAGAGCGCACGGAGTATTTTGTACTTCGCGTTTGTACGGAGGCTTCTTCTCTGTCCGCTCTCCTCGCGAGAAATTTACATTGAGTCTCTTGTCTTTCTTCTGTTTTATGCTAGGTTGTTGACACTTTCAACCTTTCAACGTGATGTAGTTTACCCCACGTGAACGAGAGGGTCGTGTCCCTCCGCCTTCGGGTGGGGGACAGGTCTCTCTCTGTTGTGTCGGCCTACGGGCCGAACAGCGGTGCAGACCAGGCCTTCTTGGAGTCCCTGGGAGGGGCACTGGACAGTGCACCACCCGGGGACTCCGTTGTTCTTCTGAGGGACTTCAACAGCAACAGTGACACCTGAAGAGGGGTAATCGGGAGGAACAGCCCCCTGATCTGAACCCGAGTGGTGTTCAGTTATTGGACTTCTGTGTCAGTCACAGTTTGTCCAAAACAAACACCATGTTCAAGCAGAAGGTCCATCAGTGCACGTGGCACCAGGACACAGGCCAGAGGTCGATGTCAGATGACACGACTTTGTTGTCGTGTCATCTGACTTTCGGCCGCGTGTCTTGGACACTTGGGTGAAGAGAGGGGCGGAGCTGTCAACCGATCACCACCTGGTGGTGAGTTGGATCCTCTGGCGGGGGAGGAAGCCGGTCAGACTCTACAGGCCCAAGCGTATCGTGAGGGTCTGCTGGGAACGTCTGGCAGAGCCCTCTGTCAGCAGGTCTTCAACTCACACCTCCGGGAGAACTTCTCCTAGATGCAGGGGGAGGCTGGGGACATGGAATCCGAGTGGACCATGTTCTCCATCTCCACTGTCGATGGCGGCTCGTAGCTGTGGTCGCAAGATCTCTGGTGTCGCGGCGGCAATCCCCGAACCCGGTGGTGGACACCGGAGGTAAGGGATGGTCCAGGTCCAGGACCTGCAGCTCTGGGACGGTTTGCAGCCGAGTGTGAAGCAGCTGGGATGAAGATCAGCTCCAAATCCGAAGCCATGGTTCTCGACCGGAAAAAGGTGGCTTGCCCTCTCCGGGTGGAGAGTCCTGCCTCAAGTGGAGGAGTTCAAGTATCTCGGGGTCTTGTTCAGAGTGAGGGAAGGCTGGAGCGTGAGATTGACAGATCGATGCAGCGTCTGCAGTGATGCGGGCGCTGTATCGGACCGTTGTGGTGAAGAAGGAGCTGAGTCGAAAGACAAAGCTCTCAATTTACCTCAATCTCTGTCCCTCTGTCACCTGGTCATAAGCTCTGGGTAATGACCGAAAGGACAAGATCGCGGATACAAACAGTAAAAATGAGCTCCTCCTCCAGGGGGCGCTCCCTCAGAGACAGAGGAGCTCAGTCACACGGGAGGAGCTCGGAGTAGAGCCGCTTCTCCTCCACGTCCAAAGGAGCAGCTGAGGCTCAGCATCTGCTCCTCCTGGACGCCTCCCTCTGGAGGTGTTCATGTCCCACAGGAGGAGGCCCCAGGGCAGACCTAGGACACACTGGAGGGACTATGTCTCTGTCCTGGGAACATCTCGGGAAGAAGAACTGGAGGAAGTCCCTGCTTAGACTGCTGCCCCCGCGACCCGCCCTGGAGAAGAGGGAGAGGACGGATGGAGAATAAACACTTTATGTAAAATACAGTTGTAAAAGTCTCTGATACAACTCATGTAACTGGGTGGTTTTTCATTGCATAAAAACACTTTTATTTCTCATATTTTGTGATATTCTGAGGTTAATCCCAGTTTCTTAGTGAAATCACATTATGTCCCACTTCACTTTTGCCTCCGTTACAGAAATGAGAATATTTTTGTGTACAAACAAAAGGGTCAATAGTAGATCTTCACACTTTGCTCAGTCTTAAAGGATAAAGATTGTGAACCACTGCTCTTTCCGATCACATTCTGTGTTTTTCTTTTAATTTTTTAACACAGGTTTGGTCCAGGTTTA
The DNA here is from genome assembly GCA_019453435.1 of Rhinogobius similis. Lineage (NCBI taxonomy): Eukaryota > Metazoa > Chordata > Actinopteri > Gobiiformes > Gobiidae > Rhinogobius > Rhinogobius similis. Next base: position 4,625,513 of record CM033619.1, on the reverse strand, counting down.
GACCCGGCTCTTACCGATACCTCCACTTCCTGTTTCGAGAGGCTGATGCAGCATTTATTTTGTCTTTGAGAAAGTTTGAAGAAATGAAAAACACCTTGAGAGCGTGAAAAACAGGAAACTCTCTCACTAACCACACGCATCCAACAAGAACATGAAACTCAACAACAGTTTTGCTCTTTCTTTAAACAAGAAAAACGATAATGTAACAAAAGGAGTCAAATTATCCAAAACAAATGATAAACTAAAGTCACATTTATTTAATTTTATTTATTTATTGCAATGAGCAGAATAAGAAACTTTATATTTCAAGTCTGTGCAAAATATTTAAAAAGTATTGTTTACATTAAACAAACAACAACAACAAACAAATAAATAAATAAATACATTTTGCAGCCACCAAAATATCATCTGTGTATGATCTGTAAAACCTGGTTTAGTCCTGGTTTAGTCCTGGTTTAGACCTGGTTTAGTCCTAGTTTAGACCTGGTTTAGTCCTAGTTTAGATCTGGTTTAGTCCTAGTTTAGATCTGGTTTAGTCCTGGTTGTTTGTTTGTTTGTTTGTTTGTTTGTTTGTTTGTTTGTTTGACGTTTTGATGACACTGTCTGATGTTAAAGGTGCTGGTGCTGGTTTCTCTCACATTTCTGTCACATTTGGGCGACACAGTGGTGCACTGGTTAGTGCTCTGCCTCACAGCTGGAAGGTCCTGGGTTCAACTCCTGGTCAGCGGGGGCTTTTCTGTGTGGAGTCAAAAAAAAATTGTGAAATTTGAATTTTTAGGACAATTTTCAGTCAAATCAATTTTACTCAGAAACTAAAGAAGAAATCCAAATCCCCTCTGTACATTTTTATAACTAATATGTGACAAAATGAACCAATTTAAACCTGGTTCTGTCCATTTTTCAGATTTAAATGTCTCACGTCTTAGATTGATGTGAGTAAACTACAGGAGAAGTTTAACATTGACATCTTTCAATGTAAGATTTTTTAAATTCACCTGCAGCCTCTCAACAACAGTTATCATCTCTTCCTATAAATCCTCTAAAGTCTGACCTCTGCTCACGTCAAAATTTGATTTTTTAGGCTAATTTTCAATAAATATTAAAAACAATCCCATCTTTATTTTCTTTTTTAAACTTTTTTTTTTTAATCTAATTTTAATAAATCAACAAGAAAAGGAGACATTCAAACATATGAAAACAAAACTCTGTCTACTTTGTTTCTCATTAATGTGAGTTCTTCTTCTTCTCTTTTCTCCCTCACACAGATGGCCTCACAATGCTGTTCTTTGTGTCTGTGCTGGGGTTGCCAGATAGGGCGCTCTCCCACGCGGTTTCCCTCCTCGGCGGGGCCCCGCGGTGCTCCGCCCGCGTGTCATTGTTCGCGGCGGAGACGCCTCGAGGTGCCAGCGGCGCTCCGGCGTTTTCGGGCCCCGGGTGCCAGGTTTGGTGCTCGAGGCGCGAGGCGCGAGTCTGAGGTGGGAGGTCCCGCTGAGACGAGCGCGATCTGGCAACGCGCCTCTGCCAGGCGCCTCCTCCTCAAAACACACTGTGTTAGACGTGTGCTTCAGAGAGAAGGAGAGCAGAGGAGGAGGAGGAGGAAAGAGGAGGAGGAAAGAGGAGGAGGAGAACAGAGGAGGAAAGAGGAGGAGGAGGAAAGAGAGGGAGGAGAGAGGAGGAGGAAAGTGGAGGAGGAAGAGAACAGAGGAGGAGGAAAGAGGAGGAGGAGAAATGAGGAGGAGGAGAAAAGAGGAAGAAAGAGATGGAGGAAAGAGGAGGAGGAAAGAGAAGGAAAGAGGAGGCGGAATGAGGAGGAGGAGGAAAGAGAAGGAGAATAGAGAAGGAGGAGAAAAGAGGAGGAGAAAAGAGAAAGAGGAGGAAAGAGGTGGAGGAAAGAGGAGGAGAAGCGAAGGAGAACAGAGATGGAGGAGAAAGGAGGAGGATAGAGATGGAGGAAAGAGGAGAAAAGAGAAGAAGGAGGAATGAGGAGAAAGAATGAGGAGGAGGAGGAGAAAAGAGGAATGAGGACGAGGAAAGAGAGGGAGTAAAGAGGAGGAGAGGCCCACAGTGAGTGTTGAGAGTTTCAGAGCTGCATTTATAAAACAAGCAGCAGCAGAGTGTGAGCCGCAGGAGGGTCCACCACCTGCTCGTCTCAGGGTGTGGAACTTTCTGCAGCGGTACATTCAACTCATTTAACTCCACGTGCATCAGGCCCATCACAGGTCAGGTCTGTGGAGAGGAGCCCTCTGTCTGCAGGGCATAACAGGGCCGTCACCAAGTGGGGGTGGGGCTGTGGAGGTGAACAAGGGGGGGCTGTGGAGGAGAACAAGGGGGGCTGTGGAGGCAGACAAGGGGGGGCTGTGGAGGCGAACAAGGAGGGGCTGTGGAGGTGAACAAGGGGGGGGGCTGTGGAGGCGAACAAGAGGGGGCTGTGGAGGCGAACGGGGGCTGGGGAGGAGAACAAGGGGGGGCTGTGGAGGCAAAGGCCACACCTGAGACACTCTTGATGCATTCCTGTTGTATATATTATATTATATGAGTATAATAATTGTATTAATCTGTAATAATCTACAATAATCTACATTCTGGGCCCCAGGTGCAAACGTTCTCGGTGGACCCCATGATAATACATCATTTAGTATATCGTTTATTTTTGTCCATAAATTTGATTATGGGCCCATTAATCTGAATTTCAGACGTTTTGACTCGTTAAGATCAGAGCAGACGATTTATTTGATTGAACTAGATTATTTCACTTGTTTCAAAGCGTTTCTGATTTGTTTCATTACATTATTTCTTACTTCAATCCAAATTATCTCTCATTGGGTTCAGATCATTTTACTTACCTCATTAGCAATTTTCTTTTTACTTATTCTTGGCTGAATTATGGCAGGATCAGTCAGAAATAACTTGAAACCAGTGAAATATTCTGCATCAGCGATTAAATCTCATCCAGTCAAAACGACTCAAATCCAGATAATAATGATAATTTTGCTTAAAATAAGTAAATTCATTTGTCATTAGGGTGAGTAAAATAATGTTAACCCACTGACAGTTAATTTGGATTGAAGTCAGAAATAATGTATTGAAACAAGTCAGAAATGGATTGAAACAAGCGAAATAATTTAGTTCCATCAAATAAATCGTCTCCATGGATCTGAACGAGTCAAAACGTCTGAAATTCAGATTAAAATCCTGAAATCAAGACATTTTAACTCAGCTGGAAATGAATTTTTTGCAGTGTGTTGAAACAAGTCTGAAACGGTTTGAAAAGATTAAACTCAGATTAATCAGATTAGACTTTAACTGGTCAAAGTGTCCAACAGGCGCTGCATCCTGGTGCTGTGTCCTTGGGCCAAACACCTCTGGTGAGTTTGGTGGTTGTTGCTTCCATCACATTTCCCTCTTTTATTTTGTCACACAACACAAAGGTAAAAATGTGATGAATTTGTCGATTTTCCAACAGTCCAAAAAGTCAATGGTCCAGAAAAGTTGTTGCCTGTTTTGACTTTTATTAGAAAACCTTGTAGAAATAACGTTCACTGATAACGATAATTAATACATGATAAATGAGTGACGGTGATAAAAAAAAGAAAGAAAACAAAAGGTCAGAGAGTCAGAGTCTGCCATAAATAAAACATTTATGAATCTGAAAAGGCTTTTCTGGACAGAAAACTCCCAGGAAGGATTTCCAAACTCTGATATCGTCTGTTTAAACCAAGATTAATATTACTGTATTACTGTTTATGTATTTACTGTTCTGTACAGTGTGGAGCTGCTCTCATCTGTGGCCAGCAGAGGGCACCACCCCGTACAATAAGAATGCCTTTACTTTGTGCTTTGTCTTTTTATTTTAACTGAAACTGGAAATATTAATGTGGAATGGAGTTTAAATGAAACGTGTGACAAGATCAACACCAGAGTGACCCTCTGTGACAAACAAGAGTCACAAACTGAACATAAATAATGAACCTCCCGCCGCAGACGTGGCCTGTGTGCCTCAGTTTAGTTTATTCTATATTTTATTTTGGTTCCAGAGCCGTGTCTCTGGGGGGCATTTGTTGGTGTTTTGTACATTATTCTTAAATGACTTTGTTCATTCTTGTATTCATTTCCGGCTCGGGGCTGAGCTCTGTGGGGTTTACATGATCCTCCCGTGTCCCGGTGGGTTCCTCCGAGTGTTTCCCCCTTCGACCCCAAATGTCTGTCCTGACCACAAACATCAGAGAGGGGGTCCCTGCTCCTGAGGCGCACACACACACACACACACACACACACACACACACACACACACACACACAATAACACACACACAATCACACACACACACACACGCACACAGACACACACACACGCACACACACACACGCACACAGACACACACACACACTATCACTCACACACACACACACACAATCACACACACACACACACACACAATAACACACACACAATCACACACACACACACACACAATCACACACACACACACACAGAGACACACAAACACACACACACACACCCACACACGTCGTATACACACACACACACACACACACGTCGTATACACACACACACACGTCGTATACACACACACACACACACGTCGTATACACACACACACACAGACACACACGCACACACAGACACACACACACGCACACAGACACACACGTACACAATCACTCACACACACACACACACACACACAATCACTCACACACACACACAATCACACACACACACACAATAACACACACACAATCACACACACACACGCACACAGACACACACGCACACACACACGCACACAGACACACTATCACTCACACACACACACACACACAATCACTCACACACACACACACAATCACACACACACACACAATAACACACACACACACACACACAATCACACACACACACACACACACACACAGAGAGACACACACACACACAAACACACACACACACACACCCACACACGTCGTATACACACACACACACGTCGTATACACACACACACATACGTGTTTTTGCTACATCGTGGGGACCTATTTTTGGCGATGTCTAGAACCTGCCCTGTGAGGACCTCATTTCAAACATGAATTAAAGGCATGTTTTAACTCATAAAAATATGATTTAAAGTCAGATTTTTTTAGGGGACCATGGTCTCTCTGAAATCACTGTAATTAACAAAATTTCAAAATATTTTTTTTGTCTGATTTTTCTAACCTCATGGGGACTTCATACCATAAACCACCAGCAGGTGTCACTATTACAAATTTCTATGTTATTTCTATGTAGAACCTGTACAAGGTAAGCATTGGAGTTCAATATTTATAATTAATTTAGTTTTAAGACAGATATGTGTCTTCTTTATACATTTGTGCCAATTATTGATAATTTAATTTGTGAACTCACTTTAACTCTTTACTGTACTGTAATTACATAGTGATTAATACTCTGTCCATATCAGACTATACAATAAAATGTTTGAATTAATGAGTTAAATTAAATTAAATTAAATTACTGTATTCTGGGCAACAAGTGCAAAATATTTTCTGCCTATTCATGAAATAATGTAAAATTCACTGTATCACAATTGTATGAAATGGATAAATGAATATTGTTCAGCTCCAAAACATATAAGCCCTATAAATAAATTGACAGATTTTAACATAACTCTACTGTATAACAAATACGTTTCACATTATCAAGGGCAGAATGGAAACAAGCCGTGATCGCCCAATTAAATACATTTAAAAGTCATTGAAAATGAGCAAAATCAATCAATCTCTTGTTACCTGAAGACACCATGTCCTTAACTACACTCTTCTCTTCCTAAATTGCCACGATTGAAGCCACAAACATTTTAGTGTGAAGCCTTCATTGTCAATCAGACAGAAAGCAGCGGTAAATGTATGGACTGTAAGTCTTATCTGCACATGTGCTGTAAAGGAAAAGCAGGCGACTGCGGCGCCAAACTCAAAGCATCATTATCCTCTGGTTGGAAAGGGCGTTGTGTTTGGAAAAAGTTTGAGTCAGAATAAAACATTTACTCGGGGATATGATATGATATATGAACATTCCAGATGCCATTCTGTGGGAAATACAGTTTTGTTTTTTGTTTTTTATGAAAGGATTCAATCGACATCTGAAGCTGAGAGGCTGTGAGTGTTGTTGTAATGAACTATCCTAACATTTGTGGTGTGTTGTTGACTGAGTGACTCGACCATGCACCAAAAGCAGTAGCATAAATCTGACTGCAACTGTTCACAATGATACCAGTAAGACCTGAGTCTGTAAGACTTAAAGCTCTGAAAACAAACTGAATAAATAATATCCTGAATAAATAAATAAACCACTTAAGATAAGTTAAGATAAACTTTATTGGATGTGACAAGGAAGGATCGACACGCCCACAAAACGTCCTCGTACATCGCCAAAACGGGTGAGTTTGTCTGTTTTTACTTTCACCTGAGCCTGAACAATGTTTGACAACATCAAAAACCAAAATACTGAACTTGCCGAAAAAGTCACCACATGCTTACCTTTTACCATGCTACTTTTTGCAGACTCTCTTTTTAAAGCATTAATCCGATTTTTAACATAAAATTTTATAGCTTCCCACGTTCTATCTTTAAGAGCATTTGGTGATGTGCTAATGCAGTTGACACACTGGACTTTGCCAGGGACCTTTAAGTTTGTGATGCTGTCCATAAGTGTCCTCTCGACTGCCTGGACTTCTTCCTCCGTCCACTTCCTCCTTCCTTTGGCTTCTGCTTTTCCTAAACAAAATGAGACAATAAATGAATAATCCTCTAAAAGAGAAAATACACACATGAGCTTTGTCAATATCCCCAGGTCAGTGTTGTTTCAAGTCATTATTGACCTGTTCTGTAATAGTCCTAAGAGCCACTGTCCAGCATGTTTTAGATGTTTCCCAGTCCAAATGACGGCACACTTATCAGGCTTCTGCACAACTTCAAAACAAGATAATCATTTGAATCAGGTGTTTAGGGAGAAGGAAACATCTTAAACATGCAGGACAGTGGCCCCTGAGAACCAACAATTGAATCAGGTGTTTAGGGGGAGGGACACATCTTAAACATGCAGGACAGTGGCCCCTGAGAACCAACAATTAGAAACACTGATCAAGAGTTTCTGTGTCTCACTTTCACTTATGAACTCCATAATTTAAATCAATCAGGTAAAAAATAAGGAGCGAAAGAGAGAAGACACAGGTGAGAGAAGGAGGAGAGAGGACACAGGTAAGAGAAGGAGAGAAAGAGAGAGGACACAGGTGAGAGAAGGAGAAGAAGAGAGGACACAGGTGACAGAAGGAGGAGAAGAGAGGACACAGGTGAGAGAAGGAGAGAAAGAGAGAGGACACAGGTGAGAGAAAGAGAGAGGACACAGGTGAGAGAAGGAGGAGAAGAGAGGACACAGGTGAGAGAAGGAGAGAAAGAGAGAGGACACAGGTGAGAGAAAGAGAGAGGACACAGGTGAGAGAAGGAGGAGAAGAGAGGACACAGGTGACAGAAGGAGAAGAAGAGAGGACACAGGTGAGAGGAGGAGGAGAAGAGAGGACACAGGTGAGAGAAGTAGAGAGGACACAGCTGAGAGGAGGAGAGAAAGAGAGAGGACACAGGTGAGAGAAGGAGAGAGGACACAGGTGAGAGAAGGAGGAGAAGAGAGGACACAGGTGAGAGAAGGAGGAGACGAGAGGACACTGGTGAGAGAAGGAGAGAGGACACAGGTGAGAGAAGGAGAGAAAGAGAGAGGACACAGGTGAGAGAAGGAGAGAGGACACAGGTGAGAGAAGGAGAGAGGACACAGGTGAGAGAAGGAGGAGAAGAGAGGACACAGGTGAGAGAAGGAGAAGACGAGAGGACACAGGTGAGAGAAGGAGACGACGAGAGGACACAGGTGAGAGAAGGAGAGAGGACACAGGTGAGAGAAGGAGGGAGAAGGGAGGACACAGGTGAGAGAAGGAGGAGACGAGGGGACACAGGTGAGAGAAGGAGAGAGGACACAGGTGAGAGAGAAGGAGAGAGAGAAAGAGAGAGGACACAGGTGAGAGAAGGAGGAGAGAGGACACAGGTAAGAGAAGGAGAGAAAGAGAGAGGGACACAGGTGAGAGAAGGAGAAGAAGAGAGGACACAGGTGAGAGAAGGAGAAGAAGAGAGGACACAGGTGAGAGAAAGAGAGAGGACACAGGTGACAGAAGGAGGAGAAGAGAGGACACATGTGAGAGAATGAGAGAAAGAGAGAGGACACAGGTGAGAGAAAGAGAGAGGACACAGGTGAGAGAAGGAGGAGAAAAGAGGACACAGGTGACAGAAGGAGAAGAAGAGAGGACACAGCTGAGAGGAGGAGAGATAGAGATTGGACACAGGTGAGAGAAGGAGAGAGGTCACAGGTGAGAGAAGGAGGAGAAGAGAGGACACAGGTGAGAGAAAGAGGAGAAGAGAGGACACAGGTGAGAGAAGGAGAAGAAGAGAGGACACAGGTGAGAGAAGGAGAGAGGACACAGGTGAGAGAAGGAGGAGAAGAGAGGACACAGGTGAGAGAAGGAGAGAAAGAGAGAGGACACAGGTGAGAGAAGGAGAGAAAGAGAGAGGACACAGGTGAGAGAAGGAGAGAAAGAGAGAGACAGTATATACCTGATGGTTGTGAAGTGGATGGTGAAGTTGCTTGTAAGGTGGAAGGTGCAGCATCCTTCACAGTCTTGTTTTCCACTTCTTCACTGACAGATCCATCACGGTCCACAGTTACTTTCTCTGAGGAGCACAGCAAACAAAGACTCAAATCTGATTTAATATATTAAGCATTATATGAACACCAAAAAGACACATGCAGGAATGGTGCATAAGACATGGAGCAAACAACAAATATCGAGTCCAGATCCCAGCTGGCTCAGTCAGCAGAGTCCTAACTGAGTATGAGCCTGAGAATGCTGTCCCAGATGTGGGCAGATTCCAGCCATGGAGGATACCAGGAGTTCAAATGATACACTTTTCCCCCAAAGTCCAAAAGACCTTTTTTGCCACTGACAATAAAATCTGAGGAAACATTCATGTATTCATCCTGCATTTTCAGGTGAGACAGTGCAGATGAGGGTAGATAGTTATCAGGCTTCTGCACAACTTCAAAACAATTGAATCAGGTGTTTAGGGAGAAGGAAACATCTTAAACATGCAGGACAGTGGCCCCTGAGGAACAACAACAATTGAATCAGGTGTTTAGGGGAGGGACACATCTTAAACATGCAGGACAGTGGCCCCCGAGAACCAACAATTAGAAACACTGATCAAGAGTTTCTGTGTCTCACTTTCACTTATGAACTCCATAATTTAAATCAATCAGGTAAAAAATAAGGAGCGAAAGAGAGAAGACACAGGTGAGAGAAGGAGGAGAGAGGACACAGGTGAGAGAAGGAGAGAAAGAGAGAGGACACAGGTGAGAGAAGGAGAAGAAGAGAGGGACACAGGTGACAGAAGGAGGAGAAAGAGATGACACAGGTGAGAGAAGGAGAGAAAGAGAGAGGACACAGGTGAGAGAAAGAGAGAGGACACAGGTGAGAGAAGGAGGAGAAGAGAGGACACAGGTGACAGAAGGAGAAGAAGAGAGGACACAGGTGAGAGGAGGAGGAGAAGAGAGGACACAGGTGAGAGAAGTAGAGAGGACACAGCTGAGAGGAGGAGAGAAAGAGAGAGGACACAGGTGAGAGAAAGAGAGAGGACACAGGTGAGAGAAGGAGAGAGGACACAGGTGAGAGAAGGAGGAGAAGAGAGGACACAGGTGAGAGAAGGAGAAGACGAGAGGACACAGGTGAGAGAAGGAGAAGACGAGAGGACACAGGTGAGAGAAGGAGAGAGGACACAGGTGAGAGAAGGAGGAGAAGGGAGGACACAGGTGAGAGAAGGAGGAGACGAGAGGACACAGGTGAGAGAAGGAGAGAGGACACAGGTGAGAGAAGGAGAGAAAGAGAGAGGACACAGGTGAGAGAAGGAGGAGAGAGGACACAGGTGAGAGAAGGAGAGAAAGAGAGAGGACACAGGTGAGAGAAGGAGAAGAAGAGAGGACACAGGTGACAGAAGGAGGAGAAGAGAGGACACATGTGAGAGAAGGAGGAGAGAGGACACAGGTGAGAGAAGGAGGAGAAGAGAGGACACAGGTGAGAGAAGGAGAGAAAGAGAGAGGACACAGGTGACAGAAGGAGAGAAAGAGAGAGGACACAGGTAAGAGAAGGAGAGAAAGAGAGAGGACACAGGTGAGAGAAGGAGAAGAAGAGAGGACACAGGTGAGAGAAGGAGAAGAAGAGAGGACACAGGTGAGAGAAGGAGAGCTGACACAGGTGAGAGAGAAGGAGGAGAAAGAGAGGACACAGGTGACAGAAAGGAGAGAGAGAGAGAAAGAGAGAGGACACAGGTAAGAGAAGGAGAGAAAGAGAGAGGACACAGGTGAGAGAAGGAGAAGAAGAGAGGACACAGGTGAGAGAAGGAGGAGAAGAGAGGACACATGTGAGAGAAGGAGGAGAAGAGAGGACACAGCTGAGAGAAGGAGAGAAAGAGAGAGGACACAGGTGAGAGAAGGAGGAGAAGAGTGGACACAGGTGACAGAAGGAGGAGAAGAGAGGACACAGGTGAGAGAAGGAGAGAAAGAGAGAGGACACAGGTGAGAGAAGGAGGAGAGAGGACACAGGTGAGAGAAGGAGGAGAAGAGAGGACACAGGTGAGAGAAGGAGAGAAAGAGAGAGGACACAGGTGAGAGAAGGAGAAGAAGAGAGGACACAGGTGACAGAAGGAGGAGAAGAGAGGACACAGGTGAGAGAAGGAGAGAAAGAGAGAGGACACAGGTGAGAGAAAGAGAGAGGACACAGGTGAGAGAAGGAGGAGAAGAGAGGACACAGGTAAGAGAAGGAGAAGAGAGGACACAGGTAAGAGAAGGAGGAGAAGAGAGGACACAGGTGAGAGAAGGAGAGAAAGAGAGAGACAGTACATACCTGATGGTTGTGAAGTGGATGGTGAAGTTGTTTGTAAGGTGGAAGGTGCAGCATCCTTCACAGTCTGGTTTTCCACTTCTTCACTGTCAGATCCATCACTGTCCACAGTTACTTTCTCTGAGGAGCACAGCAAACAAAGACTCAAATCTGATTTAATATATTAAGCATTATATGAACACCAAAAAGACACATGCAGGAATGGTGCATAAGACATGGAGCAAACAAATATTGTTCATAAAAAAATAAATAAGCAGAGAAACACCAGTCTCTAAATATATTTATTAAGATTTGTTGATTTGTCTTACCTTGTGGGTCAATGATGATCTGATCCAGATTCTTGCCCTTGAACGTTGACATTTTTCCTTGTTCCAAAGCCATCAGAACCTTGCTGACCTTTGCCAGTTGTATTGTCCCTTCAGGCAACCGATAATATTGGCGATGCACTCTTATATCGTGGCCGAGGAAGTCTGCAAGGTCGTCCATTTCATTGTCCTTAAGGTTAAGAACCTTGGACATGGTGGCCATGTGCTTCCTCAGTTTAGTGGACGATAATGCTTCTGGGTTGTTTGCGCCACAACTTCGTGCAATCTGACGAATAACATCTGAACCTCTGAAATGGCTGAGAGCTTCAGGTCTTCCAAAAAAGAACATATTATCATCATACACATCACAGCCACGGGCGGTGTTGACAAGTAACTCCATTGATGCCTGCACGTCAGGTGTGAGGAGAATGGGGACCTTTCGTCCTCGTTTGCCTTTATTTCGATTCTCTGAAAATGCTTACAAAGCTTTCGCTCAAGGTCAGATAAGGCAAGCTCCACATCTGGATGAGCTGACGAGGTACCCTTCAAAGTGAAAGCATTAAGTTTCATTTTGGATACTTCTCCTGCTCTTCTTCGGTTGAAGAGGATAATTTCACAAAGTGTCACTTTTGCAAGTTCTCCCCAGTGCTTCCTATTAGGATCATCTTTGAGTTTTTTCTGATACTCCTGTCTTTGGACATCGAGATACTGGTGCATTTTCTTCACATCTTCAGTGAAAGGAAGAAGCTGTGGAACATTCCATTTCGCCTCACTCAGATTTCTGAGAGCCTGGGAGGAGATGCTTTCGCTCCATTTAGTGCTACAGATTTGTTTAAACACCTGCACATTGTGGACAACATCATCATCACCTGAGATTCTTCCCTCACATTCAATAATATTAGCTAGTTTCTTGAGGTTGTGACCTAACTTCAGGGCCAAGGATGGTGTTTTGAATGTGTTTGTTTTAACATTAAAGCCTGCTACATTTTGAACCGCTTCAACCACATGAGGAAAATTAGCTGGAATGAAGAAATCCAACATTTCTTGCAGCTTTCCATTTTTCTGACCTTGGATAAGTAGTCGCCCTGTCTCACGCATCTTTTGCCTAATGTAGTCATGTTTTGTGACATCATGGCCGTGTTTATTGAAAAGGTGTTCCGCCATATTTGAGAATGACTTTCTCCTTTCTCACAGCAGCTGTTACATCATCTTCATTCATGCCAAGCACCACTTTCCAGAGTTGTTCATTTACACTGTCTGGCACTGGTTGAGCATATGCACAGAGCGCCTGGACCCTAGTTTTTCCTGGCTTTAATTTATTGACCTTCAGGTTTAGGTGACATCTCTGCATGTGCCTCCACAATGATCTTCTCTTGAAGTAACCCTGACAGTTTACACAATGCATATAATCTGTGGTTTGTACTGGTGTCTTGGACTGTTGACGGGGTATCACTGTTCCTGCTCCTTCTCTAAGCACCTGATTGTTATGGGCACGGTTACCTCTGTTTCTCAGTAAATCAAGTTGCACTCTTCGCTCCTTAGACCCAGGTGGAAATTCAAATGCTCTTGACACTTCAGGTTCATCTTTGTGTTTTGCTTCCAAATGGCGTGCCATTTTTCTATATGGCTTGAAGCAAAACACACAGAAGAATTGTTTGTTGTACACTCTACGGCCATCTGCTTTCTTTTGTAAAGTCATGACCTTCACATCGGAGCCATCAAATGAGGATTCTCGAGTGTCATCTGTGTCCAGGGAGCTAGAGCACGTCTCACGTCTTTTCTTCTGCACATCAACCTTCCGCGACTTGGCTGGAGGTGCTGCCACATCAGAACCGCCAAAAGAAGAAGATTTTCTACTGTCATCGGTGTCGAGAGAACTAGAGCTCGTAACATGTCTTTTCTTCTGGGCATCAACTTTTCGGAACTTGGCTGAAGGTGCCGTCTTCTTTGTCTTCTTACCTATGTGCTCCATGCTATTGTCAGATGAACTTTCGCTTGTATCTTCATTAGGTTTAGGAACATATTCATCCTCACTGAACTCAAAACTTGATAGAGAATGTTCCTACAAAGGAAAAGTGCAGAATTGAGTTAAATCTTTATGACAACTGTACTGAAAATAGATTGTGTTCATGTTACATCACAACATTCCAAAGGCATTGGGATTGGTAAGTGATGACGTCACACGGCATATTTTCTCTCTTCCAGGTCCTTTATGCCTGTCGCTGGTTGTAAACCACTTTTTCATGTAATAAAGTAAAATGTGTTTTGTCCCAGCACAGATATATTGTAAAAGCAGCTCTGTGAGACTGCTGTGTGCCGTTTGCGTCTAATTGATGAGCGCTGTTAGCATGCTAGTTGTTGTTAGCTTTACTGCAACTGTAAACTCTACTCTAAGAGTTATGGAAAGCACAAACTCATCGGAGTGAAGAGTTTGGATGTTCAGACTGAAATAGGTGAGTGAGCAATAACTTTGGACCAAAGCAAACAGTTTATGATGAACTAGTTCTGTTTTTCATGGTAACCATCCAAATGTACTTTTTATTGTTAATATCTCTGTAATCCCTAAAATCAAATTACTGTCTCATAAATACTGTACGTCCAAAAGTGGTGACAATGTACAAAATGATGTGCTTGATAAAGGTCAGTTAAAGGACTTTGCCATAAAAATAATATGGCAGGTTTGTGGATCAAATCACTGCCAAATACTGATCAGGGTAAACATTTTTAAATTTTAGGTTTGGAGATTTCTATCAAAATCTGTGTCCCTGCCTTCCATCTGAAACTATGACATCCAGATCATTACTACACTGTTATTTTCAGACCATAGTAAAGTGGTCATTTACCTTGTCCCCTATGCTGAAAATGCTGATGACAGGCAACTGATACCATGACACAATTTCTGTCTGCATATTAGGTTTTACAGATGTACTTACCATTATGCTGTCTGTTCTTATGAGCTCTGGGACTCCTGTATTGTAAGTGTGGTCAAAGATCACTGAACTGTTGCCATCACCAGCAAATCCGGTCTGAAGTTTCTATCAAATAAAAAAGAGAGAGAGACACACACAACTGAGTTTATTAATTAATTTATGGAGGATGGCTGCAATGTTAACACAGGGGCTAATCAGGGACTGTTAACTTTCCGGTGTGTCGTTGAAACATGCCGACTCATTCACATGTTGCTTTGTTATTGTTTTGGTGGCAAAAAAACATATGTAAGCTGCGTACAGCTTAGGATCGGGAGTTATAGGCACATCTACTGCAGAATAAATGTCTGATTTGGTCTTAAATAAGACTTTTATTTCACAAACTTGAGGTCTAGGCTCATGCTTTGTGTGAGATTCCCAGGACTACGCAGTCCTGCAAACTCAGGCACAGACATCCAGTAGGCGAGGGTCTGCACTAAATTGGAGGCGGGCTGTGGCACAGCGCTGGATGTGGAATACTCCGACCCATACGCTGTTTTCTATTAATTATTTAAAAATTACAGATGTCCTAGGATAATTTCAGTTTTATCGAGGTCCCTAGGTAAATCTAATCGAAATTGCTGCCAAAAACAACACTTCAACACAGGCGTCTCAAACCTGCTCTCATTCACTTCAAATTATTGCAGTGCTGGGCATTTCTGAAAGCTACCTATAAGCTAGCTACAGCTATTAGAAAGTGTAGATACTTACCGTTTCATTTAGGCGATGATGTAAAAGCAATGTCTCCTCCCTCTCCTTGGTTAACCTCATAGCTTGTGCCTTCTCATAGCGATCTTCACAAACAGCATGATGTTCTTTTAGTTTTTTCTTGCGATGCAGATGACTTTGAGCCTATAACCATACAAAATCAAAGTTTAAGAATGCTATTTCTCAAAATCCTTTTTGTTTTTTGTTTCTTTTCTTCTTTAATTTCAAGATTGTTTTATTGTTACATTTGTGGTACATACTCTTTTTTTATAGCATGAAACACAGGGGAACAAAATATTTGAACAAAAGATTAATATTATGTTTATCAGTAGAGATTTTCAAAAATAAATAACAGTAGTGCTGTGCTTCTGGTCTTTTTTTTCTCCAAGTGAGAAAATAGAAGGTTTTCCATTTGCATTATCGAGTTGAAATTAGTTTCATGTCATGCAGGAGAGACAAAAAATATAATGTTGACATATAAAGTAGCTTGATTTAACCATGAGACAAACTCATGCACACATAAAAGAAAAACACACCACTTTCCAGTAGCTGTCATTAGCAGTTCTAGTTTGTATGACAGTTGCACAGTGAAAATGCACGCTGTGTAGACAATTCAATAACAATACTTTTAAAAAAAGAGCTATTCATAATTACTTACACCAGACTTCTACGATTTTGTATTCATTAAAACTCAAATAGTACAAGTAAAATATTTTAAAATCATGGTATCATGTGGCTGCATAATATTTAAGTCTGAAATCATTAATATAGTTCAAATTCCTAACAGACCTGCTTTTGTCTGAACTTAGACTATGCAGGATATGAGTAAAAATTATATCTTTGCAACTATTTAGTGCTGACTTTTATGAAAACATACTATCTTACTCGGCATTGCAGCTAATTGCTAATGTCAGACACTAGCTAGCATTAGCTAACCCTCGTGTGAAGGACCAGCATTTATAATCCTGTCATTTCATGCTAACAGTATGTAAGTGAACTGTACAGTACACAGTATAGTATTATTATGTCAGGAGTCTAATCAAATATATCTACTCACCATTTCTGTCTCGGTGCTGCTGCTCGTGCTGCACGCGCCGTGGACTTGGAGAAAAGGGGCGCTTGATTTAGCACACAGCTTACACCATTAAATCAGTGCATGTAGCGTCACAAACAGGAGAGACGGCTGACAAACCCCTTCAACAAAACAAACGCCTCTTGAGTCAGCCGCCTGTGCAGTTTTATCATCGTGAAATGTAAGTTGGTTCACTTTAGCTGCATCATTTAGCAGGGCAGCTTTGCTAATGAAGGTTAGGAAAATAGAAGATTAGCTTTAGCCGCACTTTTAGGTCAGTCTGTGGGGGAGGGGCATGGGCGGGGTGGGGACCTGTGTGTAACAGCTCAGGTACAACTGGGTGCAATCAGAGGGGTACAACAGAGATACAACCACAGAGGGACAACCACAGAGGGACAACCACAGAGGGACAACCACAGAGGGACAACCACAGAGGGACAACCACAGAGGTACAACTGAGACCCAGAGGAACATGAAAGGTTAGTCAGCTCAAATGGTTAAAATATGTGAATTATGCCTTGAGTCTTAAAACTGAAATTACTTTGCAACTTGATTTTGATGAGCTCATTTTTAAATTGTATTTTGTACTTATCGCCTGCTTTGTATTTATGTTATATTACTTGATATCATCTTAGAGCATGATATTCATTGCCTTGATGCTTTCGTCTGCAGAGTTTGTACTGTCTTGAATTAGGAAAAAAAAAGTATAAATATATCTATATATATATATATATATATATATATATATATATATATATCATATAAGCAAAGGCCATTGTGGTTGACATGGAAAGAACACAAGAAACTAGAAAAATACCAAAATGCCTAGGGCTCAGAGAAGAGCACGAGAAGGTCTGAAGGTGAAGGCCGTTGTGGGGCCCGTGGTGATGGGAGCACTTGGGGCAGTGACCCCCAAACTGGAGGAACATCAGACATCTCAGTCCAGAAAAGTGCAGAGCTAGGAACAGCTAAGATACTGTGCTGAACCTAAAGCTCCCTGGCCCCGAGCTCAGAGAACCACCCGACCAAACCCAAATGGTTTGGTTTCTGGCTGAAAACACTGTGGGTGGGGAGGGTCATTGTCGGGGTGGGGACCTGTGTGTAACAGCTCAGGTAAAACCACAGGTACAACCACAGAGGTACAACCACATATTCATTGCCTTGATGCTTTCGTCTGCAGAGTTTGTACTGTCTTGAATAAGGGGGAAAAAAAGAAATGTCTGATGTTCCTCTAGTTTGGGGGTCAATGCCCCGAGTGCTCCAATCACCACAGGCACTACTTTGGCCTTCACCTTCAGACCTTCTCCAGCTCTTCTCTGAGCCCTTGGTATGTCTCTAGTTTCTCGTGTTCTTTATCCTGATGTTGCCATCACTTGGTGATGCCACGGCAACCACAACTCACTTCCTTAGATCTTTATCCACCACACGGTGGTGGATAAAACGGTTTGCCGTTACCATTCTGTCAGTCTGTGTCTGGACGTCCCACAGGATCTTCGCTCGGTCATTCTCTACCACCTTTGGAGGTGTTTCCCACTTTGACCTTGGGGTTTCCAGTCCGTACTCCGCACAGATGTTTCTGTACACTATGCCAGCCACTTGTTTATGGCGTTCCATGTATGCTTTCCCTGCCAGCATCTTACACCCTGCAGTTATGTGCTGGACTGTCTCAGGAGCTTCTTTGCACAGCCTACACCGTGGGTCTTGTCTGATGTGGTAGATCTGGGCCTCTATCGCTCTGGTGCTCAGGGCCTGCTCCTGCTCTATGATGAGCCTCTGTGCTGTCCTTCAGTCCGGCTCTAGGCACTGGATTTCTTGATATCAGCCACTTCAGTTATGTTCTGGTGGTACATCCCATGTAGGGGCTTGTCCTGCCATGATGGTCCCTCCTCCAGCACCTCACCTTCTGTTCCCCATTGCCTGAGACATTCACTGAGCACGTCATCATCTGGGGCCTTATCCTTGATGTACTTGTGGATCTTGGATGTTTCATCCTGGATAGTGGTTCTCACACTCACTAGTCCACAGCCTCCTTCCTACGGCTGGAGCACAGTCTCGGACTGGATTTGGGATGGAACCCTCCACATGGTCAGGAGCTTTCATGTCTTAACGTCTGTGGTCTGTATCTCTTCCTTTGGCCACCTTATTATGCCCTCAGGTTATCTGATCACTGCAGGGCGTAGCTGTTTATCCTGGGACTTGTTCTTGCCATTGAGCTTCTTAGGACGTGCGTTACTTGCTGGAGGTATTTGGCTGTTGCTGCTTTCCTTGTTGCCTCTTCGAGGTTGCCATTTGCTTGTGGTATTCCAAGGTATTTGTACCATCCTCAATGTCTGCTATTGTTTCTTCTGGGAGTGACACCCCTTCTGTGATATATATATATAGCTCAGAGCTCAGAGAACCACCCGACCAAACCCAAATGGTTTGGTTTCTGGCTGAAAAACACTGTGGGTGGGGGAGGGGCATAGTCGGGGTGGGGACCTGTGTGTAACAGCTCAGGTACAACCACAGAGGTACAACCACAGAGGTACAACCACAGAGGTACAACCACAGAGGTACAACCACAGAGGTACAACCACAGAGGTACAACCACAGAGGGACAACCACAGAGGGACAACCACAGAGATACAACCACAGAGGGACAACCACAGGGGTACAACCACAGAGGGACAACCACAGAGGGACAACCACAGAGGTACAACCACAGAGGTACAACCACAGAGGTACAACCACAGAGGGACAACCACAGAGGTACAACCACAGAGGTACAACCACAGAGGTACAACCACAGAGGTACAACCACAGAGGTACAACCACAGAGGGACAACCACAGAGGTACAACCACATAGGTACAACCACAGAGGGACAACCACAGAGGTACAACCACACAAAATATGTGAATAGAGAAATGAACTCTATTATCAATATTGACAATTTCTTAATTTGTATTATTTATTAAATCTATTGGGTTGTGACACACTTTTTGGGTTTAAATGTTACCACGGCACACGACATTGCCCAAGTAAGACCATTTAGATTTTTAAAAATATGGTAAATGATGTTTGTACCAGTCTGTCAAGAGCTAGCATTAGCCGCTCCCATTGTTTTTTTGTTTTTTTTATTATTTATTATTTATAAAGGTTTGCATTTGCTGCTTGTGCCGTGTTTCTGTTATTTTCTCCAAAGTTAACAGCTGAGGCCTTGACTAACTACTTTGAGTCAGTCAATTATTTATATTATCCACTGTTGCTGTTGTCATCTGATGCACTTGTTCAGTACAATTCAGTTTACCCACTTTATCTGCAACATATTGACTCCACAAGGAAAGTGACTAACAATATAAAACAGGAAATAACAGCCACAGACAGAAAGACACAGACACAGTAGAAACCAATCATGACAAACTGAACGTAACAAACATGTACATTTTGGATTCAACAAGCATTAATTTGGGGCAAAAATACCACTAAACTCACAGTTAATATGATGGATTAAACAGATAACACTATTTTTGCTCATTCTGACTTGTTATGGTTTCAATTGAATGTTAGACCTACCTAGACTCAGACCCAGACTTTAACATGTGGTGAGTTCATGAAGGAAAAGGTCAGTAGGATCTTGGTGGAACTTTGGTGATGGCAGAGCCGAGCAGACAGAGAAGTGTGTAGTGAGTCAATGAAGAAGAGCAGCAGAATGAAGAATTATATTATTATAATACAATATTACAACTACCTCCACTCTTAGGATTATGAATAAATGCTGAATGTGGATGTATTTGCTCATAGATCTCATTCATCATCATCAACTATAACCATTACATTTTTCACTTTAAAATAATCTACTCTTTCTTGTAACACAGTGGTAAATCCCAGGATTATTCCTCTAGTTCACTGCACTGTGTATGTTAGTACTGTTTGTTGATCTTCCGTTCTCTATCCGGTGTCATCAGATTCTGCTCTATACCGTGTTCATTTATTCTGTACTTCCTGGTCGGGTTGTGGTGGGGAAGCTTTCTGAAAGTTGTGTTGCAGTCGGTTTATTTTTCACTGTTGTACAACATAAATGTGTGTGATATTCAATCTGCTGGACGATTGATATTTGGAAGAAATACAATCGCTCATTGTTTTGTATTTAACAATGAATAAGTATTTGTGATTGTTTTTTGAATTTTCTTTTATTGAATGATCATTCATAACAAATGTCTATATATATATATATATATATATATATATATATATATATATATATATATATATATATATATATATATAATTTTTTTTTTTTTAAATCATGTTTGTGTCTTTTACAACTTTTTCATAATTTATGGTATTTAAACCAAAAAGCAAACCTCCAGTCTCCTGCCCCTGTCTCCTTGAACCAGGCCTGGTCTGACACACTGAAGTTTCTCTGTAGCAACAGTATTTCATTTTCTCATAAGTATCTGAACTCAAATATCATACATCAAACAAACTGCTTTAGCTTACTACTATTCTAATATTAAGTATTCCATAATTCATGGGTTGAAAGAATATGTCAATAAATGTGATAATGCATTTAATATGGGCATCTTTAATTTGTTATATATATTATATTATTTTATTATTATTATTATCATAATTATTATTTAGTATTATGGTTATTACAGATTTATTCAATAAATCTAATGTATCTTTTAGTTTAAAAAGCACCACGTTTAAAATGTATTCCTATGATGCAGTACTTCTTTTGACCTGTAGGGGCCGGTAGCGAGCGGACACACACAACCAGAACACCTACCTGGTGGGGACTGCAGTACCAGTGGGCGACCACCAGGGGCGCAGGGAGATACACAGACACAGATTTTTTCGGGTGAATGTGCCCCAAGAGGACTTTCAAGAAAAAGCCACCAGACATGTTTAAATACTGTTTGGAACTGTGTAGTGGCCATTTGCCCGTGGGGACCTCATTTTTGGTCCCCACCGTGAAACGGGTCCCCATAAGTCTGTGTGCAGTCAGGTCAAAGTCCCCACGATGTAGCAAAAACAAGAACACAAACACACACACACGTCGTATACACACACACACACCCACACACGTCGTATACACACACACACACGTCGTATACACACACACAAACACACACACACGTCGTATACACACACACACACACACACACATCGTATACACACACACAAACACACACACACACGTCGTATACACACACACACACACACACACACAAACACAATGTTCAAATATATTTTTATTTGTCAAGTTAAAATATCTGTGACATTAGATGAGTTTTGGCCCAGCGTCTACGTGTGACGTCATCATTTACAACCAAGAAGTAAAATTAAAATCACAACAAAATTGCTAAAATGGGATAAAATGGTAAGTTTAACTATCCTCAGTGCATTTTAGTTAAATGAGTGGTTGAACCTGTCAGAGGATTTAAGGCCAGACGCCGCACTGTAAACACCAACGGTACATTATACATTTTATGGTGACAGAAATCAAAATCAGAAAAAAAGTTGAATCCACAAAGAACATCTGTGTCGTCAGAAATAATCCATGTTTAATCCAGTTTAAGTCCTTCAGGTAGAACATGACTGTTGCGTGTGCTCCGTTAGCGCTTCGCCGTCTGCTGCTGCTGCACAAGGATTTAACACAGATCTTTAAACTCCTCGTGAATAAAGTCATTTACTTCAGTGTTCAGAAAAAGCGCTGCGCTATTCACCTTATTCCGCCCCACCCACTTTTGCCGTTTTTTTGCCACAGATACACACTTTTGTTGTAAACGCACTTCTGTTTGACGAGAACTCCGTTAAAGCTAATGACGGACGAGGGAAAAGTCTCACCGCTAAAATGTTACATAAAGTAGATGGATTTGTGTAAAATGTTTAATGAACACGAGCAACGACAAGTCAACAACGCTCCGATTTCCTGAGGCCTGAAAACGGCTTTTTAGTCCATGTAGAACTTATTTTCTGTTGAGCTCGTCTGCTCTAAGTGAACTACAACGGAAACAAGACGGCGGCGCGTACGGCAACTTCAGGAATAAGGTGAATAAGGGCTTTTTGTGCTCTGGATTACGCTTTTCGTCACAAGAATGATTTGTCAGACAGTCGGACCAGTGGTTCTCAGACTTTTTCAGTCATGACCCCGGAAATAAAAATAGCTCACATTCGCGACCCCCAAACACATGAAATAGGCGATGCACAAAGTGATAAATTAGCCTCATATCTAATGTTTGATTTTATTTTGAGAATATAGACCTAGAAGTGACTTTGACAGGCCAACAAACAGGAATCTACATTCACCACTGCATTTGAAGGTGTCCAGTCTTGTTTAACTCTATTGTAAACATATTTCCTCATCATCTGGGGAGCCCTGGAAATCATTTCACGACCCCCATTGGGGCCCCAACCCCTAGTTTGTGAACCACTGCATTACGCTGTAGAAATAACAAACTCGACTCAAACATCAGTGAATCAAACGCTGTAGACGAGTCACTTTGTGCTTTTTCACAGACACAGTTTTGGTAACGAAGCAGAGTTTGAACATGAAAAACGTCTCTTAACGAGGGCTTAGCGTAACTCGAATCCTTATGAACTTTCGCTCGTGTGTTTCTACGGCAGGATCACGAGACGGACACGAGAAAGAGAAAGAGTTTCGAGCAGGAAGTCAATGGATCGGTTTCTAAGCCATTTTAAAATTCAAAGTATAATCCTGAGTGAAGAAACATTCTTTGTCTTCTCCTCTTACTGTTGAGAGGGTCCCATGATCTGAGCCTGTGTCCCCCTCAAATCTGGCTTTGGTCGGTTTAACAGACGAGAACACGCCCCTGACTCTGGCTCCATTTGTGTTTTAGAAATTATTTTAAGATTCAAAGACTGTGTTTTGGAGCAAACCTTTTAATGAACTTTCACATCGTTAATAAAATATTAAACACAAGGCCATCGTTTCAAAGTCTTCTCACCACCGTCTTTTATATGAACCACTTTTAAGACATATTTAAGTCTCCTGTAGATTTAAGAAATGATCAGAATAAATGTTTTCCTCCAAAGACGTGAGAGACTTTTGGCCTGAAGTGGAGTAAACGCTGGAGAGACAGAACAGCCCTGGAGCTGGAGACAATATTTAACAAGTCAACGCTTCTCTCACACAAAGTCAACGCTTTATATTGTTGATGCAAAGACTGGTTTTCATAACATCATATAACATAATTAAACTGTACAAGGCGCCATCTGCTGGCTGCATAAACACAGTAAGTTCATTTAGTGCATAATAGAATTTTTTTGGTTCTAACTTTAAGGTAAGCTCGTTTAAAGGCTAATAACAATAGAAAAATGAGCTGCTCTTTATGTTCAAAAGAAGAAAAATGTAATTCATTATGAGCCTCTCTGATTTAAAAGGATTAAATGAAATAATGAAACCTCTTTAGGCGCAGATTGGACAATGTTTCTGTTTACACACGAAACTTTATATGTTGCGCAAACTGAATAAAAAAAGGAGTGTGTGTTCGTAAGTCTATCCTGCTCAGCCTCTCTTTCTCGGTTGTTTTTGAAGTCTTCTGCTCACATACATTAATAAAAAGTATCCCTGTGAAACTTTGGCACGCGCCGCTGTTTTTGAGTGGCAGCCCGAACATCAAACGCCGCTCTGAAAATAATGATTTAAAAGAGTGGAGTGGGTTTTTTGCGGAAAACTCAGAGATGCAGAACCGATTTGGATAAGTCTGTCGCAGGAGCATATGGTGAGAGAAGGGAATCGTGTCCTGGCCATCAAACCGCTCGCCGTCCTGAGCCTGAAGAGACAACGGCAAGAGACGAGTCCCGGAGGAGACGCCGGACTAAACTTAAGACGCTGTTTGTGACGGCGCAGGAGACAGGAGCCGAAACTACGTTGCGAAAGATGAAACCATACAAGGAGTTAAAGCTGAAGTTTTGATCAATTTCGTCAGCGAATTTCTCTCTCCTTTGGCTAAAAGTTTTAAGATAACACACGGTTCATACACAGGGGTGGACCTAGGAATTTTGGGGCCCAAGGAAAAATTAAAGTAGGACTTTAAATTTGATTCTAAACTCAACAGAAGCCAGTGAAGAGACTCTAGCACCGGCGTAATGTGCTCTCTTCTTCTAGTTGTGTTAATAATCTCGCTGCTGCATCTTGAACCAGTTGAAAGCTTATTTATTTGTGGATTTTCTCAGTTCGTAGTTCTTCATTTGTCTTTAACTAAATGGCAATCGTTCAGACCAATCAGCGCTTAAGGCTGGCTGTGGCTCAGTTGGCAGAGAGATTGTCTACAGATCCAAAGGTCAGCAGCTCCTGACATAAACATTCTTGGTTGAGCGGTCAGATCCACTGACCCACAGGTTGGCGCTACAATTGCTCCTGCAGAGTAATACTGCCATTATGTCCTTGGGTAAGACACATAACCCGCCTTGCCCCCAGTGTCTGCGTGCTCTGGTGTATGAATGGGTGAGTGAATGGGTGAGTGAATGTGTGAGTGAATGGGTGAATGGTTCCTTGATGTAAAGCCTCGAGTGCCTCGAAGGTGGAAAAGTTAACTTGCCAAATGGTGAAGTGAAGTGAACGCGCTAATGCACCGGTACCTTACGCTCGCTCTGATTGGTTAAAACGGTCACATGGTACGTGAGCCTATGTAACTTCCGGGCCGCACAGCCACTGGATGTAATTAGCCATTGAAGGCTAATTGGCGACAGGTGACCATTTTGTTTGCTGGGGCTTGGCTTGGAGAGGCCACATGGCCTGCAGCTTTAGAATCCGGTCCACGATCACAGATTGATGAACCAATGACCTAAGTTACTAAAATGCATAATTTGGAAGGTCATGTTTGTACATCTGTGTTTATTTCATAAAAATGTACAATTTTGGTTAAAATGTGACTAATGTAATGTAAAGGGTTTCATTGTCGAAGAAGCTGCAGATTAAGCTTTGTCATATGGAAAAAATGAGGGTTTAGCGTGAAGTTTAGTCCAGGGTCGTTGCACTTTGATGAGAACAATATACAACGTTTTAACTGATCTTTTCTTTATATCAAACTTTGATATAATATTTGATATTTGATATGATTTCACAGTGAAGGGGTGTGTCTCCTCAGGTGTGGGCGGCGCTTTCACATCCTGGACACTAGTGATGTGCGGGTCATCTTTTTTTCTGACCCGCCCGACCCAGTTCTAAACTGGACCCATTTGGCTGAACTGTGGAGAAACAAGATACAGTAGAGTGAACCGTTCCAGCGTTTCTTCTTCTCGTCTCCAGAACGTGTCCAGCTGAGCTCAAAGGCTGCTCACTGGAAGCGCTTGTGTCCGGGACGCACAGCAGGCTTTGTCACTAAAGACAGACTCGGACAGTGATCCTCACTGTTCTTTTTTTGTCCGTTCTGTTTTCCCGACTCACCATCAACACCATATGAAAATTCTGGTTGATAAAATAAAGTTGAATAGTCCTGCTCTACATGATCCTGATGTTTCATTCTCGTTAAGTTCTTAAAGTTATTATCAATAATAACTGACCAATCAGGCGTTTCCTTTTCCAGAGGTGACTTTTTGCTCGCCTTAGCAACAGGTTTGATTGACAGCTAGCGCCGCACATTGCCGCCATCACTTCCTCTCTGAGCCACAGACTAATGTGCTCGTACTTCCTGGTTCTAGTCAGGACTGGAGCAGCAACGTTCTGGATGAACTGCAGCTCCGTTTGGAGAGACCAGTGAGCAGCCGTTACAGTCGTCTGACCCACTGGAGACAAATGCACGGATAAGTCTCTCCAAGTCTGGTTTAGACACTATATTTTTTATTCTGGCAATGTTCTTCAGACGGTAAAAAGCTGCTGATGTTATGGATTTGATGTGGCAGTCAAAGTTCAAGTCTGAGTCCATTATTTCACTTACATTTCTCACTTAATTTGAAGGTATTAAGAAGAGAGACTGGAGGTGACTGCTTACACTTTTTCTTTGTTTGTGCCAAACACAATGATTTCTGTCTAGTCTGAATTTAGCTGCAGGAAGTTGTTCTGCGTCCATAAACTGATCTGGTGGATGCAGTGACAGAGCGAATCCACTGGTCCATATTCACCTGCCATGAGTGAGACATAGATCTGAGTGTCGTTTGCATAGATGGTAAAAGGACACTCCACTGTTGTGAATCAATGAAGCTAACGGTAGCATATACAGGTTTAACAGGAGGCGTCCCAGGATTGACCCTTGGGTTAAAATCACCTGTAATGACTAAACCATCAAAGTTAGCGCATACAACTGAAAGCAACTCAGTAAAATCATCAACAAAACTTTGACAGTGCTGGAGGGGCTTGTATAAAACTACAAAAAGTATGGAGGTGATTGTTTTATCTCCATTTTAAAGCTCACATATTCAAATGACAAAAATCTATGAGTGACTATTGTATCTCTGAATAGTGCACCCCCTCCCTTTTTGTTTTCTCGAGAGATTCAAATTTAACATTTGGCGGAGTTGATTCTATTAGAACTGCATTACCAGTATTTTTGTCAAGACATGTTTCAGTTAAGAACATCAAGGTTATAAGAAGATATACAATTATTAATTAAAAAGGATTTGTTACACAATGATCTGACATTGAGCACAGCCGGTGTCAGATCGGTTTCAATGGGACTGGACAGTTATTTCTTACTAGGAATACAAATTTAATTTCTCTGATAGGTCAGCCTTCTATTATCCAGAAGAGTTGTTCCTTTACGAGATCACATTTATTTACTCCACTTTAGGCCAAAAGTCTCTCACGTCTTTGGAGGAAAACATTTATTCTGATCATTTCTTAAATCCACAGGAGACTTAAATATGTCTTTAAAGTGGTTCATATAAAAGACGGTGGTGAGAAGACTTTGAAACAATGGCCTTGTGTTTAATATTTTATTAACGATGTGAAAGTTCATTAAAAGGTTTGCTCCAAAACACATTTTGAATCTTAAAATAATTTCTAAAACACAAATGGAGCCAGAGTCAGGGGCGTGTTCTCGTCTGTTAAACCGACCAAAGCCGGATTTGAGCGGGACACAGGCTCAGATCATGGGACTTTCTGAACCGTAAGAGGCAGAAGACATTCTGGTCCTAAAAACAGTCTGACCTTAAAGTGAACACATTTTTTGGGTTTTGTAAATGAGAGAAATAATGTTTCTTCACTCAGGATTAAAACGGCTTTGTACAAACAGATCCAGTGGCTTCCTGCTTGAAACTGCAGATCTTATTATTTTAATTCATTATTTTGTTCATATACTTTACATTTTTTTCTGGGTCTTCACTCAGAATTAATGACTCCCACTGTTTGTACTGAGCCCAAACTGTAAAGCTAGCGTCCCATGCTAACCCTTCAGTTGTTACAGA
This sequence comes from Rhinogobius similis, assembly GCA_019453435.1. Taxonomy (NCBI): domain Eukaryota; kingdom Metazoa; phylum Chordata; class Actinopteri; order Gobiiformes; family Gobiidae; genus Rhinogobius; species Rhinogobius similis. Next base: position 4,598,103 of record CM033619.1, on the reverse strand, counting down.
CAGGTTCAGTGCTGTTGATCGAGCACAGATAACTTCAGTCATTGTCTCTAAAACCTAATCTTGTATTTTAGAGACTCCTCAAAGAAATTCTCCCCTAATTATAAATCCTATTCTTAATATAATAGATACTTCTCTAGAGCAGTGGTTCTTAAACTTAAATGATTTCCAGGGGTCCCCAGATGATGAGGAAAATATATACAATAGTCTTAAACAAGGCGTAGGGTCTCTCCTTCACTGCGGTTCTTTTCCCACAGGGTTTTTTGTAGTTTGTTTCTTGAGAGAAGGAGGCTCTGCAGACAGGGGGCGCTCTGGGACAGACAGGGGGCGCTCTGGGACAGACAGGGGGCGCTCTGGGACAGAAGGAGGCTCTGCAGACAGGGGGCGCTCTGGGACAGACAGGGGGCGCTCTGGGACAGACAGGGGGCGCTCTGGGACAGAAGGAGGCTCTGCAGACAGGGGGCGCTCTGGGACAGACAGGGGGCGCTCTGGGACAGACAGGGGGCGCTCTGGGACAGACAGGGGGCGCTCTGGGGCAGACAGGAGGCGCTCTGGGGCAGACAGGGGGCGCTCTGGGACAGACAGGAGGCGCTCTGGGACAGAAGGAAGCGCTCTGGGGCAGAAGGAGGCTCACAGGCAGGGGGCGCTCTGGGACAGAAGGAGGCGCTCTGGGGCAGAAGGAGGCGCTGCAGACAGAAGGGGGCGCTCTGGGACAGAAGGAGGTGCTCTGGGACAGAAAGAAGTGCTGCAGACAGAGGGGCGCTCTGGGACAGACAGGAGGCGCTCTGGGACAGAAGGAGGCGCTGTAGACAAAGGGTGCTCTGGGACAAAATAAGGCTCTGTAGACAAAGGGTGCTCTGGGACAGAAGGAGGCTCACAGACAGGGGGCGCTCTGGGACAGACAGGGGGCGCTCTGGGTCAGAAGGAAGCGCTCTGGGGCAGAAGGAAGCGCTCTGGGGCAGAAGGAGGCGCTGCAGACAGAAGGGGGCGCTCTGGGACAGAAGGAGGCGCTCTGGGACAGAAGGAGGCGCTGCAGACAGGGGGCGCTTTGGGACAGACAGGGGGTGCTCTGGGGCAGACAGGAGGCACTCTGGGGCAGACAGGGGGCGCTCTGGGACAGACAGGAGGCGCTCTGGGACAGAAGGAGGCGCTGCAGACAGGGGGCGCTCTGGGACAGACAGGGGGCGCTCTGGGGCAGACAGGAGGCGCTCTGGCGCAGACAGGGGGCGCTCTGGGACAGACAGGAGGCGCTCTGGGACAGAAGCAGGCGCTGCAGACAGAAGGGGGCGCTCTGGGACAGAAGGAGGCGCTCTGGGACAGAAGGAGGCGCTGCAGACAGGGGGCGCTCTGGGACAGAAGGAGGCGCTGCAGACAAAGGGTGCTCTGGGACAGAAGGAGGCTCACAGACAGGGGGCGCTCTGGGACAGAAGGAAGCACTCTGGGGCAGAAGGAGGTGCTGCAGACAGAAGGTGGCGCTCTGGGACAGAAGGAGGCGCTGCAGAGAGAAGGTGGCGCTCTGGGACAGAAGGAGGCGCTGCAGACAGGGGGCGCTCTGGGACAGACAGGGGGCGCTCTGGGGCAGAAGGAGGCTCACAGACAGGGGGCGCTCTGGGACAGACAGGGGGCGCTCTGGGGCAGAAGGAGGCTCACAGACAGGGGGCGCTCTGGGACAGACAGGGGGCGCTCTGGGACAGACGGGGGGCGCTCTGGGACAGTGATCCATTCGATCATTTCTCTTGAACATGGTTTATTTAACTGGCTCTTCTTGTGGCCCTTCGAGGTTGTGCTTTTGGACGCTGGACGAATACGTTGAACTGAACTGAAACTATGAAATGCCCAAGAGAGGGCAGAATATGACAATATGAAACGGGGGAAATAAGGCCGGATAATATGCTTTTGAAGCAAACATGGGCTGTTGAAGCATCTGTGAGAAGATCAGATGATTTTGAGGAACGAGAACAGAGACAAGAGTTAGGCAGAGTATGAACGTGACAGCAAAGTGACGAAGGAGAAAACAGCGAGGAGACGGCAAGGTGTTTAATCATGACATAGAAGGGCATTTTGGGCAAATGTTGAAATACAGGACTAAAGGCCAGGATATTTACAAAAAATAAAGTGAGTTAATTATACAAAAAAGAAGCTGTTGGTTCGTCTTTGTACATTGGATCTGTTAAAGTTGCTGTCATAAAAGGTCTTTTTGCATGTGTTCCATGTAAAAAAAAATGTACTGTTTACATGTGTATTTGTGTTTCTGAAACTGTACCTGTGAAGCACTTTGGTCAACCATGGTTGTTTTTTAAATGTGCTATATAAATAAATGTGATTGATTGATAATCCAGATAAAATTTACATATAAATTTGAAGATTTCAACAGTCGACTAATAATCGTCACAGACATTGTGGGAAAACACAAGCTCCGACAGCTTTGGAAAACCATAAAGACACTGGACCGGGACCAGGCTGTGTCTGAGTCCAGAGGTGGTCTTTGTGTTGCACAACGGTACGGCATAGGAACTACACTCCAAATCCAAATGAGATGCACAAAGTATTATGTCTTTTAACTTAAATATGAGATGAAATATGACATGGACATTGGTTTGGCGTCCTCTTGCTGCGCTCACGTTTGCTCTCAGAGTCTGAGTCAAAGTCACAAAGAACGAGGTCCAAGTGAAACACGAGGGATCAGAGCAATTAGAGACGAAAACGAGACGAGAGCAAACGAGGACGAGAGGGGGGAGGAGAGGGGGGGGGGAGGAAGAGGGGGAGAGGAAGGAGGAGAGAGGGGGGAGAGGAGTGAGGAGAGAGAGGGAAAGGGGGGAGGAGAGAGTGGAGAGGAGGAAGAGGAGTCACTCAAATACAAAGCTGTTCAACAATGAAGAAGGAGAAGAGGCCAAAGAGGAGCCACGCCTCCATCTGGTGGTGACACAGTGGTATTACAGCACCGTGTACTTCAAGTAAATATAAGAAACAGAATATTATCAAGTAAAATGAAGATAATTTTGTACAATTCATTTACTTTTCTATTACACATTTGTAATAACACTGCCCTAATGTAACATTTTATTCTCATTTTATGATAATATTAGGCTTATCTTCTGACCATTTCTTTATTTAATACACTTCAGTTCTCATCAAAAATACAGAGGTTTTTTTTTTCTAAATGTGTAATTTTAATATTTAATGGACAATTGAAAAAACAAAGTTACAGATGTGGTGAAAAAGCACAGAAAATTTACTTTCATGGGCTCTTTGAACGAGTGTCGATACATAACAGTGACAACGACGTGGATCATCTGAACTCGAACAACACCACGGTTTAATGAACACAGTTGTTTTGATGTCTTTATATTATCATCGTGGCAGCAAAATCAGAATCGAGAACTGAGTTTGAAACGTTTGTGTCAAGACAAAGAGAATGTCAAACTACAGACAAATGTGACAGTTCAGAGACATAAATACAAGACTTAAAGAACATGAAACGTGCAAAGCAGAACTCTTCAGTGGAGCTCGGGACGGTGGCGTCGCACAAACAGAACATTAGCCCGATCTTCAATCAATGGACAGTTTAAGAAGCCAAACACTAAACTTAGCGTTAATTCCAAAGTATTCTAACACTGTACGTTGATAAATGTATTTACCAGAAGTGACTAGCAGTTCATCAGGTTCAATGGATTTGTTTTGCTCACTTTTTCCCATCGTTTTTGCTAACGTTCCTCTGTGTAAGTTTAGCACACCCGCTGCAGACATGGCGGGTTTCCATGGCGACGGCTGATTTCAGAGGTTCTATCCCGCGTGCTATACCTTTATTTTCCCAATTTTAAACTGTGTACATTTTAGTAGTTGCTTTTTGTCCTCTCGTGTGCGTTCACACTTGTCCCGGTTTGGTTTGGGCCTGATCCAGAGTAAGTTCTAGGTTTAGTCCCAGTTTAGTTCCAGTTTTGACGTTATGACTGTGAAAGTGAACGCACCCTTAAAGTCCATGTGACAGGTTCGACGACACAGTTCACTAAAACGTAGTGAGCATGATTATGTTTAAGATTTTACTAAACATTTTGCTCATTTATCCCCAGTTTGACAGTTTTCGGAACGTTTATAATGTCACTTCCTGGTTGGTCATGGGCAGAGGTAATTCTACAGCTGTTACCATAGCAACCATTTTCAAAATAAGGGCCAAAACCCACATAAATGGCACAATAGTTATGATTTTACAAATACCTGACGTCAACTTTATTTTGTTGAATGACACTTTAAAGTATCAAAAAGTTAAGTCAGTCGTGTGTAAATTGTATTTGTATTATTCATGGGGCGTCGCTTTTTGATGACATCACAGAGGGATTCTGTTTTAGAACTAAGTCACTTCCTGTAATTTTAAACTTTTATGTTCCTAATTTTTTTCCGCAAACAGCAACTTCACAGGTGCAAAACTATAGTAAATAATTGCCCCAGGTGCCCTCCCGCCAAACTAAGTCATAATTAGAACATTTTGAGACCCGTCATATGGACTTTAAAGTGAGCGGCTCAAACGGCACGAGGCGGATGTGACACCGCGTTCCAGTCGTCCTCGGAGATCGGAACTCGGACCAAAGAGAGACGTTTTCTGCGAGTTTGGGCGCTCCAGCGTCAAGTCGGGAAAAACTACGAGCAGAACATCACAGAGTATGAACTGTAACAAGTCAAATTAAACAATAAAACCCAAGAAGCTGCTCAAATCAACCAAAATATGGACCCGTTTAAGTTAATTTATGAACCCGGACAGTGTTTTTACGTCTGTGAGTTATGAATCAACATCTGAATGTGAATTTCTGCTTTTGTTTTCGTTTGCTCAGTGTAGACGTTAGCAACATTAGCATAACATTAGCATTTATAACTGCAGAAGCTCAACAGGAACAGCTTCACAGACAGCAGGGGGCAGCAGAGAGACACTACAGAGAAAAGAACAACAGAACTAACAATATTTTAATCATCGAACGTAAAACTTTATCCAAACGCAGGAGCAGACTCGTTGGATTGATTAACTCGGATAAACTGGAGTCTGAAATGTCGCCCGAGTTTCCAAGAATGAATTCTGTGAAGTGAAGAGTTTTCTGTGAGTCTCCAGCCTTCCTCGGAGGTCGGACTTGTAAATTCAACAAGTCGGAACTCCAAAAATCTGACCTCCAAGGACGACTGGAACGCAGAAGCACACTATTACATCATGAATCTCAACTGAAAGCTAGTTAGCCTTTAGCTCAGTTCACAGTTTTACGCTAATTGTTTCCTCAAATTAAATACCACACAGTTCAGACGCTCAACAGTGACTTTAAGGAGGCTCATAAATGCTGTCGATGGGTTGATACCAGCGGACACTCTGCGTGTTTTGCGGGCTAATGTTAACGGCTCATGCTAACGCTGTAGGGAGAACACTGGCGCTGTGGGTACCAGATGTGGGTACCAGACGTGCTCAGGCTTCCGTTTTGGCTCGGGTCGAACGGCGCCTTTTGATGATGCGACGAACCATAAGGCTCGCCCTTTTCTCTTAAAAAGTACAAGTTTATTACCGTTTATTGTTTTTTATTACTTTAAAGTGGATTACGAACACATGGACGATGTTTTTATGTCTATTAAAACAGAAAAACAGAAGAAATAAATCAACAGTACAGAATATGGTGGTTAGCGAAGAGAATACGTGTAAAAACTGTATTTGACTTCGATATGATTGTTACAAAGAGCTAACTTAGTGGAGATATTAGCGTTTATTTTGACCCACTGCTGTTCGGATGTTTTTAATTAATGGAACATTTAAAATATCTTGGGTAATATTTTAACAATTTTTAAGTATAACACAGTCCAGTTCCATCTCATACAGTCCACTTTAATATACCCTTTTTGTAATGTCCTTTTGTCTTTTTTACATAAAATATTGAAGAAAAAAAAACATTATATTAAATTATTGATTGAAAAAAGGCATGTCAATATTGAAAAATAACATTTTAGAAAGGATTGCACCATCTAGTGGTGGAATAAGTGTCACTAATAGACATAATCAGATGTGTCTCATTGTTTTTTACTTATTCTTTATTGTTTTGTTTTAATCAACATGATACATACATGTATTCCCTTCACAGCATATTCTGTACTGTTGATTTATTTCTTCTTTTTTCTGTTTTAATAGACATAAAAACATCGTCCATATGTTCATAATTCACTTTAAAGTTATAAAAAACAATAAACTGTAATAAACATGTACTTTTAAAGAGAAAAGGCTCGTCGCATCATCAAAAGGCGCCGTTTGACCCGAGCCGATACAGAAGCCCGAGCACGTCTGGTACCCACAGCGCCAGTCCCATGCCATGTGTTCTTCCTACAGCGTTAGCATAAGCCATTAGCATTAGCCCTTAAAACACGCAGAGTGTCCGCTGGTATCAACCCATCGACAGCATTTATGAGCCTCCTTAAAGTCACTGTCGAGCGACTGAACTGTGTGGTATTTAGTTTGAGGAAACAAAATAGGCGTAAAACTGTGAACTGAGCTAAAGGCTAACTAGCTTTCAGTTAAGATTCTCAATGTCGTGTGCTTCTGCGTTCCAGTCGTCCTCGGAGGTCGGATTTTCAGAGTTCCGACTTGTAAATTCACACAGAAAACTCTCATTTCACAGAATTCCTTCTTGGAAACTCGGACGACATTTCAGACCTGAGTTTATCCGAGTTAATCAATCCAACGAGTCTGCTCCTGCGTTTGGATAAAGTTTTACGTTTGACGGTTAAAATATTGATCGTTCTTTTGTGTCTCTCTGCTGCCCCCTGCTGTCTGTGAAGCTGTTCCTGTTGAGCTTCTGCTGTTATAAATGCTAGTGTTATGCTAATGTTGCTAACGTCCACACTGAGCTAACAACAACAAAAGCAGAAATTCACATTCAGATGTTGATTCATAACTCACAGATGTAAAAACACTGTCCGGGTTCATAAATTAATTGGACTGGATCCATATTTTAGTTGATTTGAGCAGCTTCTTGGGTTTTATTCTTTGATTCGACTCGTTACAGTTCAAACTCCCTGATGTTCTGCTCGTAGTTTTTCTCTACTTGACGCTGGAACGCACAAACTCTGAGAAAATGTTTCTCCGAGGTTCGAGTTTTGACCTTCAAGGACGATTGGAACGAACCATAAACATCTAGTGTCACTGATTGTTCACTGGTGTTTCAGAGTCTGGTGGAGAAGGTTTTGGTGTTTCAGAGTCTGGTGAAGAAGGTTTTTGTTGTTCAGAGTCTGGTGGAGAAGGTCTTGGTTGTTCAGAGTCTGGTAGAGAAGGTTTTTGTTGTTCAGAGTCTGGTAGAGAAGATTTTTGTTGATCAGAGTCTGGTAGAGAAGGTTTTTGTTGTTCAGAGTCTGGTGGAGAAGATTCTGGTTGTTCAGAGTCTGGTGGAGAAGATTCTTGTTGTTCAGAGTCTGGTGGAGAAGGTTCTGGTGTTTCAGAGTCTGGTGGAGAAGATTCTTGTTGTTCAGAGTCTGGTGGAGAAGGTACTGGTTGTTCAGAGTCTGGTGGAGAAGGTTCTGGTGTTTCAGAGTCTGGTGGAGAAGGTTCCGGTGTTTCAGAGTCTGGTAGAGAAGGTTTAGTTGTTCAGAGTCTGGTGGAGAAGGATTTTGTCATTCAGAGTCTGGTGAAGAAGGGTCTGGTTCTTCAGAGTCTGGTGGAGAAGGATTTTGTGGTTCAGAGTCTGGTGGAGAAGGTTGCGGTTGTTCAGAGTCTGGTGGAGAAGGTTGCGGTTGTTCAGAGTCTGGTGGAGAAGGTTGCGGTTGTTCAGAGTCTGGTGGAGAAGGTTCTGGTGTTTCAGAGTCTGGTGGAGAAGGTTTTTGTTTGTTCAGAGTCTGGTGGAGAAGGTTTTTGTTGTTCAAAGTCTGGTGGAGAAGGTTCTGGTTGTTCAGAGTCTGATGGAGATGATTTTGGTTGTTCAGAGTCTGGCGGAGATGGTTTTGGTTGTTCGGCCTTAAAGTCCAAAGTCAAACTTGAGGTCTGACTTCCCCATCTTCTCCCTGTAGACCTCATCAAACTTCTCATTCATGGACACGGTGAAGACGTCTCTCCAAAGACCGACCCGACCTGGAGACGAGGAGCAGAAAATGGAGATGAGAAGGTCAGAGGAGCAGAGGAGAAGGTCAAAGGAACAGAGGAGAAGGTCAGAGGAGCAAAGGAGGAGGTTACAGGTGCAGAGTAGAAGGTTAAATGAACAGAGGAGAAGGTCAGAGGAGCAGAGGAGAAGGTCAGAGGAGCAGAGAGAAGGTCAGAGGAGCAGAGGAGAAGGTCAGAGGAGCAGAGAGAAGGTCAGTGGAGCATAGGAGGAGGACAGAGGGTAAGAGGAACAGAGGCTCAGAGGAGTAGGTCAAAGGAACAGAAGAGGAGGTTAAAGGTGTAGAGTGTCAGAAGATGAAGGTTAGAGAAACAGAGAGATGGTCAGAGGAGCAGAGTGAAGGTCAAAGGAGCAGAAAGGAGCAGAGAGAAGGTCAGAGGAGAATGATCAGAGGAGCAGAGGTTCAGAAGATGGCTCCTGACCTCTGCACACAGCCATGGCCTCGGAGCTGCAGCACTGGTCGATGAGCTGAGAACAACTGTCCACCAGAGTCTCCAGCTGGGACTTATCGCAGGAGACGCCGAGGAAACGAGCCAGATCTGAGACCAGAGTGGAGAGGTCCTGCAGGAGACAGAGGAGGAGGCGCAGAGAGATCAAGAACAAGAACCAGGGGAGGAACCAGGTCTGGGCCGGAGGAGGACTCACTCCGGCTCTGACCGTTTATGCACGCCATTCCCTTCAGTTCATCTGTTTAGACCCAGTGTCCGTCTAAAGGTCACGTCCTCTTTGCAATCAAAGTGAGGAAAATGTGACTAAAACAGACAAAAACGCAACTAAACGCGACAAAAAAGGACTAAAAGGGAGAAAAACATGACAAAAGCTCAACTAAATGCAACAAAAACAGGACTAAACGTGGAAAAACATGACTAAAAATTACAAAAACTCAACTAAACACTACAAAAACAGGACTAAAAGTGAGAAAAATATGACTATGCTCAACTAACCGCAACAAAAACAGGACTAAAAGTGAGAAAAACATGACAAAAACTCAACTAAACGCAACAAAAACGCGTCTAAAAGTGACAAAAAAGGACTAAAAGTGACAAAAATGAGACTAAAAGTGAGAAAAACACGACTAGAAGTGACAAAATCACCGCTAAAAGTGACAAAAACGTGACTAAAAGTGACAAAAACAGGACTAAAAGTGAGGAAAAACATGACTAAAACTGACACTCAACTAAACGCAACAAAAACAGGACTAAAAGTGACAAAAATGTGACTAAAAGTGACAAAAATGTGACTAAAAGTGAGAAAAACGCAACTAAAGTGAGAAAAATTTGACTGAAAATGAGAAAAACACAACTAAAACAGACAAAACCACGACTAAAAGAGAGAAAACATGATTAAAACCAACAAAAACACACCTAGAAGTGACACAAACATGATTAAAAGTGACAAAAATTAGACTAAAAGTGAGAAAAACAAGACTAGAAGTAACAAATCCACTACTAAAAGTGACAAAAACTGACCTTAAAGAGACACAAACGTTCTGAAAGACTGGATTCTTTAATTTGTTAATCTCTTTCAGTTCTCCTGGTTGTGTTTAAAACGTGAACTTTGACCAGAATTCCATTTGATTTGTTGTGTTTTCAAGTCAAAAATACGTAATTCTCTGCATGTGGGTCATACTTTCTGTACATGTGATAAGATAATGGTCATAAAACAATAACGTGTGACGCCGCGACGCCAGCGGTGCATGATGTTCTGTGAAGAGCGACTTACCCCTGGACTGGAGTCTGCGGCACACGGCACACGGCACTGAGCGCTGAAGCACGGAAACAAACACGTGACACAAAACATGCACAAAATCAGAACAAAACGAGGCGAGGCACGGCAGGAGGAACTGTGTTTGTGCTTCTCCACAAAAATTGACAATAAGTGACAAAACGTGCCTAAAAGTGACAAAAACGCAACTATTAGTGACGAAAATGTGGCTAAAAGTGACAAAACGTGACTAAAAAGCAAAAATAAACACGGGTACATGTGACAAAAACGACTAAAACCGATAAGAACCCAACTTAATGCAACAAAAACGTCTATTTGTTTGTTAATTTTCTTCTGGTTGTGTTTAAAATGTGAACTTTGTGAATCACAAAATTGGTTACAATTATACGATTAATCACAATCATATATTTTATATATATAATATATATATAATTTTTCCCCCCCAAAATTGTGCATCTTTACTCTACAATTGTTCAGAGCTAATTCTGAACCTGATTAAAGTTTTAACTTTTAAAAAAGGATGTGAAAATATTATCGCCAAGATTGAGTATTCTCAAATATTAAACAAGTATCAGTATTTTTTAATCTAATAAGTAAAACTAATAAAGCAAGAAATACAATCAGTTTTTCTCAAATCTCAGAAAACATCACAAGAACTTGGAATTTTGCGTTTACAAAAAACATTCAAATTGTTATTGCTATTACGTTCCTTTTTCCTGCAGCGTCTCGCCTTAAATATAAAAAAAAAAAAAAAAGACAAAAATGAGGAAAAACTGAATAAAACATTACAAAAACAAACAAATGAATGGCTCCATAATCTGCATCATTCACTCGTGACTCACTGGAATAAATTAAAATAATGTTTGTTCAAATGAAAAGAATGACTGGACAACACAGCGGCCACAAGAGGGAGCTGCATTTACTCTGGACTCGACAAACTCCGAGCCGAGCTTCATCCTCTTTCTGTGACACTGGTGTCTTTTCTCTGTAACGGCTTCTGTCAAACTCACATCTGGAACTAAAATGTCCATCTGACACACTCCACATGATCCTGTGTTTCTTTTCTCGTTGGTTGTTCAATTTATTACAATAATAACTGACCAATCAGGTGCTTCCTTTTCCAGGGGCTGGTTTCGCTCATGTTAGCAATAGGTTTGATTGACAGCTAGCGCCGCACGTTGCCGCTGTCTTCTCCCACCGAGGGGCGGATACCGTTAACAACCTCCTCCTGATTGGTCCGTGTGGTCGCCACGGTACGCACTCAGATTTAAATATGGAGTGTAGCTCCACTTTAGCCACTATAACTGCTAGCTCCACTTTAGCCGCTATAACTGATAGCCGCGATTGGCTTCATTTGGCTGGAGCCACACGCTGACGTCACATTCCCACAGTCCACTGTTCTTCGGTCTGTGCACTTAACGCACACATTTTTCTGACAGTTTAAACCATCGTTCAACAGAATAAAGGTGTTACCAGGGATTATTTATTTATCAAATCATAACTATTGTGTAATGTATGTGGATGTTGGGCCTTGTTTACAGTCTGGTTGCTATGGTGACAGTTGTGGAATTACCTCTAATTATGTCATATTTGTGTTCATGTTCAACAGGAAGTGACATCATAAACTTTACACAAACTGTCAAACTGGGACAAACAGGACAAATGTTTAGTCAAATCTTAAATATGATCCTGTTCACTGTGATTTAGTCAAATGACGTTGAACCTGTCGGAGGGACTTTAAGCTCCGTCTGTACACACAATCATTTCTTTTGTTTAAAGCGTTTGACATTTGGACACTGTTCCATCCTCTGACCCACACAGACCCGCCCCGGCTGCTGGGACTCAGTGTTCTGCACCCGCTGCACCTTTGAACAGCCTCAGGACCAAATATAGGTGACTTTTTCAAGAATTCTGAACATAAAGACGATAAGATCCACGGCAGGAAACGCAGATAAAGCCTTGTTACGTAAGAGCACCATGTGAGATAACGACTGGGACCGTTCAGATCCAGACAAGGGCCCGGGTCCAGACGAGGGCCCAGGTCCAGGCCCAGACCCAGACCCAGGCCCAGGCCCAGGCCCAGGCCCAGGCGCAGGAGCCAAATCAGATGGACATTAAAATCACCCATTACAAAATGTCTTTGCTTTTTAGAAACGCATCGAGTACATTAGAAGAATCAGCAATAAACTATAGACCCTTTAAAAGTTCTAAATCCAGAACGGAGGCAAAAGTTTCAGTGGAACATAATGTGATTTCACTAAGAAACTGGGATTAACCTCAGAATATCACAAAATATGAAAAACTGAGATGGTTTAGTGTCAGTAAAAGCCTCAGACACATGTGAGTGACATCAGAGCTGCTTTAAACACATTTATTATTGTATTTTACATTAAGTTTGAGGAAATTATGATAAACTCTTTGCATTTTTGATGAAGAACAATCCAGATTTATGGGTTTTACTGGAAAAATACTCACAGAAATGTTGAGCCCACAATCATTTTTCATTTTATCTAGAGATATATTAGATACTGTTCCATAAATTTGATTCTTTTGAAGCTAAAATACAATTTTAAGGCGAGAAAATTGTATTTTGTCCATGGTTCTTTATAGAAAAGCAAACTAACTGACCTTTCTACTCTGGAAATTCAAATGTGTTGCTTTTTTCCAACACAAACACTTCAAACCATAGAATTTAGATCTAATGTGAGACAATCATTCAAATATTTACAGTCTCCAGTCGCCTCATTCTGGACTTTTGACACGTCACATTTTAAAGTGTCTGTGGATAGAGCTAACTATAACTATAAAGTATTATCAGGTATTATTTATTTGTCAAATTATAACTATTCTGTAATATACATGGATGTTGGCCCTTGTTTACAGTCTGGTTGCTAGGTAACAGTTGTGTTAGCAGTTGTAGCGTCTAAAGTGGAGCTAGCAGTTATAGCGGCTAAAGTGGAGCTAGCAGTTATAGCGGCTAAAGTGGAGCTAGCAGTTATAGCGGCTAAAGTGGAGCTAGCAGTTATAGCGGCTAAAGTGGAGCCTCCATGTTTGTAAATCCGAGTGCGTATCGTGGCAACCACACGGACCAATCAGGAGGAGGTTGTTAACGGCTTCAGCTTCATCCAGAACGGAACCAGGTCAAACGACTTTGAGTTCGTTTGACCTGGTTCCGTTCGTGTCCCAGACAGACTCACCTTGTACATGTCTTCATATTTGAGGAACAGAACGTTGGAGTCCAAACGATGCTCCCAGAACTCCTGAACGTGATCGAACCAAGAGCCGTATCCCACTGAAACAAGAGAGAACCGGGTCTGAACCAGGTCTGAACCAGGACTGAACCAGGTCTGAACCGGGTCTGAACCGGGTCTGAACCAGGACTGAACCGGGTCTGAACCAGGTCTGAACCGGGTCTGAACCAGGTCTGAACCGGGTCTGAACCGGGTCTGAACCAGATCTGAGCCAGGTCTGAACCAGGTCTGAACCAGGACTAGATGAAGTCTAAAACTGTGCATTTGCAAAAACAGTGCCATGCCAAACCCTAGTGCAACAAAAATACGACTAAACGTTACAAAAGTATGGTGAAAAAGCGACAAAAATACAGCTAAAAGCAACAAATACACAGCTAAAAGCATCAAATCACAATTAAAACCGCCAAATCATAATGAAAAGCGTCAAAATCACGATAAAAAGCGACAAAAAACAACTATACGTTGACCCCACATAACTAGCAAAACAAAGCATCATCTGTTTCCCGTTTATCGCTTTGTCTCAAAAAGACCCAAAAACTGATATTTCCAGGTCATAATCATCTAACATTCTCCAAAGTCAGTGCAGTACACAAAGAGAGGTTCAAACGAAGCTTTACAGAGAAGGAAATAAATGCAGAAAAAGACGAGGACAAAAAGGGAGTAGTTTCCTGTAGCTTTAGCCACTTTAGCCTAAACGTCTTTTTGTGAATCGCTGGCATCAGACTCAGGATTCAAAAGTATAAGTCAGGTATTATTTTGATTTTATTTATGATGGGAAAAAAAAGCGTTTAGCCTGTAGTTTTCTCGCCTTAAATCCACTGTGTGCTGCACCTTCTTGTTTCTAAAGCGCTCTGGTTCTCACGTTTGTCGTGCATGAACCTCCTGCAGAACTCCTGGAAGGTCCCTCTGTAGCTCATGGTTCTCAGGGACCGGTGGAACTGATAGTACGACACCACCAGGTCCTTGGGGTTCCGGGCCATGTAGATCACCTGAGGAGAGAGAGAGAGGGGTGAGACGGGGGTGAGACAGGACCAGAGAGAGGGGTGAGACAGGGGTGAGACCGGACCAGAGAGAGTTGAGACAGGATCAGAGAGAGGGGTGAGACAGGGGTGAGACAGGATCAGAGAGAGGGGTGAGACAGGACCAGAGAGAGGGGTGAGACAGGGGTGAGACAGGACCAGAAAGAGGGGTGAGACAGGACCAGGGAGAGGGGTGAGACGGGGGTGAGACAGGGGTGAGACCAGGACCAGAGAGAGGGGTGAGACAGGGGTGAGACCAGGACCAGAGAGGGGGGTGAAACCGGGGTGAGACAGGGGTGAGACCGGGACCAGAGAGAAGGGTGAGACAGGACCAGAGAGAGGGGTGAGACAGGGGTGAGACCAGGACCAGAGAGGGGGGTGAGACCGGGGTGAGACAGGGGTGAGACCAGGACCAGAGAGAAGGGTGAGACAGGACCAGAGAGAGTGGTGAGACAGGACCAGAGAGAGGGGTGAGACAGGACCAGAGGCAGGGCCATCACAGGGGGATCCACCCCACTCGTGCCTCGGGGCTGTTCTGTGTCACTCAGACCTTGCCCTCGCCCTGGTGCATCGCCGACGGCAGGAACCGGTACGGCAGGTGACTCTTGATCAGACGAGGAGACGTCAACTCCTGAAGACCAGAAACAAGAGGGACTTAAACCAGGACTGAACCAGGACTAAACCAGGACTGAACCGGGACTGAACCAGAAAACACTACAGGCTGCACTCACGACACAGACGTACCACAGTGGAGCCGCCGCCGTGTTCCAAACAGGAAGTGTCCACGGAGCCGAGCTTCATTCACTTTCTGTGACACTAGTGTCTTTTCTCTGTAACTGTTTCTGTCAAACTCACATCTGGAACTAAAATGTCCGTCTGACACACTCCACATGATCCTATGTTTTTTTCTCATTATGTTCTTCATAAATCAAGTTATTAGCAACAATAACTGACCAATCAGGTGCTGGGGCTGGTTTTGCAAGTGTAGTAGCAACAGATTTGATTGACAGCTAGCACCGTCGTCTTCTCCCACCGAGGGGCGGAAACCGTTAACAACCTCCTCCTGATTAGTTCATGTGGTTACCACGATACGCACTCGGATTTAAAAACATGGAGTTACGTTCATAAAAACTTGCTTGGACATTTGTAAGAGCCACGTGGGCCTCGTCTGCGCCGCGTTTAGTTTGAGGCGTCGGCTTCATTGGCTCTTTCTCACTGTTTAAGCTGAACATGAGGCTGACCTTCATCAACTAAAGACTGTTTCCTCCCCCAGATCATAGAAAACATCTGTACATGACGTCCAGTCCTGCATGGAGGTACTCTGCAGTTCTGGGTACTCTTTAGTTCTGGGTACTCGCCTGTATGATGTCCAGTCCTGGTTGGGGGTACTCTTTAGTTCTGGGTACTCACCTGTATGATGTCCAGTCCTGGTTGGGTGTACTCTTTAGTTCTGGGTACTCTTTAGTTCTGGGTACTCGCCTGTATGAGGTCCAGCCCTAGTTAGGGGTACTCTTTAGTTCTGGGAACCCTTTGTTCTGGGTACTCGCCTGTATTATGTCCAGCCCTAGTTGGGGGTACTATTTAATTCTGGGTACTCGCCTGTATGATGTCATGCCCTGGTTGGGAGTACTCTTTAGTTCTGTGTACTCTTTAGTTCTGGGTACTCGCCTGTATGATGTCCAGTCCTGGTTGGGGGTACTCTTTAGTTCTGGGTACTCTTTAGTTCTGGGTACTCGCCTGTATGATGTCCAGTCCTGGTTGGGGGTACTCTGTAGTTCTGGGTACTCGCCTGTATGATGTACAGTCCTGGTTGGGGTTACTATTTAGTTCTGGGTACTCTGTAGTTCTGGGTACTCGCCTGTATGATATCCAGCCCTGGCTGGGGGCACTCTGTAGTTCTGGGTACTCGCCTGTATGATGTCCAGCCCTGGCTGGGGGCACTCTGTAGTTCTGTGTACTCGCCTGTATGATGTCCAGCCCTGGTTGGCGGTACTCTTTAGTTCTGAGTACTCGCCTGTATGATGTCCAGCCCTGGTTGGCGGTACTCTTTAGTTCTGGGTACTCACCTGTATGATGTCCAGCCCTGGTTGGGGGTACTCTTTAGTTCTGGGTACTCACCTGTATGATGTCCAGCCCTGGTTGGGGGTACTCTAACACGGGCAGCTGCTCGTCGATGTTCATGAGTCCGATCTCGTCTGGGTCGGCGCCCTGACTCACCAGGTACACCACCTCCTGCAGCAGACTGGTGCCTACGACAGAGCAGAGCGCGTCAGGTGCCCTGCCCGTGCGACAGGCGCCCTCCCTGTGTGACAGACGCCCTCCCCGTGTGATAGACGCCCTCCCCGTGTGACAGGCGCCCTCCCCGTGTGACAGGTGCCCTCCCCGTGTGACAGGCGCCCTCCCCGTGTGAAAGGCGCCCTCCCCGTGTGACAGGCGCCCTCCCCGTGTGACAGGCGCCGTCCCCGTGTGACAAGTACCCTGCCCGTACTCCAGATGCCCACCCAGATGAAAGCTCACTCTAAAGAGGAACTTAAAGCAGAACTAGGGAACATGACTTCGTTAAAGTCTGTGTAAGTCCGTGTGGTGGATGTAAATGTATTTTCGGGCGTTTGAATCCCCCGTTGTCGCCCCCTGCTGTCTCGGAGCGGAAAACCAGCTGCGAAGACGACTCTCCTGAGAAACACTGGCTCACTTTTTTATATTTGGCGACATGAAATGTTTTTCATGTCAGTTTTTCATGTCAGTGGTTCCCAACCTGTTTTGTGCCCTAAACTTTGTCTGACAGTCTACAGTTCCCCTTAACTTGAGTTTCAGGCAAAAAAAAAATGGGTTTAAAAATCACATATTGTCAATTATTACTACTATATTTTTGTTTTAATTATATTTATGATCCAAGATACTCCAAAAAGATGCTAAATTGACAACAAATAACACTTTTTTGTTCAGATAAAAGTACAATTAATCTTTTTTTACAACCTGAAACCTTTCTAAGTGCCCCCTGGTAATTCCTCACGTACCCCTTGGGGTCCCCGTACCCCTGGTTGGGAAACACTGTGGTATGTGATTGTGCTTCCTTATTTCAATAAACAGGTAGAGTCTAAACCAGGACTTAAACCAATCTAGTTTACTCAAAAACTAAATAAGAAATCCACATCCCCTCTGTACATTTTTATAACTAATATGTGACAAAATGAATCAAAAATGTGAACCTGGTTCTGTCCATTTTTCATTTTTTCCCAAATATATGGATTTTTGGCAGTTTTTCACATAAAATGTCTTATTTCTTCATGAAAACATGACATGATGAAAAACAAATAATTTTTTTTTAACATTTATGAGAGTAAACGACAGTTTGACACTCATATCTTTAAAGCGTCTATTAGAGTTTATGCTTGTCTTGTCTTATTATTATTAAATATTCTGTCTGATGTCTGATGTCATTTGCTGATTATTCGTGACAACCATGGACTGATTCTATTGCGCTTCTATTGGATTATTATGGTTTACGATACGAGGAACTGAAAAAGTACAGTGTGCCAGGTGCCCTCCCGTAACTTCAATCTGTTACTCATAATTATTGATGACATTTCAATCCGAACGACAGCAGGAAAATCACTCTGTTTATGAAAATGAAAAGATTCTGAGAAACTCGACAGAAACATCTTTGACTTGAAGTTCAACTGAGTTTAACTGAGACAAGACCCTCACAGTCCACTGGATCCAAACCAGGACTAAAGCAGGACTAAACCAGGTCTAAAGCAGGACTAAACCAAGTCTAAAGCAGGACTAAACCAGGACTAAAGCAGGACTAAACCAGGTCTAAAGCAGGACTAAAGCAGGACTAAACAAGGTCTAAAGCAGGACTAAAGCAGGACTAAAGCAGGACTAAAGCAGGACTAAAGCAGGACTAAACCAGGACTAAAGCAGGACTAAACAAGGTCTAAAGCAGGACTAAAGCAGGACTAAAGCAGGACTAAAGCAGGACTAAACCAGGACTAAAGCAGGACTAAACCAGGACTAAAGCAGGACTAAACCAGGACTAAACAAGGTCTAAAGCAGGACTAAAGCAGGACTAAAGCAGGACTAAACCAGGACTAAAGCAGGACTAAACCAGGACTAAAGCAGGACTAAACCAGGACTAAACCAGGGCTAAAGCAGGACTAAACCAGGACTAAACCAGGGCTAAAGCAGGACTAAAGCAGGACTAAACCAGGACTAAACCAGGACTAAAGCAGGACTAAAGCAGGACTAAAGCAGGACTAAAGCAGGGCTAAACCAGGACTAAACCAGGACTAAAGCAGGACTAAACCAGGACTAAAGCAGGACTAAACCAGGACTAAAGCAGGACTAAACCAGGACTAAACCAGGGCTAAACCAGGACTAAACCAGGACTAAAGCAGGACTAAACCAGGACTAAACCAGGGCTAAAGCAGGACTAAAGCAGGACTAAACCAGGACTAAAGCAGGACTAAACCAGGACTAAAGCAGGACTAAACCAGGTCTAAAGCAGGACTAAACCAGGTCTAAAGCAGGACTAAAGCAGGACTAAACCAGGACTAAAGCAGGACTAAACCAGGACTAAACAAGGTCTAAAGCAGGACTAAAGCAGGACTAAAGCAGGACTAAAGCAGGACTAAACCAGGACTAAAGCAGGACTAAACCAGGACTAAAGCAGGACTAAAGCAGGACTAAACCAGGACTAAACCAGGACTAAACCAGGGCTAAAGCAGGACTAAAGCAGGACTAAACCAGGACTAAAGCAGGACTAAAGCAGGACTAAACCAGGACTAAAGCAGGACTAAACCAGGTCTAAACCAGGTCTAAACCAGGACTAAAGCAGGGCTAAACCAGGACTAAAGCAGGACTAAAGCAGGACTAAACCAGGACTAAAGCAGGACTAAAGCAGGGCTAAACCAGGACTAAAGCAGGACTAAACCAGGACTAAAGCAGGACTAAAGCAGGGCTAAACCAGGACTAAAGCAGGACTAAACCAGGGCTAAACCAGGACTAAAGCAGGACTAAACCAGGTCTAAACCAGGACTAAACCAGGACTAAAGCAGGGCTAAACCAGGACTAAAGCAGGGCTAAACCAGGTCTAAAGCAGGACTAAACCAGGTCTAAAGCAGGACTAAAGCAGGACTAAAGCAGGACTAAACCAGGACTAAAGCAAGACTAAACCAGGACTAAACAAGGTCTAAAGCAGGACTAAAGCAGGACTAAAGCAGGACTAAAGCAGGACTAAACCAGGACTAAAGCAGGACTAAACCAGGACTAAAGCAGGACTAAAGCAGGACTAAACCAGGACTAAAGCAGGACTAAAGCAGGACTAAAGCAGGACTAAACCAGGACTAAACCAGGGCTAAAGCAGGACTAAAGCAGGACTAAACCAGGACTAAACCAGGACTAAAGCAGGACTAAAGCAGGGCTAAACCAGGACTAAACCAGGACTAAAGCAGGACTAAACCAGGACTAAACCAGGGCTAAAGCAGGACTAAAGCAGGACTAAAGCAGGACTAAACCAGGACTAAAGCAGGACTAAACCAGGACTAAAGCAGGACTAAACCAGGTCTAAAGCAGGACTAAACCAGGTCTAAAGCAGGGCTAAACCAGGACTAAAGCAGGGCTAAACCAGGACTAAAGCAGGACTAAACCAGGTCTAAACCAGGACTAAACCAGGACTAAAGCAGGGCTAAACCAGGACTAAAGCAGGGCTAAACCAGGACTAAAGCAGGACTAAAGCAGGGCTAAACCAGGACTAAAGCAGGACTAAAGCAGGGCTAAAGCAGGGCTAAACCAGGACTAAAGCAGGACTAAAGCAGGACTAAAGCAGGGCTAAACCAGGACTAAACAAGGACTAAAGCAAGGCTTAACCAGGACTAAACCAGGACTAAACCAGGTCTAAACAAGGACTAAATCAGGTCTAAACCAGGACTGAACGAGGTCTAAACCAGGACTGAACCAGGATTAAACTAGGGCTAAACCAGGACTAAATCAGGACTAAACAGATCTTAAACAGGTTTAAATCAGGACTAAAGCAGGACTAAACCAGGACTTGTTTCCGTCACAGATCAGTTTGTTTTCTGAGGATCCTCTGGGCCTTTTACTTCGCGTTAATAATCAATTCCACATTAAACCTTTAAAGAGTCTCATTTCTGCTCGTGTTTGACTCACAGCAGACGCTCGAATGTGATTGGCCCAGGCCTCGGAGTCAGACCAATCAGACGCGAGTATTCGGAGGCATTTGCACGTGTCCTGTTACGTCCCGTTATGTCGAGGTAAACAAACACCAGCTCAAGAAACTCATGCTGTTTAGTTTTTCATCTGAATTTTTCAATTACAGGGATTTTATCTCCAGGAAAATACAAATAAATGTGATTTATGTGTTCTGGGCTTTTGAAAACAGGATTTGGGGCTTAAATAACCCGACATAAACTTTAGAAGAGCCTGATGTTAATTAAAAGATTATTTAGTTTTGTTGTTTCTTCTACTATTATTATTAAACTAATAAAGAAGACAATATGAACATCCTTATCTTAAACGTGGATTGTTTAATGTTGTAGTTCTGTTCTGTTTAATCCCCTTTTAGTCCTGGTTTAGTCCTGGTTTAGTCCTGGTTTAGACCTGGTTCAGTCCTGGTTTTTCTCTTTAAACCCCGTCATGACTTCAGTAAACCCTGTGTAAATGATAGGCTCCTTCTGCAGGTTTATGGTTCATATCTCGTTGTTACTCGGCAATAAATGTAGATTTGGTCCTGACTTTACATCCAGGCTCCACCTCACAGCGTCTGAGTCACACTCACAGCGTCTGAGTCACACTCACAGCGTCTGAGTCACACTCACAGCGCTGTGGTGTTATACACACATGTGCAACGCCCTAACCACTGTGCCACCTGGTAATACTGAGTCCAAAGGCCACAGACTCACACAAACGTCTCCTCAGCGCGAGCTGCTGTCGGATCATCAGACAAGAACAAAACTGTCCTCGTCAAAGTTAAAGAGCAGTAAAAAAAGTGCAAAAGTCACGGTTTGATCTTAACAAGGTTCAATAAGAAACAAGAACATCTGATTGAAATCAACAAACTGCAACAGTCTGTTCTGCAGCTGATCAGAGGTTTAGGACCACATGCCTTTAAAGCCCAAATCTGAAATGTGGATTTTCTGTCAGGTGTTCACCTGTCGTTCTGATGGTACATTCTCTTTTTGAAGGTGGTGGTTGTTGAGCTGCAGGGTCTCTGTCCATCGCTGTGAGGTGGGACCACAGACCGTACACATCCCTGGCCCTGGCCCTCAGCCGCCGCGCTCCAAACAGGAAGTGTCCACGGAGTCTGCACCGGCTCCATCAGGACGAGCTCCCTCCTCTTCCTGTGACACTGATTCAGTCCAACTCACTTCTGGAACTAAAATGTCTGACGCACTCCACATGATCCTGTGTTTTTTTCTCGTTGGTTGTTCATAAATCAAGTTATTTGAAGTTTGATTGACAGCTAGCGCCGCACATTGCCACTGTCTCCTCCCACCGAGGGGCGGAAACCCTTAACAACCTCCTCCTGATTGGTCCGTGTGGTTGCCACGATACGCACTCGGATTTCCAAACTGCTGGAGTGTGTCTGCGCACACACCCTGTCTCCCTGAGAGGAGGCCGGACGACGGCAGAGACCAGTCTGGCCCCACTTTAGCCGCTATAACTGCTAGCTGCGATTGGCTTCATTTGGCTGGAGCTATGACGTCACTGTTCTACGGTCTATGGGAGGGACGCAGTAAGACACACATTTGGAACTTCTTAAAAGATCCAGAAGGTTATGGAACAAAAAAGTCATGTGGAAAACCAAAAAAATGACGGGACGACCCTCGACCCAAATGAGGGCCGTTACAGGAGCGATTGCAGCCAATAACACCAGACACTGAAGGACACTGAAGGACACTGAGGGACACTGAAGGACACTGAGGGACACTGAAGGACACTGAAGGACACTGAAGGACACTGAGGGACACTGAAGGACACTGAGGGACACTGAAGGACACTGAAGGACACTGAAGGACACTGAAGGACAAAGAAACAAGAAACGTCTTAAAGGCGCCGCAGGGAAGGGGGCGCCACAGAGAGGGGGCTCCACAAAGAGGGGCGCCACAGGGAGGGGGCGCCACAGGGAGAGGGCGCCACAGGGAGAGGGCGCCACAGGGAGAGGGCGCCACAGGGAGGGGGCGCCATAATGATCTGGGGTGTTTTTCCTTCAGTGGAACAATGGAGCTCCAGGTGGTGCAGGGGCCCCTGGCTCTGCAGATGTTGCAGAGAGCATCCCTCATGACTGAGGGCCTCGTCTGTGGAACCACAGGGTTTTTCAACAGGACGACCTACAGTTCAAAGCCCCAGGACAAAGGAGTTCTTCAGGAGAACAACATGACTCTTTTGGACGTCCTGATGTTCCTCTAAATCCAACGGAGACCCTTTGAGGATGAAGTTCACACAAATGGACACAGTTCAGACAGATGTCCTTCATGAGTCTTCATCACTCTGGGAGATGTTCCTCCTGAAACACTTGCATCAACCAACTTTAAAGTGATCAACAATAACAGGATTCATGTTTGGGACTTTCTGTTTCGAGGAGGTTTCAGGTTGTTTTCTCTGGTCCTTACATTTTGATCAGTGTGAACAGACTCAGTTAAACTGTTGTACTCAAACGTTTTTTCCGTCTCTCTCCCATTTCTCGTTGCTTATTGAAGCTCTACTTGAACCATGTTAAGATCCAACTGTGAAAATGTGACTTTTGTCATTTATTCAAAGGGCCTTAAACTTTTGATCAGGACTGTATGAATAAAAGGACAGATAAATGTCAAGTCTTTTGATTTGAATCTTCTTTCTTTCATTTTTAACACTCTTTTCAAGATTAAATTGTTGCAGTTACAAATGTCCTTGAAAAAGTGATTTCTGATGCCATTTGTGATATTTGTTTCCATCTGATACAAAGTGATAATATAAAGGTTTGTGATATTGTTCTGATGCCAATATCAGTGACTTTTGTATGAAATGCACCGACAGCACTTTACAACAAAGATTATCTTTGCTCCGCTCCAGCTTCAACTGATCCAAAAAGTAAATCTATGTTCAGAGAAACTACAATATAAACAATATCTGTCAAAACTGCATTTCTAATAGAAAGTGTCCACGTTTTACCCTGAAACAGTGACATTTCAACCCTGCAGGGTGCGTTATGTTGTTTGCAATGATAAAACTGAGATGGCGATTTGAAAATAGCAGCTCGTGTTTTATTTCATTGTATTTTTGTTGTATTTCATCAAATAAAGACGAGCTGCTGACACCGACAGCGCCTCTAACACAGACCCCCGTCCTCCGCTCGTACCGTGCCCTCCAGACCGTGTGAACGCTGCGCACGTACCGGACTTGGGGTACGTGACGATCCAGATGTCGCTGCTCCGGAGGCCGAAGCCGCGGATCTCCTCCATCTTCCCGCGGCAGAAGGGCGGCAGCCGCACGCCCTCGAACTCGAAGTACTTGCTCTCGTACTCGATGGGCGTGCTCGGCGTGTCGGCCTCGCTCTCCGCCATCTCCGCGGCCGAGTGCGTGCGGCCGAGTGCGGGCCGAGTGCGCGGGACGGAGCGGGAAACGCGGGCCACGACACGACGCGTGGAGAGGCGCGCGGACACGGACGCGGCGCAACACGCGGAGGAGAGCGCGGACAGCCAATCAGAGCGCAGGGCGGTGATGTAATGCGCGCGCTCGTGAGGCAGCAGCATCAGGACCAGTGCGCGCGCCCGAGGAGGAAAGTGCACGTGACGCGAGGACCAGCTCCAGAGGCTGGAGTCGAGTCGGATCTTTTGGGCCAAATGTGACCTGGACCTGGTGGGTTTCACGCCCGTGAGAACAGCCCCATCTGATTCTTTCAAACGCGTCCTGGGCCACTTTCATTTGTGGAACTAGATCTGATCACAAGAACACTTTCTTTCCCTCTGCCGTTGGACTCATGAACACTTTGTAACACCTGCCACTTTGACAATATATTATATAAGAACTATCTGTTTGTACTGTTACACTTGCACTGTCTGCCAGCTGTGCATTTCTGTATTTAGTCTTAGTCTGTCTTAGTCTATTTTATTTGATCTTATTCTTAATTTTATACATGCCTCTTTAATATTTTTATTATATTTTATTCATTGTTTTATGTTGCACTTTACGCCGAAGCAAGTTCCTGTGTTTGTGAATTTTGACACTGACAACGACATTAAACCCATTCTGATTCTGATTCTGATTCTGATTCTGATTTGAGTCTGGTCTTCTGAACAGGCAGGTCCATTAGAATGACCTCTGTGCGGAAATGAAACAGAAATGAAACAAATGATCCCCTTAAAGACACAGCAGTGAAGTGAGAGGGAAAAAAGTCAAGTTTGTAAAGTGTGAGAAAGATAAAATATCAACTTTCACTGATTCAAGACAAACGATAAAGATGACTTACTGAATTGACCAGTGCTTCTGTTTTATTGTGAAGGATCTCCGTGCTCTGTCCTGTTCTCCTCCACATCAGACGACTTCACACATTAAATCTGATTTGAGTCACTTTTATTTGTGCGGCCTCTGAATACGTATCATTAGGCAACAGGCGACAATTGCCTGGGGCCCCAAACCTGAAGGGGCCCCCATTAAGATGCCCTTCTTGATCATCATTCAACGCAAGGGTCTGAAAGAGTTGCTTTTCTCTCAGTAAAACAGTAACGCAGTGTGATTTTAAATAAGAACGAGACCCGCAAAATAGTGTGGATTGTGTAGAAATAGAATAGAAACATGAAATATAACGTTATCAAATTACAAATGGTAACTGTGTTTAAATCAGCTGGAACACCACCACCATTCATCGTCCCTGTTCCCAAGAAGCCCCGGATCACTGGACTTAATGACTTCAGGCCTGTGGCTGACGCCTGTCGTCATGGAGT
Organism: Rhinogobius similis; assembly: GCA_019453435.1. Lineage (NCBI taxonomy): Eukaryota > Metazoa > Chordata > Actinopteri > Gobiiformes > Gobiidae > Rhinogobius > Rhinogobius similis. Next base: position 4,573,063 of record CM033619.1, on the reverse strand, counting down.
CCTTTGAGCGCCTGGTCCTGCCCCATCTCAAGTCCTTCACCTCCTCCGCCCTGGACCCACTGCAGTTTGCCTACAGAGCCAACAGATCTGTAGATGACGCCATCAACCTGGCCCTCCACTTCATCCTGCAGCATCTGGACCGTGTGGTCCATCCTCACCTCCTCCATCACCGTGTGGTCCATCCTCACCTCCTCCATCACCGTGTGGTCCATCCTCACCTCCTCCATCACCGTGCTGTCCATCCTCACCTCCTCCATCACCGTGTGGTCCATCCTCACCTCCTCCATCACCGTGTGGTCCATCCTCACCTCCTCCATCACCGTGCGGTCCATCCTCACCTCCTCCATCACCGTGTGGTCCATCCTCACCTCCTCCATCACCGTGTGGTCCATCCTCACCTCCTCCATCACCGTGCGGTCCATCCTCACCTCCTCCATCACCGTGTGGTCCATCCTCACCTCCTCCATCACCGTGTGGTCCATCCTCACCTCCTCCATCACCTCCTCCATCACCGTGTGGTCCATCCTCACCTCCTCCATCACCGTGTGGTCCATCCTCACCTCCTCCATCACCGTGTGGTCCATCCTCACCTCCTCCATCACCGTGTGGTCCATCCTCACCTCCTCCATCACCGTGCGGTCCATCCTCACCTCCTCCATCACCGTGTGGTCCATCCTCACCTCCTCCATCACCGTGTGGTCCATCCTCACCTCCTCCATCACCTCCTCCATCACCGTGTGGTCCATCCTCACCTCCTCCATCACCGTGTGGTCCATCCTCACCTCCTCCATCACCGTGTGGTCCATCCTCACCTTCTCCATCACCGTGTGGTCCATCCTCACCTCCTCCATCACCGTGTGGTCCATCCTCACCTTCTCCATCACCGTGTGGTCCATCCTCACCTCCTCCATCACCGTGTGGTCCACCCTCACCTCCTCCATCACCGTGTGGTCCATCCTCACCTCCTCCATCACCGTGTGGTCCATCCTCACCTCCTCCATCACCGTGTGGTCCATCCTCACCTCCTCCATCACCGTGTGGTCCATCCTCACCTCCTCCATCACCGTGTGGTCCATCCTCACCTCCTCCATCACCGTGTGGTCCATCCTCACCTCCTCCATCACCGTGTGGTCCATCCTCACCTCCTCCATCACCGTGTGGTCCACCCTCACCTCCTCCATCACCGTGTGGTCCATCCTCACCTTCTCCATCACCGTGTGGTCCATCCTCACCTCCTCCATCACCGTGTGGTCCACCCTCACCTCCTCCATCACTGTGTGGTCCATCCTCACCTCCTCCATCACCGTGTGGTCCACCCTCACCTCCTCCATCACCGTGTGGTCCATCCTCACCTCCTCCATCACCGTGTGGTCCATCCTCACCTCCTCCATCACCGTGTGGTCCATCCTCACCTCCTCCATCACCGTGTGGTCCACCCTCACCTCCTCCATCACCGTGTGGTCCATCCTCACCTCCTCCATCACCGTGTGGTCCACCCTCACCTCCTCCATCACCGTGTGGTCCATCCTCACCTCCTCCATCACCGTGTGGTCCATCCTCACCTCCTCCATCACCGTGTGGTCCACCCTCACCTCCTCCATCACCGTGTGGTCCATCCTCACCTCCTCCATCACCGTGTGGTCCACCCTCACCTCCTCCATCACCGTGTGGTCCATCCTCACCTTCTCCATCACCGTGTGGTCCATCCTCACCTCCTCCATCACCGTGTGGTCCATCCTCACCTCCTCCATCACCGTGTGGTCCATCCTCACCTCCTCCATCACAGTGTGGTGCTGGAGCCACAGACAGGGACAAACAGAGACTACAGTGCATTGTGCCTCTGCTGAGAAGGTGATCGGCTGCAGCCTTCCATTTGTCCAGGACCTGTGCGTCTCCAGGACTCGGGGAAGAGCAGGTCGGATCACAGCTGACCCTTCTCACCCTGGACATGGACTATTTGAGCCCCTCCCCTGGGGCAGGAGGCTACGGTCCATCTGGACCAGAACCTCCCGCCACAAGAACAGTTTCTTTTCCTCTGCCGTTGGACTCATGAACACTTTATAACACCTGCCACTTTAACAATATATTATATAAGAACTATCTGTTTGCACATTGCACTGTCTGCCAACTGTACATTTCTGTATATAGTCTTAGTCTATCTATCTTAATCTATTCTATTCTTAATTTTATGCATGCCTCTTTTATATATTTTATTATATTTTATTCATTGTTTTATGTTGCACCTTACGCCGAAGCAAGTTCCATGTTTGTGAATTTTGACACTGACAATGGCAATAAACCGTTTCTGATTCTGATCAAAAGGGAAATATGGTCTGATATCCTGCACATTCTTTTGGGGAAGGACCTCTAAGCTCCCCATTAAAAGCTGTTCAGAACATGTGGCTGTTGCACAAATTAATTTTAATTTTCCAATAGTTCACTCACAACCCCACAATTGTGAACAAAACAACAGCTTTCTTTCAAGAAAAATTCAACAGACACGGCAGAAAAGTTATAGAATATCAAACTTTGCCTTGGGCCCGCAATTTTCTAAATCCGCCGCTGGGATGTGGGTGAAGTGGGACTTTTATAAAATTCATTTTTGTTATTTTTTGTTATAAACAAAACGGCACAGTCTTGACTGAAGAGGAACCTGCAGGTCGTGCCTTGGAATCGAGTCAGATTGGAGTCACTGACGGAGCCTGGACTGGAGTCTGAGACTGAGATAAATGTGTTTTAAAACTATTTTCTCTTTACACTCGATATTTGGACCAACTTTTACAAAGAAGAACCATTCATAATAAGGCTGGGCGATACAGCAAAAAATTATCATCACGATTTTCTTGGGGCCAAATCATGATTTCGATCACGATTCGCGTTCACTTTGTATAAATAGAGCTTCCCAATTTAGGAAAAATATCTAATTTTGATTTTTCTGACCAGTGCCATTAAGATTAGATTCACAACATATGTTTGAATAATAAATAAAAATAAATAAACATGATTTTGTCGCTTTTAGTAGCGTTTTTTGTCACGTTTAGTTGTGTTTGTCATACTTAGTCGTGCCTTTGTCGCGTTTAGTCGCGTTTTTGTTGCTTTTGAACGCATTTTTATCGCTTTTGTCGCTTGTTTCAGAACATGTTTGTACAAATCCAAACTACAGCGTGAGTAGTTTTCATTCAAATCAAAGCAAGACATTTTGTTGTTTGTGGAAGAAATTAGTCTTTGTGGTTTGTTAATTGCGTCCATTAAAATTGTGATTTTGTGTGGATTTGGTGCAGCTCTGGCCTTTAAGAGGTAAATAAAGTCATCTGCTCAGAGGCTTCAGAGGCTAAACAACAGGAGAAAAAGTGTGTTTGAACAGACAGCTGCATTAAAGACACAAACAGTCAATCATGACAACAACATTTCACTAAAACAGTCACAGGACGAGCTCACGATTCCATTTTCATCACCGTATCACCCAGCCCTAATTCATAATCACAAATTAAAACTCAGGTCATTGGTGTAAGATTTAGAGTTTGGACTCGACTTCAGATTTCAGAGATTCAGTGGAGAAGCACGACAATCTCTGCTTGAAGGTAATACACACAGATGTACTTCACTCCAGGAAAAATCTGAGATATATCACACGCAGAAGTTAGGATTTTGTTTGATTGTTGGTCCCAAGTCGATTTTTGGAGCTAAGTCTGACTTTGTAAAACAAACTAAAAACACAAAAGCCATATCTGCTCTAACAATGGCCTTATATTTGGTTGAAAAGACACTTCAAAGTATCATTTGAACCAAAGCGTGATGAGTCCAGGCTGGAAATGCTCAGGCCTCGCCCTCACTTTCAAATAAAACGTTCATAGAATCATTTGTCACATCTGAGAAAATAATGTCCATAAACCTTTGCTGTTAATTAAACGTCGTGGATTAGTTTGATGTGAATTGAACATTTCAGAAGAGCAAGGACTGGGACCCTCTGTTCCACTTCAGACAGATTAGACTGAATCATTGTAATAAAAGATGGATCAATAACTTTGGAGCGCCAGGGTTTGTCTTTCACTTTTTCTGCGCAGTCGGGGTTCATCCTGAAGGTCCACGGGACAAATGTCCTGATCCCGAGGCGTCCCAGGACAGAGACAGTCCCTCCAGTGTGTCCTGGGTCTGCCCCGGGGCCTCCTCCTGTGGGACATGAACACCTCAGAGGGAGGCTCCAGGAGGCTCAGGAGCAGATGCTGAGCCTCAGCTGCTCCTCTGGATGTGGAGGAGCAGCGGCTCTACTCCAAGCTCCTCCCGTGTGACTGAGCTCCTCACCTTATCCGGAGGAGGAGCTCATTTCGACGCTTGGTGGGTCATTACCCAGAGCTCATGACCAGGTGACAGAGGAACGCAGATTGAGGTAAATCGAGAGCTTTGTCTTGGACTCAGCTCTTTCTTCACCACAACGGTCCGATACAGCGCCCGCATCACTGCAGGGCCGCACCTGTCAGTCTCACGCTCCATCCTTCACTCTGAACAAGAAGAACTCCTCCACTTGAGGCAAGGACCCTCCCCCCGGAGAGAGAGAGACACCTTTGTCCGGTCGAGAACCATGGCCTCAGATTTGCACTGTCCATGTTATTGTGTCCAGATCAGTGTGTCGAGTTGTAAATAAACCAAACTATACAATTTATGAATGAGTGAGAGGAGGAGTAAAGAGGAGCAGAGCAGCAGAAGAGCAGAGCGAGGCCCCGGGCTCAGGGTCATGTGGGCTCTTTATTTAATCATCGAGAAGAAACAGACAAGACTGTGTGGCATGACGAGTTACAACTCGCTCTGAAACGTCCCCCTCACATTTCAGCGTGAAGCTCAGGGAAGTTAGAGGTGTGTGTTGTGCAGAACATGTCCCTGTCCCTGTCCCTATCCATGTCCCTGTCCATGTCCCTGTCCATGTTCTTGTCCCTGTCCATGTTCTTGTCCCTGTCCCTGTTCATGTCCCTGTCCATGTGCATGTACATGTCCCTGTCCATGTCCATGTCCCTGTCCATGTTCTTGTCCCTGTTCATGTCCCTATCCATGTTCTTGTCCATGTCCCTGTCCCTATCCATGTCCCTGTCCATGTCCCTGTCCATGTTCTTGTCCCTGTCCATGTTCTTGTCCCTGTCCCTGTTCATGTCCCTGTCCATGTGCATGTACATGTCCCTGTCCATGTCCATGTCCCTGTCCATGTTCTTGTCCCTATCCATGTCCCTGTCCATGTTCTTGTCCCTGTCCATGTTCTTGTCCCTGTCCATGTTCTTGTCCCTATCCATGTCCCTGTGCATGTACATGTCCCTGTCCATGTCCATGTCCCTGTCCATGTTCTTGTCCCTATCCATGTCCCTGTCCATGTTCTTGTCCCTGTCCATGTTCTTGTCCCTGTCCCTGTTCATGTCCCTGTCCATGTGCATGTACATGTCCCTGTCCATGTCCATGTCCCTGTCCATGTTCTTGTCCATGTCCATGTTCATGTCCCTGTCCATGTGCATGTCCACGTTCCTGTCCCTATCTATGTCCATGTTCTTGTCCCTGTTCATGTACCTATCCATGTTCTTGTCCATGTCCCTGTCCATGTTCTTATTCCTGTCCCTGTTCATGTCCGTGTCCATGTGCATGTCCATGTCCACGTTCTTGTCCCTGTCCATGTTCTTGTCCCTGTCCATGTCCATGTCCATGTCCGTGTCCATGTGCATGTCCATGTCAATGTCCCTGTCCATGTCCCTGTCCATGTCCATGTTCTTGTCCCTGTCCATGTCCATGTCCGTGTCCATGTGCATGTCCATGTCAATGTCCCTGTCCATGTCCCTATCTATGTCCATGTTCTTGTCCCTGTTCATGTCCCTATCCATGTTCTTGTCCATGTCCCTGTCCATGTTCTTATTCCTGTCCCTGTTCATGTCCGTGTCCATGTGCATGTCCATGTCCATGTTCTTGTCCCTGTCCATGTTCTTGTCCCTGTCCATGTCCATGTCCATGTCCGTGTCCATGTGCATGTCCATGTCAATGTCCCTGTCCATGTCCCTGTCCATGTCCATGTTCTTGTCCCTGTCCATGTCCATGTCCGTGTCCATGTGCATGTCCATGTCAATGTCCCTGTCCATGTCCCTGTCCATGTCCATGTTCTTGTCCATGTCCATGTTCATGTCCCTGTGCATGTGCATGTCCACGTTCATGTCCCTGTCCATGTCCCTGTTCTTGTCCCTGTCCATGTTCTTGTCCCTGTCCCTGTTCATGTCCCTGTCCATGTGCATGTACATGTCCATGTTCATGTCCCTGTCCATGTCCCTGTCCCTGTCCCTGTCCATGTTCTTGTCCCTGTCCATGTCCCTGTCCATGTGCATGTGCATGTCCATGTTCATGTCCCTGTCCATGTGCATGTCCACGTTCATGTCCCTGTCCATGTCCCTGTCCCTATCCATGTCCACGTTCTTGTCCCTGTTCATGTCCCTATCCATGTTCTTGTCCATGTCCCTGTCCATGTTCTTGTCCATGTCCACGTTCATGTCCCTGTCCATGTCCCTGTTCTTGTCCCTGTCCATGTTCTTGTCCCTGTCCCTGTTCATGTCCCTGTCCATGTGCATGTACATGTCCACGTTCATGTCCCTGTCCATGTCCCTGTCCCTGTCCATGTTCTTGTCCCTGTCCATGTTCATGTCCCTGTCCATGTGCATGTGCATGTGCATGTCCATGTTCATGTCCCTGTCCATGTGCATGTCCACGTTCATGTCCCTGTCCATGTCCCTGTCCATGTCCATGTCCATGTCCCTGTCCCGATCCATGTCCATGTCCATGTTCTTGTCCCTGTTCATGTCCCTATCCATGTTCTTGTCCATGTCCCTGTCCATGTTCTTATCCCTGTCCCTGTTCATGTCCCTATCCATGTTCTTGTCCATGTCCCTGTCCATGTTCTTATTCCTGTCCCTGTTCATGTCCGTGTCCACGTGCATGTCCATGCCCATGTTCTTGTCCCTGTCCATGTTCATGTCCCTGTCCATGTGCATGTCCATGTTCTTGTCCCTGTCCATGTTCATGTCCGTGTCCATGTGCATGTCCATGTCCCTGTCCATGTCCATGTTCTTGTCCCTGTCCATGTTCATGTCCCTGTCCATGTGCATGTCCATGTTCTTGTCCCTGTCCATGTTCTTGTCCCTGTCCATGTTCATGTCCATGTCCCTGTCCATGTCCATGTTCTTGTCCCTGTCCATGTTCATGTCCGTGTCCATGTGCATGTCCATGTCAATGTCCCTGTCCCTGTCCATGTCCATGTTCTTGTCCCTGTCCATGTTCTTGTCCATGTCCATGTTCATGTCCCTGTGCATGTGCATGTCCACGTTCATGTCCCTGTCCCTGTTCTTGTCCCTGTCCATGTCCCTGTCCCTGTCCCTGTTCATGTCCCTGTCCATGTGCATGTACATATCCACGTTCATGTCCCTGTCCATGTTCTTGTCCCTGTCCCTGTTCATGTCCCTGTCCATGTGCATGTACATGTCCACGTTCATGTCCCTGTCCCTGTCCCTGTCCATGTCCCTGTCCATGTTCTTGTCCCTGTCCCTGTTCATGTCCCTGTCCATGTGCATGTACATGTCCACGTTCATGTCCCTGTCCATGTCCCTGTCCATGTCCCTGTCCCTGTCCATGTCCCTGTCCCTGTCCATGTCCATGTTAACTGTCCTGTACTATAGGGCTGCAGTAAAAAGGACAGAAAGGGGACAGTATGTTCTGAAGAGCAGAAGTAGGTCTAAAGTCACTGTTTACATGTCTGTGGGGGCGGAGCTCTGTTTGGACACGCCTCCCACTCAGACAGACATGAGCTTCAACCAATCAGAGCCTGAGAAACTAGTGCCTCCTTCACTGACTCTGGGAATCATCAGACACAAAAGACGATTCACTGGATGAAAATAAGAAAGAATTGATATGTTTTATTTAAGATCAAGAAGTTTAATATGTATCATTGTTTCAAAAGTTAATACGCTTTATTTGAGTGGAGCATGTGTTAGACTGAGCACGTGTTGGGAAATATTTTGTTGTCATGATGATTTTTGGCTTCAAATTTCTGGAGTTGCAACTTTTACGAAGCAAAGATGGCAGACAGCTGCTTTTTTCAGGCCAGAAATGAAGTCGATGTAACAGTGACAATCAGCCTCAGGACACAGAAAATAGAACTACACCATTGCTGTGGATCTGTCTAAGAATGAACCCAAAAATGCTGAAAATGTGGATAAAATGTTCTAAATCAGGCCAACACTAGAACTGCTGACCATCTGGAGGAGCTCGTGTTCCACAGTTTGGGAAACACTGACATAAACCATTGTCTATTTATTTGTTTTGCATTTAAAGTGTACATTTACAGTGGAAATGGGACTGTGGTTAATCTTTATAGAATTATTGGGTGTAAACGGTGAAGGAAAACACATTTATCCAATGGACAGTTTTTCAAATGTATGATTCATCTGGTTCCACACAAACACTTACAAGTCGTAAAAAACTTAGACCGCTCGTGTTTTCCGCTGAATTATAGTCTTCTAAACTCTTCTGGAGCTCCACACGTTATTTTGATGAGAATGTTCAGACTTTGTTGATCCAAAAGGGAAGGTGCTGAGCTGTGGGTGAGTCGTTCACACATTATCTACAATCACAAAGAAGTCAAATAATCACAAAGAAGTCAAATAATCACAAAGAAGTCAAATAATCACAAAGAAGTCAAATAATCAAAGTCCAAAGACGTGTCAAATACAAATGTACAGATCTGTCAATAAAATAAAATACATCTAAAGATACCTGCAATGTACAAAAGACATCGGGCGAAGTGACAGTTCAGATCTATGGAGAGGCCATGCCCCATAAGAGGGAAAAGTTCAAAGTGTTTTTTTTCCCAGCAGTAAAAACAGCTGTGTGTCGATTCAGAGTTGTTTATGAGCTTCACTTAGACTTCACTTATTATTGAATGTATCCGAAGATAAAATGGAAAACTATTGTGGGCTCAACAGCATTTGTCCAGTAAAACCTCACCTGGATTTTACCTGGATCAAAAATGTGCTTTAAATGTGCAGTGAATGCAGTAATATCCAGTATTAAACGTGTTCTCCAGCAGCTCCGAGTCACTCACACGTGTCTGAGGCTTTCACTGACACAAAAACACCTGCATTTTTTATTTTATTTTATATTATATTTTTATATATTCATGCTGTGGAACCAGAAGTAAGTTTTTAAAGGACACATTTCCTGCTAGAGTGACTTTTTGAGCTTTTAACCCTGTTCTAATAATGTTAGAACTTTAAAATTCACATGGATTCATATTCCGTACCGTGCGCAGCTTTAAAAAAAACTTTTTTCAGACGACAAAGTGAAACTGCGGAGGACCACCCGAGCACAGCCAATCAGAGCGCAGCTTTTAGCTCTTACTTTGAGACAAAATACTTTATTATTAGATGCAGACAGCACACAGAGGTCTCATTTTTGTCATAAAGTGATGCTTTTATAAGATTCTCTTTGGTGGAAAACACAAAACTTTGCAATTTACTCCCAAAAAAGTCAGGAACCCCAGCTTTAATCCCAACACTTTCTCCACTTCACTTTTGCTCCATTTTGTAATTTAGAATAATTTTGTTCACAAACTCTTAAAGGGACTAAGTGTCCTTTAGTGTAATGGGTTTCAGGGCGATACAAATGGCACCATTGACAGAAGTGGATGAAGTACAGATACAACAGCAAAATACTCAAGTAAAAGAAAAAATATCACATTTTAATATCTCTTAATATCAAGTAAAAGTATTAAAATACTCCTTTAAAATGTACCTTCAGAGTAAAAAGTAAAAGTAATTCTTTTTGGTTTGGAGAACTATTAAAGCATCAAATTGTAATCTTGATTGATTTATTCTGTTGAGTTTTGGTCGTTTAAGGCCGTGGTTCTCAAACTTTTTCAGTCACGACCCCGAAAATAAAAATAGTTCACATTCGCGACCCCCAAACACAAAAAATAGGCGACACGCAATGTTATAAATTAGCCTTTGAGAATATAGACCTAGAAAAATTACTTTAATTGGCCAACAAATGGGAATCTACATTTACCACTTCATTTGAAGGGTGTCAAGTCTTGTTTAACACTATTGTATCAGTTTTTCCCCATCATCTGGGGACCCCCGGAAATCATTTCGTGACCCCCATTGGGGTCCCGACCCCTAGTTTAAGAAGAACTGGTTTAAGGCAACTTTCCAGGTTATTTTTCTCTTCAGAGGCTTTTTGTTTGATCAAAGGGAAGAAGAAAAAAGAAACAAGATACAAGAAACAAGATGTCACTGTAAATGTCTAAAAAATAAACCCCTCAGCCTTTTAGCAGGTCGAAAAAGAAAAAGAAAATATACTTTTACTTTTCAGTCCAGTTCAAAAATGTAGTAGAACGTACAGATACAGCTCTGAAATGTACTTAAGTAAAAGTAAAAAGTATCTACTGTTAAATGTATTTATGTAAAGGACAGTACTTTTGTACTTTATCCACCTCTGACCTTTACCATAAATGACATCTTTGAATGAGAAAACGTCCTCAAAACGTCTCATAAACAGAAATCCAAAACTCTTGAATAAAAACAGTATTATTTAACTTTTTCCCAGTATTCGTCCTCGCTGCGCCGCCTTTCTCCTCACGGTCCTTGAACGCCCCATGCCTGGCTCCGCCCCCTCCTCCTCGCGCCCCGCCCCCTCCTGCGCCGCGCTTAAAGCTCCGCTCGGCCCCACGCTCTCCGCTCACTCCTCCCCGGCCTCGACGCTCTGTTCCCGGCCGCGCTCTCCAGCTCCTCCCGCCGTTCGCTCCGGGGCATGACCGGCCATGTTCGACCTCAACGGCGGCTGGAACCTGTCCTTCGCGGGCTGCGGCTTCCTGGGCATCTACCACATCGGCGTTGCGAGCTGCCTGCTGGAGAAGGCGCCGTATCTGGTCCGCGGAGCCTCCAAGATCTACGGGGCCTCGGCCGGAGCTCTGACCGCGTCAGTGCTCGCGAGCCGGGCGTGTATCGGTGAGACGCGCCGCTGAACCTCCGCTTCTGCTTTCACTTTATTTATTTATGTTATTGTGCATAAATATAAGGTTATTAATGGTTTATATCAGCGTAATACAATTTAGCCTTTAAAACTTTATTATTATGTAGAAATGTAAGGTTATTAATGATTTAAATCGTGGTACTACACCATATTAAACTAAACTTTATTATTGTGCGTAATTATAAGGTTATTAATGGTTTATATCAACGTACAACAATAGAATTTAGCCTTTAAAACTTATATATGAAATATGAGATTATTAGTGGTTTATGTCATCGTAATAAACCATATTGAACAAAAACTTGAACTTAATTATAATGCAGAAATATTATTACTGGTTTATATGAACGCAATACAATTTAACCTTTAAAACGTTATTATGATGCAGAAATATAAATCAGCGAAATACAATTTAGCCTTTAAAACTTTATTATTATGCAGAATTATAAGGTTATTAATGGTTTATATTAATGTAATTACAGCATATTGAACCAAATTTTATTTTTATACAGAATTCTAAGGTTATTAATAGTTTATATCAACGTAATACACCATTAATCCAAACAAAACTTTCAAAATTTTAGCAAAAGTGAAGTGGATCATATTAACAGAGTCGTCAAAATAATAAAAAATCAGACACTCATCGATACTGAAACTAGAATTGAAACTAGATACTCATTTGAGCAAGTATCGATACTAAAACTTTCTCTTTAGACGACAAGATTGAACGTTTCTTGAGCAGTTTAGAATGATTTTGAACTTCATCAGAACTAATGTAAGACCATCATGTTTCATAAAGAAAGAACTAGTATGATGTATGAAAATGTCAGTATAATATTCTTTTTTTAAATGATCATTGTGGTGTGGAAATTGGTAATTGAGAATTGGTAATTGAAACTGTAGATCGTGACATTGAACATAACGTGATTTCACTGGAAAAACTAAAAATGTAAAAACTCTAGATGGTTTTGTCTAAGTGAAAGCTCTGTGAGTGATATCATATTTAACATTGGATTTCACTGCATTTCATTATTTAATTTGATATTATAATAGATGTTTAGTGTTTTTATTGAAGGGTAAGTCCAGAGTTTAAGGTTTTATTCACAAAAATGTTGACCCCACCATCATTTTTCTTTTTCATTCACAGATTTATTACATACTGTACCATAAATTATACTTTTGTGAAGCTTTTGGAATGCGTTTTTGTAGCATTTTTCTCGTTAAGTCACATTTTGTCACTTTTTGTCACTTTTGCTCACATTTTTGTCACCTGTTGTTGCATTTTGGTCACATTTTGTCACTTTTTGTCTTGTTTGGTCAAGTTTTTGTCACCTGTTGTTGCGGATCGGTCACATTTTGTCGCTTTTTGCCACTTTTAGTCACGTTTTTGACGCTTTTGGTTGCATTTTTGTCACTTTTAGTCACGTGCTTGTTACTTTTAGTCATATTTTTGTCACCTTTACATGCGTTTCAGACAGACATTACAGTCCAATTTTTACTTCTAGATGTGTTTTAGTCAGATTTTGTTGCTTTTTGACACTTTTCGTCAGGTTTTTTCGCTCTTAGTTGCGTTTTTGTCACTTTTAGTCATATTTTTAGTCATTATAGTCCATTTTTTTACTCGTAGATGCGTTTTAGTCACATTTTGTTGCTTTTTGTCACATTTTTGTTTGATTGATTGATTGAGAACATGTTTGAGCAAATCTAAACTACAAGATTAGTCGCTTTTGTGCAAAATAAAAGGATTTTTCGTTGTTTGTTAGTTTTTTCCATTTTTAACATTTTACTTTTTGTCTTCTCATTTTGTTCGTCTCAAACTTTGTCCAGTTGTTGCATTTTTTTTATTCCAGCAGTCTTTTTTTGTCTGAGCCTGATGTTTATTATCATTAGTCTTTACTTTACAAAGCCGTGATGTATACGTTTAAATACGAGTTATTACACAGTATTTATGGTTGTTCTGCCTGTGTTTCTGTGTAAGTTTCATGTCGTGATCAAACTCCACCTCCGTGTCCTGAACAAACAGAACATAATGTACAAAACCATAGAGCGGCTGAAAACTGGAGCTGCACGGCTGGGAAAATTTGATTTAAAAAAAAAATTTGATTAGATTTATGTTTAAATAATGGGATTCTGACAAAAAGACTGAAATCTGAACCGACAGTTATGAAAGATGTGTGTTTCAGAACGTTTTTGTTGCTTTTAGTCATTCTTAGTTGTGCTTTTTGTTGCTTGAAGTCGCATTTTAGCCACGTTTTTGTCACTTTTATCCACCTGTTTGTCAGTTTTGGTCACGTTTTAATCACTTTTAGTCTTGTTTTTGTCACTTTTAGTTGTATTTTTGTCATTTTTAGTCACATTCACTTTTAGATGCGTTTTTGTCGCATTTTTGTTTTTTTTTTAAGTTGCATTTTGTCGCTTTTTGTCACTGTTACTTGTCACTTTTAGTCACGTTTTACTTTTTTAGTTACGTTTTTATCTCCTTTAGATGCGTTTCAGATGTTTTTTTGTCACATTTAGTCGAATTTTAGTCACTTTTAGTCAAGTTTTTGTCACTTTTAGTCAAGTTTTGTCACTTTTAGTCACAGTTTTGTCACCTTTAGTCTTGTTTTTAGTCTCTGTAGTCAAATCTTTTACTATTAGATGCATTTTAGTCACATTTGGTTGCTTTTTGTCACATTTTTGATTGATGGAGAACATGTTTGAGCAAATCTGAACCACAGGATTTGTAGTTTTTATGCAGAATAAAATTGTTTGTGGAGGAAATTATGGCTGTTCAATTTGCACGTGCACAATTACTCCAACAAATGAAACAAAACACCCCCGGTCCATCTGTTTTTAATGAAGAAACACTATCAAAACTTAATTTAAAAGTCAATTTAGAAGAATATTACACCCTTTTTAATCATTCAGCTCTTTGTGTTACATAAGAATACAGCACCAAAATTTGGCAATGTAGGAATACATTACAAAATACTTTTCAAACTGTGTCTTCAGTATTCTGTACCGGTATACATTTTAAAAGTATTCTTTCCATCACTGTATATCAATATATTTGTTAAAAAAAAATGTATATTTTGCATTTTTATCGTCGGTGGTCGGTCATTGTGACTTGGTCATGTCATAAGTAGCTCTCAGGTGCGCGCTGTAATCTAGCAAAGAGGAACGTCCCACACTCCGGCTCCTTCCAAAAGAGGTGAAGTTTTATTTACAGGTGACAGCAGCGTGTCGGCAACTAGGCCATTTTTTTTTTTTACCTGGTTGCCGAAACTCAGCAACAATGTACAGAAGGATTTTTTGATATCTAAATCTTAAACTGATTTATTGTGTTAATTTGAATTGTTAGGAATTTTTTTTTTGTGAAATCTAGTTTACTTAAAAACTAAATGTAACTAATATGTTCCAAAATGAACCAAGAAATTTAAACCTAGTTCTGTCCATTTTTCAGATGTAAATGTCCCAAATATATGGATTTTAAGCCATTTCTACACAAAAATGCCCTATTTCTACATGAAAACATGACATGATGAAAAACTTGTAATATTTTTTTTTTCTTACATTTATGTGAGTAAACTACAGCAGAAGTTTAACATTGATATCTTTAAATTTAAGATTTTTCCTGTTCACCTGCAGCGTCTCACCTTAAAACCAAACTAAAAATGGCCTTCAGTTTTCATTTACACAAACAACACATTGGAATTTAAGAAAACAAGTCAATTTTTTTCCTCAGCATCACATGTTTTTACTGACAGAAGATTGATTTAGAAAAAGACTTTAAAACGATAGAATCTATTAATTCTTTGATAAACTGCACCGCCCAAGGAATACATGAAAAGATCTTTGAAGAACCGATGCAGAGAGAATTTTAATTTTGGTACAGAGCTTTAAAGTCATAAAAACGTCATAGTGTAAATTTTTCTGGATTAGTTTGTGTGACCAAAACTATTTCTAAACCTCCGAAGCGCCGCCCGCCGTCCTTTAAAGTCTGCACAGATCTGAGACGTTCTGCTGTGAAAAGGTTAGGACGACCTCGCTGTGTTTGGGCCAGAGATAAAGACGATTTCTCCAAACAGTAAATAAAAGGCTTATGTTACGAGCCTGTGCGACCAGAGACAGAATTAACGGAACGATTGGGCGCCGCCTCGGGCCCTTCGCGCTCCGTCAAAGCTCTCGTTCAGTCGACCGTGTGTGAAAACAGGGTTCTCATTTGACAGAGTTACACATGAGCCTGGGTTTCTTCTTCTGGTTCATTACTATGTGCCGTGTTCGAGTCATTCTGCTCAAGATCATTATCAAACACAGAAGGCACAGTTTTGTCCTTTTCATTGATACTTGAACTCGTGTAGTTTCAATACTAGCTTTAGTATTAATTAGTATCCGCTTTTTGATTCTTTTGACAGCCGTAAAGTCTGAGTTTGACAATTAAAGTGAGACGCTGCAGGTGAATAGGAAAAAATCTTAAATTTAAAGATATCAATGTTAAACTTCTCCTGTAGTTTACTCACATAAATGTAAGAAAAAAATGTATTACAAGTTTTTCATCATGTCATGTTTTCATGTAGAAATAAGGCATTTTGTGTAAAAATAGCCACAAATCCACATATTTGGGACATTTAAATCTGAAAAATGGACAGAACCAGGTTTAAAATTCTTGGTTCATTTTGAACCTCTCTGTACATTTTTATAACTAATATGTTAATATTAGTTATAAAAATGTACAGAGAGTATTTGTATTTATTGTTTTTATTTTTTAAGTAAACTACATTGGTCTGAAAATTCTCCTACAAATTCAAATTTCGCCTCATTTTTTTAACTTAAAACTTGAATAAATCAGTTTTAGAATTAGATATCAAAAAACTCTTCTGTGTGTTTTGTCTAAATCTGTTGAGTCCAGATTGTACAGTTTGTGTGGATCTACTTTAAGGCTGATCTTTATGTCTCGAGGGACAAAAATGCATTTGAAGAAAACAATGTCAGAGAAATCGAAAGTGGATTCAGTGGAAGAATCAAACATCAGGAGCAGATTGGACACGTTTGTTGTTTCCAGATGTGAGAGAGAAAAGTGACCAAAAAAATAAAAATTGAAAAAAATTAATCATTCTTATGGTCCTAGATACTGAAAAAAGATGCTAAATGTACAACTAATAACATGTTTTTCTTCAGATAAAAGTACATTTAATTTTCTTTTAAAACCTCCTGGTGATTGCTCATGTACCCCCAAGGGTCCCTGTACCCCTGGTTGGGAAACACTGCAGTAAAGCAGCATTAAACGCGGACAATTTTCCTGTATTTACCTCGTGTCTGCCTAAAAATAAATCATAACCTTCACATGTGCCGCTGCAGAGACGTGACACAGCGGTGCAGACGCGCTTATTTACCTTTAATGGATTCTATATCTTGCGGCAGACGTCCGGGCGATGCACCGGACACGCAACAGATGCCACATAAATGAGGCTGTTTTTAAATATATCTGTGCTGTTGTAAAAAAACAACAACTGCTTGGACAAAAACTGGGTGCAAACAGTTTAAATTTGTGGTTTATTTTGTTTCCGGCTGAACATTTGTGTGACAATGACTCGTCCTGTCCTGTTTTCAGCCAAATGTTGCGAGGATGTGATCGAGGTGGCCAAAGAGGCTCGTCGGAGGAACCTGGGGCCCCTGCACCCTTCCTTTAACCTGGTGAAGGTCCTGAAGTCCGGGCTGGACCGGGACCTGCCATCGGACGCCCACCTCCTGGCCTCGGGACGGCTCTGCGTGTCCCTGACCCGAGTGTCCGACGGCCAGAATGTGCTTGTGTCGCAATTCAGCTCCAAGGATGAGCTCATACAGGTGAGACCACGCCCTCTGCTGACCACGTACAGGTCAGACTGCGCCCTCTGCTGGCCACATACAGGTGACACAGCTCTGAGAAGACACGGTAGAGGCAAAACAAACACTATATCTGTCATTATATGTGTTTCGCTGCTTAAGCCTGGTGCACATTGACTCCGGTCCAGCTCCAGTTCGGGTTCCGTAAGAATCTCGCAAAAATCAATGCTTGGTGTTACACGGACCTCGAAGCCCTGCAGCCCTGGGTTGAGGAGCTGCGCGGGTCTGAAAGAATCCACAGAAGTCTATTTTTGCCCGCTGCAGAGGTCTGGTGTGGGTTTCAGGTCATTGACGTGTGTTTCTCGCGTCAAATACGGCGCACAGTAAACCGGAGCTGGTGGAACCGGCGTATGCGAGTGACGATCACTAACCACAGCCGGACTGTCAGTTACACAAGGCGTCAGAGCCTCCTCTCAGAACGTTCCTGTTTGAGCGAGTATTTCCGCCCCAAAGGCTTTAGGCCCCTATGACCAAATGTGTCACTGCTGATGTGTTAATGCTGTTTATATTCATTTTTATTTATGTGCTATATGTTTTATGTTTATGTTATATATATTTTATTACTCTTATACCTATGTGAAGCACTTTGTGACCTGTGTCTGTGAAAGGTCTTATACAAATAAACTTTACTTACTCCTCAGCCAGTGTTTCTGCTGCCCTGGGCTTTAGCCGTAACATTAGCATTAGCATTAGCAGCTGTGTGTGGAGGACTGATTCCGAAGTGCCCAGTTTGTCTGAAGTTTCTGACAAGCGTAAAAGTTCAGACCTTTTTAAAGAGCAGAGGGAAATGCTTGGTGCCACCCATAAACAGTTCATCCGTGATCTTTGTCACCGGGCCCTCGTTGAACCCGTCGTTCCATATGGCGTGACTCGGTTTGGGTTCAGCACGTTAAGCGTTTTTGTGTCAGAGTTAGACGTCTGCATGACAGCGGCAAAGTCCCTCAGCAGATTTGGACTGAGGGGCCGGTCTGTGTGTCAGCCCACGTGGGCCGGCGTGGGCCGACGTGAGGACCCGTGACACCAGGGTTAACCTATTTCGTCATCATTTTGGCACTGTCAGGTTTTTGCTAACGAAGACTAAAGAAAAACTAAAGAAAAAGTAATCATAAGGACTAAAAAGATGACTAAAAGTGGAGATTTTATCAAGAAAAAAACACTAATATTTCAATCCCAGAGCTTTAAACGTCTGAAGAACACTTTCCATGATGCAATGCAACACATTTGATCAGAGTTAAAATGGAAACGTTTTGGAAATATTTTCTGGTCGACTGATGTTGAGAGAACAAACTGACCAAAAAACAAAGAAACTGAAAAACATTGCCTGTAGGGCAGGGGTGTCCAAACTTTTTCCATCGAGGGCCACATATTGAAATATAGACCAAGCGAGGGCCACAAATCAATCGTGAAACGTTAAAAAAAGCTGCATTTATCTGATGTTTAAGCGCCACCACATCTATATTCAGTCTCAGTGCCTTAATATCAGGTCTGTACTGCACCAAAATGTTAGTTATTTATGTTGGAATTGTAGAAAATCTGAAATGTGCTGTAAAAAGTATTTCTCAGGACAGAGTGGAACAGTTCACCAGGAAGCCTAAGGGCCAAGAAAAATTGGTCTGAGGGCCGCATTTGGCCCCCGGGCCTGAGTTTGGACATGCTTGCTGTAGAATCTGGCCTTAAATCCAAATTCCTGTCTCGGGCTGTGACCTGGTGGCGTTCTGCTCTGACCCTGTTTTCTGTCCTCAGGCGCTGGTCTGCAGCTGTTTCATCCCCATCTACTGCGGCCTGATCCCGCCCTCGTTCAAAGGAGTGGTACGTGTTCTACCGTAATAAGTGTTTTTGTTTTGGTGCACATTTAACAAGAAGGGTTCAATTCCCAGTAGTATGTCGTTGAGTTTTCTTTATTCGCCAAGTTGATCTTTCGACTCTTAAAAACACCTCTCAACGCCGTGAAAAGTAAAAAGACAGATAAAGAAATGTCTCAGTTCTCACTAAAACATGTAAACAGCTCCAGATAATTCACAAGACAAAGAATATTTTCGGTGTTGGTCGTTGTGCAGCCGCGGTAGCTTAGTTTCTGGCAAATATTTATCTTTTCCTGCACTTTTGCCAGTTTTTTTTTCTTTCATTTCTTCTCAAATAAAATACATAAAGTAATAAAACAATCACTATCATGTTTGACACAATTTCGTCACTTTGTCAGATTAATTAGAACAGATATTATAAAGAATAGTTGTAGTTGTTTTAGGCGAATACGGCTGACATTTTAACGTCAGCCACCTTGCACAACATACTCCAGTCCAGACCAGGACTGGGACCGGGACCAGGACCAGGACCAGGCTCAGGCTCAGATCTGGGCCATGGGCAGGTTTCATCCAGAGACACAGAAGGATGAAGCGAATTCCTTCGAAAAATACTTAATTCTAGCGCATCGTTAACAGTCAATTATTGTTTTCAAAATATTAACCCTTTGTAAAAAAATATGCGTAAAAATATGCATTGTAATGAATTTTATTGAACATTTCTCAATTTAATTAAATTTTTCTGGTAAAATGACCACCCACCTGCTTTTGTCTTTTTTTTCTTAATCTGGGCCTGGAATGTTATAACGTTTTTCTTCTATTTATTATTTTTAATTTACCAGCTAAAAACCCTCTGAGATTGAGACCTTTTTTTCTTGGCTAACCTGGATGTTTTTTTAAGATTTGTGTTTAAAAGTGACAAATATAGCAGCACACAAATCATAAGAAAACCTTCTACACAATTAAGAGACAGTGAAGGATCTCACGTCATGTGAAAAAATCATGGCTTCAGTTTTTTCAGAATTCAGCTTCAGTAAAGCACCGTATCATCTGCATAAAAGTGGTACAGAACTTTGGACAGAGATTATTGAAATAAATGGAGAATAAAAGTTGGCCTAAAATGGAGCCCTGTGGTACGCCCATGGACACGTCTAATTTAATTAAACACACTGTCATCAGCCTGATTTTATGGTCTTTATTGTTGCTTACAGTATATTATTTATGGCCTTTATTGTTTTTTAGCCAGTATTTATTGCTTTAGAGTTTTATTTTTGTTTTTATGAGCACTTGTAGAGCAATTGTCTGTTTTAATGCTTTCAGTTTATAAGATGTGCCGTTATAAAAAGTGGATTATTCAATTGCAGGTATTTATATTTAAAAAAATACCCCGAAAAAGCAATTAATCACGAAGCAATGACATCTCAGAAAGTTTACATATGATGTGGGAGTCTGCGTTATCGAGGTTATCGTTGTGTTTCCTCTTATCGATGACAGAGACAGAGTTTATCAGCTGTTTGTGGACTTTGGCTCTGATTTGACAAAACTGCGTAAACACCACAAATGCAGGAGGCGACGGCAGATAAACGGGACGATCGGACCGAGGGGTTCTGCGGCTGTGACTCACAAGTTCAGCGTCTGCAGTCGCGCCTCTGTACGATGCGTTTATGGGTCCATCCTGACTCCTGGCTGTCTGTTCAAACACACTTTTCTCCTGTTGTTTAGCCTCTGAAGCCTCGGAGCAGATGACTTTATTTACCTCTTAAAGGCCAGGGTTGCACAATTAAACCAAATCCACAAAACATGACAGTTATAATGGATGCAAATCACAAAGGCGGCAGTTTTTCAAGTTCAATAATTTCCTCCACAAACAACTACTACTCTACAAACGTGTTCTAAAACAAGCAACAAAAGCGCGACAAAAAGTGATAAAAATGCGTTCAAAAGTGACAAAAACAATTCAACAAACAATAAACGTGGCTCAATGCACCAAAGCATCAAAAACACGACTAAAAGTGACAAAAACACGACTTAAAGCAACAAAAACACGCCTAAAAGTGACAAAAACGCGACTTAAAGCAACAAAAATACGACTAAAAACAACAAACAATGCATCAAAAACATGACTAAAAGTGTCAAAAACACAACTAAAAACCAAAGACGCAACTAAAAGTGACAAAAACACGACTTAAAGCGACAAAAACACAACTTAAAGCGATAAAAACCCAACTAAAAGTGACAAAAACACGACTTAAAGCGTCAAAAACACAACTTAAAGTGTCAAAAACACGACTTAAAGCGATAAAAACACGACTAAAAGTGACAAAAACACGACTTAAAGCATCAAAAACACGACTTAAAGCGCCAAAAACACAGCTAAAAACAACAAACAATACACCAAAACATGACTAAAAGCAATAAAAACCCGACTAAAAGTGACAAAAAATCTACTTAAAGCGTCAAAAACACGTCTTAAAGCGACAAACACTCGACTAAAAGCGCCAAAAACACGACTAAAAGCGTCAAAAACACGACTTAAATCGACAAAAACACGGCTAAAAACAACAAACAATACACCAAAACATGACTAAAAGCATTAAAAACACAACTAAAAGACGCAACTAAAAGTGACAAAGACGTGTTTAAATATGACAAACACAACTGAACGTGACAAAAACATGACTAAAAGCGATAAAATTGTTTAAAATGTGAATTTGAACAGAATTCTATCATTAAAACATAAACTACAAATCTAATTTTGATGGCACTGGTCAGAAAAATCACAATTAGATATTAAATACAACAAAAAAATACAAAGTGAACATGAATCGAGATCAAATCGAAATCATGATCTGCCCCAAGAAAATCATGATAATAATTCTTTGCTGTATGCCCCGCCCTGCTTCCAGGCCTCGACCCGTGCAAGAGCGCCTGAAAAACTGCCCCAAACCTGCAGCACGTCCCGCTGTGTTTTCCACTGTTTTTGTGGAAGTGTCGCTCCTCCTCCACAGACCTGCCTTGTCACTCGCGCTCAAACAGAAGCACAGACCCAGGACGACTTTGGTCTGAGGTGTTTAGAAATTCACAACTTTCATCAGGACTTTTCTTGGACATTTGCTCTTGCCAAACTACTGTAAAATTCTAACTACTGAGCGCACCTGAGTCGCACCAGCCATATTTACAGAAAAGAAAAACACCTTTGTACATAGACAGGCCGCACCTGTCTATAAGCGGCAGGTGTCCACGTTTAACACGAGACATTTACACAGAAGGATGGCTCCACATCGAGTGATTTTAACTTAAAGCTGCGTCAGATTCATTTCTTGGTGTGTTTTCTGTGATGATGGTGAGCGCCTGATGCAAACTGACTGTTCAAACACAATCAGACTACTGTATTCCTCCGCACTCTCTCTTTCACGTCTGTCCAACTCCTGCGCTTCCTGCTACAGCGCCCCTAGAGGCCGCTCACGTAAAAATACATAAATGAGCCGCATCGCTGTATGAGCCGCAGGGTTGAACTCGTGAGAAAAAAGTATTTGTAGTCTGAACTTTACGGTACAATTTAGCCCCGCAGCAGCTTTTCACGGCCAAACCGCGTCCTGCCGTAGTAGCTTTACCACCACCAGGAGCGATAGTGGATTGTGCTGATATTTAATTTTTTTATTTATTTGTTCAAGACAGTGCTGTGCTGATATTAAAGTCTATATGAAGGCTCCAATGTTTGTCTAATTCTGACTTAGTTTGGTGGTAGGGCAATATTTATTGTAGTTTTACATCTTTAAAGTTGCAGTTTGTGAAGAAAATTGTAAAAGCAATTAACTGTTTGCGCTAGCTTGTCGCCCGCATGTCTCCTTTGAGTTGTAAAACATGAAATACGACTTAAATTTCCTGAAGTACGTTTACAGCCAAAACACACTCTGAACGTCCAAACCTTATGATCCTCCTCGACTCCAAAGTGCGCTGAACTCCACAGATAAGATTAAGCTTCTGTTTCAGTTCAGTTTAATCTTTAAACACACTTTGTCCTTCCTCCTGAGCTCAGAGGAAACATCGATCCTCCAAACCTGGACAGATTTACTCATGTTATCATCACAAACACCAAACACTGCAACAGTCCTGGTGACGGTTCAGATTACTGGTTTAGAGCTGGTTTAGTCCTGTTTAAGTCCAGGTTAAATCCTGGTTCGGTCTGGGTTTAGCTTTGGTTTATCTTGTCTTGGTTTAATCCTGCTTTAGTCCTGGTTTAGTCTTTTTAGTCCTGTTTGAGCCCTGTTTAAGACCTGTTAGTCCTGTTTTAGCCCTGTTTAAATCCTGGATCTGCCAAGGTTTAGTTTTGGTTTTGTTTTGGTTTAGTTCTACTTGTTCTATCCTGTGTCAATCCTGGACGGTTTAGTCCTGTTTCAGCCCTGGTTCAGTCCTGTTTAAATCATTGATTAGTCCTGGGTCAATTCTGGTTTTAGTGCTTTTAGGTCTGGTTTAGTCCTGTTTTAGCCCTGGTTTTGCCCTGTTAGTCCTGCTTTTAGTGCTTTTAGTTCTGGTTTAGCCCTGTTAGTCCTGCTTTAGTCCTGTGTTAATCCTGGACGGTTTAGTCCTGTTTCAGCCCTGTTGGTTTGGCCCTGTTTTAGTCCTGTTTTAGCCCTCTTTTAGTCCTAGTTTAGACCTGTTTTAGCCCTCTTTTAGTCCTAGTTTAGACCTGTTTTAGTCCTGGTTTAGCCCTGCTTTAGTCCTGGTTTAGCCCTGTTTTAGACCTGTTTTAGTCCTGGTTTAGCCCTCTTTTAGCCCTAGTTTAGACCTATTTTATTCCTGGTTTAGCCCCGTTTTAGTCCTGGTTTAGCGCTGATTTAGTCCTGGTTCAGCTCTCAGTGCCCAGAGTCCACCGTCTCTACAATCTGACCTGAATTCCCCAAACATCTGACCCACTTGTGTTCCGTAGCAGAGGATTTGGCTTCGGGAATTAAAGAGAGATTAATTGAGATTACACAGCTGGGCGTGTGTGAAACCCGCTCCTCACTCACCACAGAAAACGGCACTTCACTGACGCTTTTGAGAGCAGCGATTGATACCCACCACATGATCTCAGCGACATTAGCTGAAAAAAAAGTGGGCTTCCTCTTCTTAGAAAAAGAAAAAAAGTCAAAACAAGACTGTGTGCATTTTAATGAAGAGATGCCATTTTACTGCGTCTATAAAGTATGTTATCGTTACTGTTCCAGAATATAATCGAAGACAGTAGCTTCTTTGGTTAAAGTGCACATGACAGGTTTTCATGATTTTCTCATTTTGACTTCATTCAGTGTATTAATACCTGTCGTAAATATAAAGTTTAGTTTTACACCAATCAAGCAGCCGTTTGTGGAGAAAAATTTAAAAATATGTTGACGTTTACAGGGAGTGAACAAACTGATGACATCACACTGGGGAGACAAAGGTTATGCATAATTTACACAAAATAAACAACTTTTTTGACCCTTTATGCGTGAATTCAACAAAATAAAGGTGTTTACATGTGTTTTTATTCTGTAAAATAAAAAAAAACTGTGACATCAGAGGAGTTTACAGAATAGTTGCTATGGTCATTTCCTAGTGTGATGTCATCATTTACAACCAGGGAGTAAAACAAAAAACCAAAAAAATTGCTAAACTGTGATAAAATTAGTATTTTAACAAAAAAAGCTTTAATTATTTAATAATAAAACTTTTTTTGTTTGTTTCAAAACATGAGATGACAAATTAAAGGTATTCAAGAGCAGGTTTAAAGGCTAAAAACAGTACAAAAAAGCAGAGTATTTTTCCTTTAAGTTCATGGCTTTGGGGCAGGTGAGATGACCTGGTCCCGGCAGAACTGCACTGTGGGAAAAAAGGACACGACGCAGCTAAACTGGAATGCACCTTTGGGTTTACATTCGTTACTGACTGTCCTCGAGTGGCAGCTGTAGCAGGTGTGGCAGGTGTAGCTGGTGTGGCAGGTGTAGCAGGTGAGGGAGGTGTGGCAGGTGAAGGAGGTGTGGCAGGTGTAGCAGGTGAGGCAGGTGTAGCAGGTGAGGGAGGTGTGGCAGCTGTAGTAGGTGTGGCAGGTGTAGCAGGTGAGGGAGGTGTGGCAGGTGAAGGAGGTGTGGCAGGTGTAGCTGGTGTGGCAGGTGTAGCAGGTGAGGGAGGTGTGGCAGGTGAAGGAGGTGTGGCAGGTGTAGCAGGTGAGGGAGGTGTGGCAGCTGTAGTAGGTGTGGCAGGTGTAGCTGGTGTGGCAGGTGTAGCAGATGAGGGAGGTGTGGCAGGTGAAGGAGGTGTGGCAGGTGTAGCAGGTGAGGGAGGTGTGGCAGGTGAGGGAGGTGTGGCAGGTGTAGCAGATGTAGCAGGTGAGGGAGGTGTGGCAGGTGAGGGAGGTGTGGCAGGTGTAGCAGGTGAGGGAGGTGTGGCAGGTGAGGGAGGTGTAGCAGGTGTGGCAGGTGTAGCAGGTGTGGCAGGTGTACCAGGTGTAGCAGGTGTAGCAGGTGTGGCAGGTGTGGCATGTGTAGCAGGTGTGGCAGGTATAGCAGGTGTACCAGGTGTAGCAGGTGTGGCATGTGTAGCAGGTGTAGCAGGTATAGCAGGTGTGGCAGGTGTACCAGGTGTGGCAGGTGTGGCAGGTGTAGCAGGTGTGGCAGGTGTAGCAGGTGGAGGTGTAGTGCACTTGTTGTTTTCTCCGCTTCTTGTGCTGTGGGTGAAAGGGACTCTTACATTCACAGTCGACTCTCACATTTATTCTGATTAACGGTTGCACTAGAGACTATATTTTTTCACCCTCTCTTCACGTGTGTCTTTCGTCCCGTGTGCAGAGGTACGTGGACGGAGGCATCAGTGACAACCTGCCGCAGTCGGAGCTGAAGAACACCATCACCATCTCCCCGTTTTCAGGAGAGAGCGACATCTGCCCCCGGGACGGCTCCAGCAGCTTCCACGAGCTGCGCTTCACCAACACCAGCATCCAGATGAACCTGGGCAACATGTACCGGCTGAGCAAGGCGCTGTTCCCCCCCGAGCCAAAGGTACTACCAGTACTACCAGTACTACGAATACTACTACGAATACTACTACTGCTACTGCTACTGGGATTAACCTCAGAATATCACCAAATATGACAAATTTGAGATGATTTTGTGTCAGTAAAAGCCTCAGACACATGTGAGTGACATCAGAGCGGCTTTAAACACATTTATTATTATTATTATTATGTTTTAGGAAATTATAATAAACTCTTTGCATTTTTGATGAAGAACAATCCAGATTTATGGGTTTTACTGGAAAAATGAAAGATACTCTGAGCATGTTTAAAGCCCACTACTACTACTATTACTCCTGTTACATCCTGATGAACCTGGACAACATGTACAGTCTGACCAAGACTCTGAGCGAAAGGTAAAAACACAAACCGTACTGGGCCTGTGTTCAGATCACAGATGGAGACTCGAGAAGCGGTTCCACCAGAACAGATTGTATTTTTAGCGCTCCATCGTAATCGTTCATCTCCTCTTATCGATTCCTTAGATCATAAAGAAGTGGAGCGGCCCAAATGTGTCCAGTTATGCAAGAATGCTATATTAGCTGTGGGCTAAATGCTACCGCTATGCTAGCGCCGCCTGCTGTGTTTTAACATCTACACAACAGTCTGTTTGCTTTAAGAAGGATCAGTCGGACTCGCTGTGACTTCACTGAAGAGGTTGCGCTTTAAATAAACATAATTTGCAGGAAAAGTATTTGCAGAGGGGAAAGGTTGAGTATCAGCTGAGTTTTTCCCCACGACAGACCACGCCCCCTAAAATGACGCTATTAGGGCTGGAGTCGACTAAAGACCTGCTATATCCACGATCATTCGACTAAAATGGTCTGTGGCAAAAATATATCTAAACTATGAAGTCTGTCCATGTTTCTGATCCAAACTGCACTCAAAAGCCTCACACTTAAGCAACTATTTATGCAGAAAAACACTAATAAACAGTGGATTTATATGTTAGAGTTTATATATTAGAGTTTGATTAAACTCACGATTCACTCCAAAATCTTCTCATTTTTGCTGTTTTTGCCCTTCAACTCTCTAAGATAAAGTGCGTGAGTTAAGTAATATTTATCTTAATTTTAGTAACTTTTTTAACTTTACTTTTATATTTTACCATCTTAAAATAAGATTTGCCAATGAAATAAGCATGATTTTTTTTCTCCTTCAAGTGCAGTAGCTTTTTTCTTTTACTAAATTCTTATGTTTTTCTTATTTATTTTCGGCTTGTTTCATTGAGAAATATTTTTTCAGAATATCCTCAGATCAAGATGATTAATGCTTGTTTCAAACATTTACTTATTTATTATTTTATCTTAGATTTTTTTTTTTTTATCTTGTTAAAATAATTGGTCGACTAATAATAATGTTGGTAGACAATGGTTCCCAAAGTGGGGGTCGGGAGGGATGAGCTGGGGGTCACGAGATGATTTCAAGATCTCATATGAATAAATATGACACTGTATTTGCTCTATTTTTCAAATTAAAATAAGTATTTTTGTGGGAAATAGGGTCTAATAAGCAATAATAATAACCAATATTAAACCTGATTTAACATGTTTTGACACTTAAAGTTATTTTTCATTTTACTTTGGGGGTCCCGGCCAGAAAAGTTTGTGAACCCCTGGACTAAGACACCATCGACCGATTAATCGACCAAACGACTAAAGGATCACAGCCCTAGACTGTATAAGAAATCTGTTCTGTCCCTCTGAAACCGAGCTTCAGATTCTGTCACTGCCCATGAGCGCGCACAGACCGCTTGCCTAAAGACACAACGGCAGCTCATGAGTCAGACAGGCTCCAGGTCCTGACCAGGCCCCGAGCCTCTGATCATGCCAAAACATGACGCCGCCCCTTTAATAGACAATAGCCACCATTAAAATAAAAACATATCCACAACGACCAATGCAGGATTAAAGATTCTTTGGTACGTCTCGCGCCTCTGGTAGCAATCGTAATACACACTAAAGGTAAGAAGTGTCTTGCCCAATGACACAATGACTTTCTTCTGATACATCATAAGCTTTGTTTGAACTTAGGCCTGACGTGATAATTACTGTTTCGATTTAACGTTCAATATATGACTGAATTATATATTTGGGGCTCAATATTCATCGTGGGTTTTTCTTTGCATTTTGAGGACTTTTCTTTGTTTTGTTTTGTTTTTTAATACAATTTGAGCTGTAGAACGTGAAATAAGCAACTTTTATGACTCATTACCGACATCAATGAAGTGCAAAGTGTTTCATTGTGTTATTTGTTTATCGCAACTCATGTTTTTACAAAATTACAGGTTTTTTGGGGGATTTTCTTGCTGTCATTGACCTAAAGTAGTTTCAGTCTCATCGTTTATCGTGATATTTTCCTAAATTAGTTATCGTGGCAGGCCTGTTCGGACTCTTACTTGGTCCATCGAGTGTTAAAAGACGTCACAGTTGACATGTGGAAAGACATGTCGTTCTTACAGCGCGCTGCGGCTTAACTCCTGGACCAATCAGACGAGGCTATTCCAGAGGTGTGTTTCGCCATAGAACGCAGCGGAATTCACTTTTGTCGTTTACGTCTCAAAGTTTCCGTAAAAAGCCGGCTCAGTGAAGCTTTTTTTAGTGTTTTGTGAGGACATTAATCCAGGTTTAAGCCTTTATGATGCAATTATGTTTGAGTTGCCAAAGCCCGGCGCTGTAGGAAATCCATACGCAACAGTGGTTTATGAGGTGTTTCTGGGGCTAATCTAAGGATAACGGCAGCTTTGGTTTGAAGAGAAAACACACACGGCTCTTTACGTTCGGTTTGAGCTGTTTACATTGTGCCACGTGGAGTAGAGTTTGATTTATAATGCACTGTACATTTTCTTAGTGGTGGATCTAACGTTAGGCAACAGGGCACAATCGCCTGAAGGGGCCCCCCGATAAGATCCCCCCCAGTCATGATAGACTCAAGGGAACAGATGCTAGTTTCTCAATATCACAGTAAAGTAGTGCAGTGTACTGTTAAACAAGAAAAACACCAACGAAATAGTCAATGAAATGTAAAATTACAAATGAAAATCAGCTGAACATGTGTAAAATGCATCAACAAGCAGGAAATAGTCTGATTTCTTAAACATTTTCCTAGGGAAGGACCCCCAAACCCCCTGTTTAAAGCTATTTAGAATTATTTAAGAGACATGACAGAAAAGTGGTAATTTTGCCTTGGGCCCCCAACCTGAAGGGTCCCCCGATAAGATGTCCCCCTTGTCATCATCGACTCAAGGGAACAGAGGCTATCACAGTAAAGCAGTGCAGTGTACTGTTAAACAAGAAAAACACCAACAAAATAGTCAATGAAACGTAAACGCTAATGAAAACACTATTTAAATCAGCTGAACATGTGTAAAATGCATTAACAAACAGGAAATAGTCTGATTTCTTAAATATCTTTCTGGGAGAGGACCCCCAAACCCCCTGTTTAAAGCTATTGATAATTATTTAACAAAAGTGGAGGGGGGCTGTCCTTAAATTTGCCTTGGGCTCCCAAATTCATAGGTCCGCCACTGCACTTTCACATGCAAATAGATTATTAGACCAGGCATGTCCAAACTCAGTTCAATTCAGTTTATTTTTGTGGTGCCGCAGTGTCTGAAACTGTCGAAGGAGAAAAAACGTGTGAACAGCAACGAGCAGACTACAGATAAACTAACCAGAGGACAGTGTTCAGCTCCATACTCCATATAATTTAAATTCTATACGACAGATTCAACAACACATTTGACTAAAACGTCGTGAAGATGATTATATTGAAGATTTGACTAAACATTTGTCCTGTTTGTCCCAGTTTGACAGTTTGTGTAAAGTTTATAATGTCACTTCCTGGTTGAACATGAGCACAAATATGACACAGTTACTGTTGAGTCTATTTAAAAAAAATTGGAAATAGAAAAACGTGTCAACTTTTATATTTTATTTTTGAAAACATCATATTCATAAAAAGTAAGTTCTCAAATCCAAACACCAGTTCAACCTCCTCATCATTGAAATAAAAAAAACTATATAGAATCTGAAAATTGTCAATAAATACAATACATTTATACAACATACTCACCATACCCTTAGCCTCACACAAATCAAAGGTATAATTATGAGCATGATTTGCTGTTTTTTTTTTTATTTTATTTATTCATGTCTCTTACGTTTCTTGTTAAGAATATTATTTTCTACTGTTTTATTTTTCTCTTATCTCTGAAATATGAACGTATTTTCTTTGTATATATTGTTTATGTATATATTCTTTATATGAATTATAACTGGTTAATTAAAAAAAAAATCATCTCTACTTCCTGTAATTTTAAACGTTTATTTATGGACTTTATTATAAACTTTACACAAACTGAGACAAACAGGCAAAATGTTTAGTCAAATCTGAAATCTAATGTTCGTGTCATAATTAACTCCTGCATGTGTTGACTAGTTTTCCCGCCTCTTTCTCCTTGTTGTTGTTTCGTGTTAGCCTTAGCCTTTAGTGCGTGCACTTTGACCTCTGTGGTGCTAGCTTAGTGCCGGCTCCTGCTGCTGCTGTGGCGGACTTTAGCCTCCAGCGCTGGCCACACGTGCGTTTCACAGGAATTTGAATTATGCAAACGCAACGGAGCAAGGCAGAGACACATTCTGCAGGAGATTAGCTTTGTGAGAGCGCCACCTACTGGAGGAGCGCAGGGTCGTCGTCAGAAGTGAATGAAATAAGATCGAGATTCAGTCTGTTGAAAACGTCAATGACCTGCTGGGGTTTTTAAATGAAGAGCTAATTATCTTTAAATGTTGTTCAGTGTGTGGAGTTCAACCAGTGACTGTTTTGATTTTTCAGAATCAGAATCGTTTATTGCCGTTGTCAGTGTCAAAATTCATAAACATAGGAACTTGCTTCGGCGTAAGGTGCAACATAAAACAATGAATAAAATATAATAAAATATATAAAAGAGGCATGCATAAGATTAGGAATAAAATAAAATAGAATCATTTAAGAGATTCAGTTTTAAAAATATAAAACTGAACAGAAAAAGACAAAAAACAGATCATGACCAAAGGGAAAAAAAACAAAAACAAACTAAGACAAAGAAAAGGCATAAAGTGTCCAAAGTAAATGTCCAAATTGGTGAAAAGCAGTGCTGCAATGAGTTAGTCGATTAATCGCAACTAATTGATTATAGAATGATTGTCAACTACTTAAATACTCGAATAATGGTTAACTTGTTTATGCACAGACTCCAAAACATTCTCTGAGCTGAAAGGAGAGGTTTTATTTCTCAGACGGAGCAGGAATGACACAAAAAACACACAGGAAACATTAAACTGTGTGTTTTTGATTAAAATCCTTGATCATCTACAAATATTCTCCACCAGGACGTCGTTAAACACCTTCACTTCAGCTTTGTCTGGGGAAAATTTCACGTTCTGAACAATTAATCGAAGGAATAATCGCCGGACTTATCGATGACCAAAATAATCATAAGTTGCAGCCCTTTTTGGAAAGTTTGTCCAGTTTGTCCATTTTCAATTTGGAGGTGTTTATTTTCTTTATTATCTTTTTTTTTTTTTTCTTTATTATTTTCTTTTCTTGCTTTTTTTCCGAACAAACAGAAAGTGGTACAATATTGAACATTATTTTGATTTGATTATTGCTATATTTTCCTGGACACAATCCTTTCAGTCATAGTAGAACAGTAAAACAACAAAAACATTTCAAATCTAAAATGCAGTACAAAAAACACAAAAACAGAACGGGACCAGAGAGAAAGCGTGATGAACATTCTTCTTCTAAATTACAACAAAACAACAAAAGACACCCAAAGTAAATTACGGCACATATATCGTCCTAAATGTGTTCATATCTCAATGTTTTAGTCAAACTTTATCAAAATAAAAAACAAATCAAGGCTAACTTAGACTGAATCAAGAAAATTATGAATGAAATCAGACTTTTTCAGTGTTTCCTTTATAAAAACGGCGCGTGGGGCTTGTGCTCTTTTGTCTGAATGCTGTGTTTGTTCCGTTCCAGATCATGGCTGAGATGTGCCAGAGCGGATACAAAGACGCCCTTCGCTTCCTCGAGGACAACAGTGAGTGGCTCCTTTTAACGTCTGCTTCATGGTTTTACTGCGATTCACACGATTCAGGACGAGTTTTGTGTCAAAATGATTGTTTATCGGAACCTAAACATTATTTAAAATGAACAGCGTTGTGAAAATGATGAGCTGTAATTATCAAAGAGCAGAATTAAAGGCTTAAGTAGTTAGTTGGTATCATGTATTAATCATTTATTTTAATTATTCAGCCCTCTACAGCTTAATATTTGAAGAATTATTAAATAAACAACAAAAGATTTCCTGTTAGAGCAAAGAAAATTTCTTGCTTTCATTTATCTATCAATATGTAAATATATTCATTATTGTGACTGGTCTGTTAGCCGACCAAAAAAAATATTGTATTTTAATAATGTTTGTCTGGACTAAACTCTAAAATACATTGGGGAAAGACCTTTTATAACAAAGACAGAGTATTATAAAATCAAAACATCAAAAAAGAATCATTATTTCTAGTTCTCATTTCCATCAAAGTACATATAATTCATAAATATTCTTAATCTGAAGCTTTCAGTTGCCATTATTCAACCCGTTTTATTTTAAAAATGTATAAACCTCAATGTACAATAGAAACAATCGTTAGTTACAGCCCCGTGATTCCTGCTCAGTCTAAATACATTCCTCTGTTGTTTCAGCCTGTTGTTGGCACATACATATCTGTTGTTTCAGCCTGTTGTTGGCACATATATATCTGTTGTTTCAGCCCTGTTGATGGCACATACATGTGTCTGTTGTTTCAGACCTGTTGTTGGCACATATATATCTGTTGTTTCAGACTCTTGATGGCACATACATGTGTCTGTTGTTTCAGACTCTTGATGGCACATACATGTGTCTGTTGTTTCAGACTCTTGATGGCACATTCCTGTTGTTTCAGTCTGTTGGTGGCACATACATGTCTGTTGTTTCAGCCTGTTGATGGCACATACATGTCTGTTGTTTCAGACTCTTGATGGCACATACATGTGTCTGTTGTTTCAGACCTGTTGTTGGCGCATACATCTGTTGTTTCAGACTCTTGATGGCACATTCCTGTTGTTTCAGTCTGTTGATGGCACATACATGTGTTGTTTCAGACTCTTGATGGCACATACATGTGTTGTTTCAGTCTGTTGGTGGCACATACATGTCTGTTGTTTCAGCCTGTTGATGGCACATACTTGTCTGTTGTTTCAGACCTGTTGATAGGCACATACATGTGTTGTTTCAGTCTGTTGATGGCACATACATGTGTTGTTTCAGTCTGTTGATGGCACATACATGTGTTGTTTCAGTCTGTTGATGGCACATACATGTGCTGTTTCAGTCTGTTAATGGCACATACATGTGTTGTTTCAGTCTGTTGATGGCACATACATGTCTGTTGTTTCAGACCTGTTGATGGCACATACATGTGTTGTTTTAGTCTGTTGATGGCACATACATGTGTTGTTTCAGACCTACTGATGGCACATACATGTGTTGTTTTAGTCTGTTGATGGCACATACATGTGTTGTTTCAGACCTACTGATGGCACATACATGTGTTGTTTTAGTCTGTTGATGGCACATACATGTGTTGTTTCAGACCTACTGATGGCACATACATGTGTTGTTTTAGTCTGTTGATGGCACATTCCTCTGTTGTTTCAGACCTGCTGATGGCACATACATGTGTTGTTTCAGACCTGTTGATGGCATATACATGTCTGTTGTTTCAGTCTGTTGATGGCACATACATGTCTGTTGTTTCAGTCTGTTGATGGCACATACATGTGTTGTTTCAGACCTGTTGATGGCACATACATGTGTTGTTTCAGTCTGTTGATGGCACATACATGTGTTGTTTCAGACCTGTTGATGGCACATACATGTCTGTTGTTTCAGTCTGTTGATGGCACATACATGTGTTGTTTCAGTCTGTTGATGGCACATACATGTGTTGTTTCAGTCTGTTGATGGCACATACATGTGTTGTTTCAGACCTGTTGATGGCACATACATGTCTGTTGTTTCAGTCTGTTGATGGCACATACATGTGTTGTTTCAGCCTGTTGATGGCACATTCCTCTGTTGTTTCAGACCTGCTGATGGCCCCCCAGCCCTCGGCCGGCCCCTCGGTGGCAGACCCCCCTCCAGGCTGCTGCTGTGCCCAGACGGAGAGCACTCGGGAGTGGGTTCTGCGGCGGCTCCGGCTCCTGAGGAAACAGCACTGGTGGTTGGACGAGAAGCTGCACCTGCCCAGCAACATCAAGAAAGGTATTTCAGACAGAGTGCTGCGGAGGACGGGAGGGCATCTGACTCTTGTGTCTGTCCTCAGTGTTCTGTGAGGCGTGTCAGGACCGAGCCGGCCTGGTGTCCACCGTCTCCGGGATGTTACCGATGCGTGTGGCCTCGTACATGTTACTGCCCTACACTCTGCCCGTGCAGTCCGCCTACTCTGTGGCTCAGAGGTACAAATATATACTCTAAATATATACTGCAAATATATATATATATAAATATATATCACAAATATATACTCTGTGGCTCAGAGGTACATGTATAATCACGTATTTTGCTCAATGATCTCTGGTGCCATCTGGTGGTCAAAGCAAACAAATAATAAATTCATTAAAATGAGATTTAAGATTTCAGATATACATTTCATTGAAGTTCTGTTGTAACTGCTGCTTCAGAGGAGCCTGGTGTAAAAAGTGTCTAACTCTAGATCAATGACTGAAAGTGACACTTTGAGCTGAGCCTGATCTTCACACATTCACCATGTGCTGCTTCTGCCGGAAACAATGCACTCTTTAAAAAAGTGCAAGGATCATCACAACAACAAAAAATAAAAACAACTTAACGCTTATTAACCAAACGGTCTGGAACGCCGCAGAAGTGCCTCACATTACTGCACACAATATTGCACACATCACTGCACACATTATTGCACACATTACTGTCAGTCAGTCAGTCAGTCCCTTAGTCAAACTCCAGGAGGCGCCACTCACTGTTTATGTGGAAATAATGATTAGAAGATGAGACGAGCAGGCTGTGGGACGTAAATATTTTAGTGTCTCAGTAACAATGACACACTATAAGAATATTGAGTAAAGCAGTGGTTTGTCTGAAGTTCCCCCTAAGCCTTGTCTCACACTCAGAGTATGCCCTAGAGTTTTTTGCAAATAAATGGGTTTAGCGGTGGAAGTTTGTCAATTATTACTATTATCTGTTATATTTGATTTGATTTATGATCCAAGATACTCAAAAAAGATGCTAAATTTACAACTGATAACATGTTTTAATTCAGATAAAAGTACATTTAATCTTGTTTTAAACCCTGAAACCATTCCATATGCCCCCTGCTCACGTGCCCCTTGTGGTCCACGTACCCCTGGTTGGGAAACACTGTGGTATAGTATGGTATAATAATTAAACAAACTGTCAAAAAGGTGCAAAAAATATAAATAACGTCAGATTCTAACGGCAGTAATGGGTCGAACGTTGGTGTTGTCGCTGCAGGTTTGTGGAGTGGATCCCGGACGTTCCCGCCGACGTGCGCTGGCTCTTTGGGATGGCAGGGGACGTTTACCGACAGGCGAGAGGAGCCACGCCCGACCACAGGTACACGCCCCTGACAGACACGGGACACAGGCGGGGACAGGACAGGACCAGGACTGGACAGGACAGGACAGGGACAGGAAATTGTATTTGTATTTTTCGTGGCGTGTCGCTTTTTGATGACATCACAGGGGGATTCTGTTTTAGAACTCAATCACTTCCTGTAATTTTAAACATTTATTTTTCTAAATGCAGATGCAATACTATAGTAAATAATTGCCACAGATGCCCTTCCGCCAAAGTAAGTCATAATTAGAACATTTTGAGAATATGGACTTGAACACTGCGCTTTGAGTGCCTACGAAGGTGGAAAAGCGCTATATAAATATGTGACCATTTACCATTTACCAACACAGTGCCCCCCTCAGGAAGAAGAAAACATTTTGCGCCCATCACAGCACGACGACTACAAACAGTTTCTATCAAATTGTCATGTCCATCTCTGCATAACATCGTATCCTTAGTAACATTAAAGAAACTAAAGAAAAAAGAAAGAAACATAGATCAACTTACAACAAAGAACAACTTTATCAACGCACACTGAGTTGCAAATTAGGCGCTTCCGTTATTTTCTGTGAGCGCGCACACAG
The DNA here is from genome assembly GCA_019453435.1 of Rhinogobius similis. Classification (NCBI taxonomy): domain Eukaryota; kingdom Metazoa; phylum Chordata; class Actinopteri; order Gobiiformes; family Gobiidae; genus Rhinogobius; species Rhinogobius similis. Next base: position 4,537,045 of record CM033619.1, on the reverse strand, counting down.
TTGTACACAGTACGTGAGTTATAGTTTATTCTAGTGCAACAAAAAAGCATCTTCACCGGGGTACCACACACGCCCCCCATGTGCCCCGCTCTTTGAGAAGGACGGCCTGAAACGAAAATATAATGCTACAGTAGAAAGGGGTTCAGAGGTTGTCATCCGGACGCCGTTTAAAGATCGAGACGTTTCGACTTTTATCCAAAAGTCATTGTCAATCAGAGAGCTGGTATGGGAACCTGGGCCTTATATGCTACTCTAAGTAGTGGGAGTCCAGCCCCCAGGGAGGAGTCACTGCACTCCTGTCTTTGTTATAAGATTGTTTGTTTGTCACCTGGGATTTAATTAATTGGTCTATCTTGTTGATTAATGGTTGGCCTCACCTAGTTTCACCTGTGTCTAAAGGTCTATTGTTATCTTGATAGCTGGCTGTTGCTCCCTCCTCACTACTGAGGACTCAATTTCTCGGTCACCTCCAACCATATCCCAACAACAGATTACATCACAGCCACTGAGACAGCCATCAGAAACAACAAATTGAATGATGCCGAGGCAGCAGACCTCAGGATGCAGGTCATCACACCACCTGAAAAGTGCCAAACCACCCCTTCTAACATCACACCAGAAGAGAGGAAGGCACTTTCATCTTTACAAAAGGACCATACCATAAACATCTTACCAGCTGACAAAGGACGCTGCACAGTGATCTTGAACACAGCGGACTATGAGTCCAAGGTCAACAGTCTCCTTGAGGACACCTCCACATATGAAAGACTGAAAAGGGACCCCACAAGTAGCTACAAGAAGAAGGTTATAGACTGTCTACAGAAGCTTGAGAAGGAGGAGTTGATTGACAGGCCTCTGTACTACAGACTGTATCCTGGTGAAGCCATTCCATGTATTTATGGCCTCCCCAAAATACACAAAGAGAATGTCCCATTGAGACCCATTGTGTGTAGCACGGACTCCATCACATACAATGTAGCTAAACACTTAACCTCCATCTTGGCTCCATTAGTGGGGAACTCAGAACATCATGTGGACAACACACAGCACTTTGTGAGCAAAGTGAGACACCTCCGTATGGACCCAGATGACGTTATGGTCTCTGCGGCGTGGTGTCCCTTTTCACTTGTATTCCTACCTCGGAGGCAGTGGCAGCAGTGAGGATGCGACTGCAGGAGGACTCAACCCTACCAGAAAGGACCAAACTCACACCTGAATACATCTGCCAATTATTGGACATCTGCCTTAACACAACTTACTTCCAATTCAGGGGACATTTTTACAGACAGATCCACGGCTGTGCTATGGGCTCTCGGTCTCGCCGATCGTAGCCAACCTATATATGGAACACTTCGAGAAGAAGGCTCTGACCTCCTTCCTGGGCACACCTCCGAGCCTCTGGCTGCAAATTCGTGGGACGATACGTTTGTGATAATCAAGAAACAAGAGCTGGAAACTTTCTCTGAGCATATCAATGGGTTGGATGTATACATTAAGTTCACCGAGAAGATGCTAAGGTCAACCGGTTGGCGTTTCTTGATTGCTCCACAATCAGAGAGGAGGAAGGCAGCCTTCAGACAGAAGTATACAGGAAACCCACCCACACAGACCAGTACTTACTGTTCGATTCCAACCACCCACTGCAGCACAAGCTGGAAGTGATTAGGACCTTGCAACACAGAGCCCATGAAGTACCCACCAGCTCTGAGGGGAGAAAGAAGGAGGAAGAACACGTCCAACGTGCCCTCTCAGCTTGTGGATACCCCTAACTGGGCCTTTAACAAAGTCAGAAGAGCCAGAAACAGGACAGAAAGGATAAAGACCCCAGCAGGAGGGGTGTCTCTATCCCTTATGTCTCGGGCCTGTCTGAGAAGTTTCAAAGGATTTTTAGACAACATGACATCCCTGTCTATTACAAACCTGGCAACACGCTTAAACAGAAACTGGTCCACCCGAAAGACAAGAGGCCGACAGAGAAACAGAGCAATGTAGTTTATTCGATAGAGTGCAGTGAGGACAGTTGTAAAGAACGTTACATAGGAGAAACAAAACAGCCATTGCACAAAAAGGCTGTACCAACACAGAAGATGTTCCTCCACCGGACCGCAGAGTGCAGTCCATCTGCACCTAAAAGCTACAAATCACTTTCGTTTGAGGACAGTGAGGTGAAGATTTTGAGCAGAGAGAAGAACTGGTTTGAAAGAGGAGTAAAGGAGGCCATTTTTGTAAAAAGAGAAAATCCTTCCCTGAACAGGAATGGGGGCTTAAGATTTAATTTAGCCAAAATTTATGACAGCATTTTAACACCTTGGTCCAGATCAATAGACCAGTCAAATGCTAATGAGGCAATCAGTAGTGAGGAGGGAGCAACAGCCAGCTATCAAGATAACAATAGACCTTTAGACACAGGTGAAACTAGGTGAGGCCAACCATTAATCAACAAGATAGACCAATTAATTAAATCCCAGGTGACAAACAAACAATCTTATAACAAAGACAGGAGTGCAGTGACTCCTCCCTGGGGGCTGGACTCCCACTACTTAGAGTAGCATATAAGGCCCAGGTTCCCATACCAGCTCTCTGATTGACAATGACTTTTGGATAAAAGTCGAAACGTCTCGATCTTTAAACGGCGTCCGGATGACAACCTCTGAACCCCTTTCTACGATGGACCACACCTGGACGAATGAGGGTTTACATCGACATAATGCTACAGTGACTTTTTCTCTTTTTTAATGTTCTAATAATGTTCCTCATCAAAAACACTCCTGGAGTTAACTTTAGCTTCATTCACACTCGTTTGATGAATCCCGGTTTTAAAATCCTCTCCCTCTGACCATCAAACACACTTCCTGCTGAACTCCCTTGATCACATATTTTCAGACTTCAGATGTCGATATCAGAGAACCTGCCGTGTTTAAATCATCACAGACTCGCTCTCTGTCTCGGCTCGGCTCACGTTTCTTCACAAACACGTGTTTACGTGCAGTCATTTCAATTGAACAGACGTCCTGAGGTCAAACTGATCTCGTGCGAACAGGGCCTAAGACCGACACTTTGCATAAAATAAAGCAAAATATGATGTTTTCTCAGCCTTTTGAGTTTTGACCAAAGGCTGTGGTCTCACTTTCACTCTAAGAGCTGCTTTACATCATGTCTGTGCTCGGCAGAAATATAACTCACACAATTAGAAAACATTTGTGTATTTACGAGTCACATCATTTCATCATCAACAGAAACTCTGACCTGTCTTCTTCTACTTCTTCTCCTCCTCCTTCTTCTTTTCTTCTTCTCCTCCTCCTCCTTCTTCTTCTACTCGTCTTCTTCTCCCCCTCCTTCTTCTTCTACTTCTTCTTTTCCTCCCCCTCCCTCCTCTTCCGCTCCTCCTCCTCCCTCTTCATCTTCTTCTCCTCCCCCCCCCCTCCTCCTCCTCCTCCCCCTCCTCCTCCTCCTGCAGTGACTCTGGCCTGAGGAAGTGCCTGAGCGTGCCTCCCCTCTCGTTGGAGTCGGAGCGCCCCCTGGATCTGGACACGTTGCCCGCGCTCTCCTCGTTCGACCTTCACGGAAACTACTGGGAGATCCCCAAAGCGCCGGCGTCTCCGTCGTCGCCTCACACGGCACCGGCATCGCCGCAGCAGGTCTGCTTCTTCGTGGGCTCCGAGGACGACGCCAGGAAGTGACGCAAACGAGGAAAAAACGACGGCAAAAGACTTGCACGTGTCGAGGAAAAGAGCGAACGAAAGCACAAAAAGGAAACTATTGAAAATCACTTGAATTCAGAAGGTTTTACTTGAGTTGTTTTGTCTCAGTTCTTTTTTATTATTGATTTGGTCTTAAAGTTTGACCAAAGTGGTGTAGAATTCGTCTGTGAACTCAAGTCGTGCAACGATTATGAATAAAACAACATTATTAAATCAAAATGTCAAAAAAATAGTAAACGATAGTATATTTTCATCAATTAAAGTCTTAATTTATAAATACTTTTGATCTAAAACCCTCAAGTGATCACATTTAAACGTTAATTTGGCTGATAGCGTATTTAAAAAGTCTAAATGCACAATAGAAATTATTGTTTTACCACTAAACAGTAGTAGTGGTAGTGACAGCCGAAATGAACTAGTGTCCATGTTTAGTCGACTAACAGTAATTAAATACTTCACCGAGTGTAAATATTTGGATTTTATTTTGGTTTTATTTATGTTGTATCTGTGGCTTATACATATATAGTACACAGTTGTTCCACCAGAGAGCGTGCGAGTGTCCTCGTTGTTGCAGTGATGATCAAAAACAGCTTAAAAATAGAAACTTACAGTAAAAATAATCACAGGGATGTGGGCGGGGCTAGAGGGTAGGTGAAAACAGTGCTCGAGCCTCAGTTTACTTACGTTTTACTTCTCTAAATCCCAATTATTTTGTCAGCGCCACGCCCCGTTTTCATAGAATAATCAGAACAAGTGTTAAGTCGACCAAGAATCATCGACAAATGCCAAATGGAAATGCCTTAAAACAAGTTAAAACTAGTAAAATAGAACAAAAAACTAAGAATATATAATAGAAATAAAAGAAATCGTCAAAACTACTCAAATAAAGTTTCTGAATTCAATATATTTAAATTTTTCGCTCTTGGTCTTTTAAGGATTTTATTCGAGAATGTTGGATTTTTATGGACAGAATGTTTTGGACTCAAAGCACTCCGACAGAAAACGACAGATTGTATTTGAAGTGGAAATGAAGTGCGACGGAAAGTTTTCACGAAAAGCCAAAACTGTTTTTAGGATTTTGAACAAGACTGTTTTTGGACAGAACCGAGGACCTTCCCACTGTGAGGGACTAACCACTGCACCACGGCGCACCTGACCGTTGTGATATCATCTACAAATATTACGTTTCATGGAAAGACTTTATAAATGCTCTGTGCACAGCAGCAGCGGCTAAGCTAACGGTTTGAGACGGCTAACGCTAACGTTTATTCAAATTATTCAAAGGCAAAGAAACAACTAATTGGAATATAAAGTAAAGACCTGATTGTTTTTATTATAGATATAGTCGGCATCTGAGGGAACGTCCACTCAGGAGCTCTGTGCAGGAAACAGTCCATTAATTTTAATGTGGAACAGCAGCTGCTTCACTGTTCAACAAGAGCTGAACAACATAGTTCAGGAGTTTTATTGTGTCAAACACAGACACAAAGACACGGAGAAGAATAAAGTACTTGAATGGCATAAATTTGTAATCATGAATGCTAACGTTGGCTTTGGGCAAGATGCTTCTGCGATGCTAGCGCCGTCCGCAGAACAATCCTTTTACTTTTCTAATTCACCAGGAAACATGTTAGAAAAGGAGAGAGAGTTTACCCTGATGTGACGCGCTGAAGACTGAATTTTTAGATTACTGCAGTTTATTTCAATTTGGTTTATTTAATTATTATGCTTCAAAATTAGCGTTAGCGTCAGCATCGACCCACAAACCCCTCCGTTTGTCACTGAAGTGTCTCTGAAAGTGTCGGTCTCGTGTGTAAAGTCTGTCACGTTCTCAGCGACATCCAGCTTTAAGGATGTATTTTTAGATTAATTTCATCCTGACTCTGCAAAAAACCCATAGAGATAGATTTGGCCAGAAAGTACGGATGCTAGCACTGAGCTAACACTGAGCTAACAATGAGCTAACAATGAGGTAATGGTGCGTTCCAGGCGACTGGTCACTGGGATATTTACCTCCGAAAAAATGTCCTGGAACGACACTCGAGATCAAACTGTGACGTGTTACAACAAAAACTGAGCGATTAACCACCACATAAACCATGTAAACGTCTGTGACAGGATAAATGCAAAAATAATCGGTTATTTGTTATTTACAGCTAGCATTAGCCAAATTGTTTACATAAGAGTTCATTCAGCTGGAATGCCCCAAAGTTGATACTCGTGTTTTACAAGTGGGAAATAACCGACTTCCAGATTGCCAAGAATGCAGCATGACACCGAGCTAACACTGAGCTAACACGGAGCTAACACTGAGCTCGTGGATCGCTCTTGTGCACAGAGTGCATCCTTTTTTTCTCCAACCCAGTTCTGCCGAGGCCCAGTTGTCTAACCCCAAAGCCCTACCTTTACCAAATGATCTGCTTCTAAACCTCACCCTGACCTCACCCTGACCTCACCCTGACCCCTGACCTCACCCTGACCTCACCCTGACCTCACCCTGACCTCGATAACCTTTGCTACAGGCACCGATGCAAAGTGACGGTCTGTGGCACAAGTGGGTTTGGAAAAAAAATGAAGCGCACATTTGTTGTTTTGTTGTTTGTTTATTTCCTGCTGTTGTCATTTAACCATTGAAGTGCCTTCTTAAAGGAGACATATTACTGTAAATCACTTTAATGAGCTTTTCACCAGGTCATAACTGTGTTCCGTCTGAGGATCATATGTTATCAAATATCAAATGTTAGTTTTGCGATTCTGAGAAAAAACATAATGATTTTACAATTATTCACGATTGTTGGCGTTATCTAAACCAAACAACAATCCTTAAGAAATCCTTTATTTTCTCTCTTTTACAACTCAACTTTCTGAATGAAAAAGTCAATATATTGTCACATAAACAGTCAGATAAAAATACTTAACATGTAGTTTGAGGTTTTTTGAGTTTAGTTAACTAATTAATGACGATTATTATTATTATTATTATTTAGGATTATGTTGTGACCTGAATAATCACAAGTTTCACCATCATAAACTCTTTCAGCGTTGCATTATGATTCGTGCGTTTCAGTTAATCCTGTTTGTTCTGCAGCTGAGAGTGCTTGGAAATGTCCTGTTTTCACCCACCCCCTAGCCCCGCCCACATCCCTATTACTGTGCGTTTCTATTTTTAAGCTCTCATGGATCATTATTGCAGTTTGAAATGAACAAAATACAGAATTAAGATCTGCTTATGTTGTTGCTCGAAACTAAATTCATCAAAAAAGCGTAATATGTCTCCTTTAACATGTTTTTCTTATAAAATTCGAGGCCATATTTTTCACACTGGAGCCAAAAGCACAGTTTTACAGTGGCAGTTTCCTCGTATTTAGTTTTGTTCATGTTTCTTGTTATTTTAACCAGTCGAAGGTAGAAGATATGACTAAAACTTTATTATACTGTGATATTGTTGTTTTGGAGATTTGCAAAATTAGAATATTAAGTGTATTGTTTGTGATTAAAACGGTAAAAAAATGAACAGGAAAAGACAGAAAGGTGCAGCGTGATCTGCCAAACAAGAGTAAAAGTGATAAATCAGCACTTTTTGGTTCATTTTTCTGTTCGTTCACTTTTTAAGCAAAACTTGAACCTCAACAAGACTTTTACAGATACACTTTAACACATTCTGATGCTGAAATAATAAAAACAAGAGGTTTTTTGTTGGTCAGCACTGGCCTGTTGTCTTTGCCTTATTCTGTCAAATTAAAGTGTACGTCTTTAAATCTGCATCATTAAGTTTCAAAAAAACAACGTAATGCTACACTTGACAATTATTCTTTTGGTTTATTGTCTAATCTGGTCAAATTCAGCATCAGATTTCAGTTTAAAGGTTTGACAATATCTACGGAGCCCGTCTGATGACAAGGGGGAGAAATATTTTTAAATTGTGGCCACGAATTACTATTTCGTTCCCACCAAATATAATTCGTTCCCACGATTTAGCCAAAACGTTCCCACAAATTGGCTAAATCGTTCGCACAATTTAGCTAAAACGTTCCCACGAATTAGCCAAAACGTTTGCACGGTTTAGCTAAATATTAAGTAATCGACCGCCAATTAGATAATGCGCCAGGTACGTAGCAGGGCGAGGTAGTAACAGTTACCAAACATCGAATGGACATCATAATGGACCTCGGCAAGAACAAATGAAGGTAAAAAATGTTTACTTGTTCCCTACTCATATGTTGCTGTGAGTATATGAGAGATGTAAGTTATATGAATTCCAGAACCTTTATGGTTTGCCAGTCTGGCGTCTCTTTTTGTCTAGCGAAAGCTAAAATGCTAGCTTTTTAATTATGATGTCCATTGATGTTAGTTAACTGTTACTACCTCGCCCTGCTACGTACCTGGCGCATTATCTAATTAGCGGTCATTTCTTAATTCGTGGGAATGATTTAGCTAAATTGTGCGAACGATTTAGCCAATTCGTGGGAACGTTTTGGCTAAATCGTGGGAACGTTTTGGCTAAATCGTGGGAACAAATTATATTTGGTGGGAACAAAATAGTAATTCGTGGCCACAATTTAAAAACATTTCTCCCCCTGGTCATCAGACGGGCTCCGTAATTGTTGTTTTATTTTCTGTTTGGGCTTTTTGTAAATATTGAAAATATGTAATTATTGTGAGATTTACCCCATTTTGGATATTTTAATTAAACGCAAATTCACAAATGTTTGTTTTAATAAAGTGTTTCATCATTTCACCCATCACAAACAATCTTATAAAACCGAGAAGGAGCTGAGATATAAGACAGATTCCCTTAAACATATGACTAAAACATAAATATTAAAGCAGCACTGCGTAACATTCCTGGTGGCACTTGTCGATGTAGGAAGTTAAAACCAAACTTTGGAACATTCTCTGTGACAGTTTTGTGCAATTCTGTGGAATGTTTGAGGTGAAGTCAGAACATGGAGACAAAAATACAGTTATAAAGAACGCTAGAGAGATTGTTGTCATGGTAACCCATAGCAACCAACGCCCAGGTCCAGCTCAATGTTGTGAATGTAAAATGATACTTAAATTGCACATACTTTTGACTTTATTGAGTGTATTTATACCTGTTAATATAAATTATAGTTTCACAACTATCAGGAGCTGTTTGTGGAGAAAAGTCGAAAAATATGTTGAAAATTACAGGAAGTAAACAAACTGATGACATCACAGAGGGGAGCCAAAGGTGATGCATCATTTACATAAAATAAAGTACTTTTTTGACTCTTTAAACATTTATTCAACACAAATAAAGGTGTTCACATGTGATTAATGTACATGGAATCTAGAGGTTTAGCCCAGTGCACAGGATGTTTCTTCCTCATTTACAACCAGGAAGTAAAAAACAAAACAAAAACAGCTAAACTGGGGTGAAATTTGTAAAGATTTTAGCCGAATTTGAAATATATTTATCTTAACTGCATTCATTAAATGTGTCGTCCAACCTGACAGAAGCACTTTAAGAACTCTTAGAATTATAAACAGGGAGCTGGAATTTTAATTACAACTTTCCCTTAAATACTTTGATAATTGGACTTATATACTAAGATTTATAATTTATCTAATGCTCATGCTCTACCATTTTGATAAAAACTCTAGTGGATGATTGAAAGTTACTCTGATTTTGTTTTAACATAGATTAAAAAAAACAAAAAACTAATAAATGAATTTAGCTTTAATTTATTTGTAAGATCGTATGATCAAAAATGTGTTTTTAATCACCAGCAGTCCATATCATCCAAAATATAAAAATATACATATATATACATTTTGCAAACGAGAGTAAAGAAAAGTTGAGAGAAAAATACATTTTGTAGCAGCAGAAAATTAATTGTAAGTGCAAAAAATGCAGAAACACAGTGCAGAAATGCAGTCAGCAAGTGCTAAAATAGTTTGTAAGTGCAGAAATAAACAACAAACCAGAAAGTGCAGTCTGTGAGCACAGTTCGCTTCACTTCACTTCTCTTTCTTGCGCTCAGATTTATAATTTTGTGCTCTCATAAAAGGATTCAAACAAAAATACCGCCATACTTCTCAGGGTGTTTTGTCCATGGACATAGCTGGAGTCTGTATGCGCATGCGCCCTGTCTCCCGGAGTAGGAGTGTGTCTGCGCATGCGCCCTGTCTCCCGGAGGATGGCGGACGACGGCAGAGACGAGTCTTTGGCCACAGATGAAGAGGACTCTGAGCCGAGCTGTGAGGACGGAGCGGCGAGCCTCAGCAACGACAAGGTCCAGCTGCACAAACCACACAAACTACATAAACCTGCGCTTTAACCCCGACAAATGTGAACAAAAGCCCGGGAAAAGCGCGTCAACCCGAGCGAGCTAACGAGCCGCTAGCATCACAGCTGCCCTGGGCTAACGACAACAACACGACTTTTGTCTTGAAGTTTGAACATTCTGACGACGAAATGGTCGATGGTAAAACGAACGTTGCACACAGTTGTCGTACCTTGCCTCTCCAGCAGAGGGAGAAATTGTCTGCTTTTTTTCTCTCAAGAGTCAGTTTCTGCTTTTGGACCGTCATTTATTCTGTGTGTTCTCACAAATGTGTCCACAAGATCTGTCTGAGGCCGAGTGGAACACGGAAGAAATACTGACCGGCTTTAGACCTGGCTTAGTCCTGTTTTACTCTTGGTTTAGACCTGGTTTAGTCCTGGATTAGTCCTGTTTTACTCTTGGTTTAGACATGGTTTAGTCCTGATTTACTCTTGGTTTAGACCTGGTTTAGTCCTGGATTAGTCCTGTTTTACTCTTGGTTTAGACATGGTTTAGTCCTGTTTTACTCTTGGTTTAGACCTGGTTTAGTCCTGCTTTACTCTTGGTTTAGTCCTGGTTTAGTCCTGTTTTACTCTTGGTTTAGACCTGGTTTAGTCCTGTTTTACTCTTGGTTTAGTCCTGGTTTAGTCCTGTTTTACTCTTGGTTTAGACATGGTTTAGTCCTGATTTACTCTTGGTTTAGTCCTGGTTTAGTCCTGTTTTACTCTTGGTTTAGACCTGGTTTAGTCCTGTTTTACTCTTGGTTTAGGCCTGGTTTAGTCCTGGTTTACTCTTGGTTTAGGCCTGGTTTAGTCCTGCTTTACTCTTGGTTTAGGCCTGGTTTAGTCCTGTTTTACTCTTGGTTTAGGCCTGGTTTTGTCCTGTTTTAGTCCTGCTTTACTCTTGGTTTAGACCTGGTTTAGTCCTGTTTTACTCTTGGTTTAGATCTAGTTTAGTCCTGGTTTAGTCCTGTTTTACTCTTGGTTTAGTCCTGGTTTAGTCCTGTTTTACTCTTGGTTTAGGCCTGGTTTAGTCCTGTTTTACTCTTGGTTTAGGCCTGGTTTAGTCCTGGTTTACTCTTGGTTTAGGCCTGGTTTAGTCCTGTTTTACTCTTGGTTTAGGCCTGGTTTAGTCCTGGTTTACTCTTGGTTTAGGCCTGGTTTAGTCCTGTTTTACTCTTGGTTTAGACCTGGTTTAGTCCTGGTTTAGTCCTGTTTTACTCTTGGTTTAGACCTGGTTTAGTTCTGGTTTAGTCCTGTTTTACTCTTGGTTTAGGCCTGGTTTAGTCCTGCTTTACTCTTGGTTTAGACCTGGTTTAGTCCTGTTTTACTCTTGGTTTAGACCTGGTTTAGTCCTGGTTTAGTCCTGTTTTACTCTTGGTTTAGGTCTGGTTTAGTCCTGTTTTACTCTTGGTTTAGGTCTGGTTTAGTCCTGTTTTACTCTTGGTTTAGGCCTGGTTTAGTCCTGTTTTACTCTTGGTTTAGGCCTGGTTTACTCTTGGTTTAGACCTGGTTTAGTCCTGTTTTACTCTTGGTTTAGACCTGGTTTAGTCCTGGTTTAGTCCTGTTTTACTCTTGGTTTAGACCTGGTTTAGTTCTGGTTTAGTCCTGTTTTACTCTTGGTTTAGGCCTGGTTTAGTCCTGTTTTACTCTTGGTTTAGGCCTGGTTTAGTCCTGTTTTACTCTTGGTTTAGACCTGGTTTAGTCCTGGTTTAGTCCTGGTTTAGTCCTGTTTTACTCTTGGTTTAGACCTGGTTTAGTCCTGGTTTAGTCCTGTTTTACTCTTGGTTTAGACCTGGTTTAGTCCTGTTTTACTCTTGGTTTAGACCTGGTTTAGTCCTGGTTTAGTCCTGTTTTACTCTTGGTTTAGACCTGGTTTAGTCCTGTTTTACTCTTGGTTTAGACCTGGTTTAGTCCTGTTTTACTCTTGGTTTAGACCTGGTTTAGTCCTGTTTTACTCTTGGTTTAGACCTGGTTTAGTCCTGGTTTAGTCCTGTTTTACTCTTGGTTTAGACCTGGTTTAGTCCTGTTTTACTCTTGGTTTAGACCTGGTTTAGTCCTGGTTTAGTCCTGTTTTACTCTTGGCTTAGACCTGGTTTAGTCCTGTTTTACTCTTGGCTTAGACCTGGTTTAGTCCTGTTTTACTCTTGGTTTAGGTCTGGTTTAGTCCTGTTTTACTCTTGGTTTAGGCCTAGTTTAGTCCTGCTTTACTCTTGGTTTAGACCTGGTTTAGTCCTGTTTTACTCTTGGTTTAGTCCTGTTTTACTCTTGGTTTAGACCTGGTTTAGTCCTGTTTTACTCTTGGTTTAGACCTGGTTTAGTCCTGGTTTAGTCCTGTTTTACTCTTGGTTTAGGTCTGGTTTAGTCCTGTTTTACTCTTGGTTTAGGCCTGGTTTAGTCCTGCTTTACTCTTGGTTTAGACCTGGTTTAGTCCTGTTTTACATCGTTGTTTGTTTCAGATGTTGGACGACGGCTCGACTCTGATCCGAAGAATGGAAATCTGTGTCGCAGAAGCCGAGAAGAGAACCGGCAAAAACGCTGTCAACATGGGAGAGAACTACACCGTGTACCTGATCGAGACCAGGTGAGGACCAGGACTAGACCAGGACTAGACCAGGACCTGGGAGAGAACCTCATCTAGAGTTAGCATCACTGCAAACGTCAAATTTGCTGTTTGTGTGATCACATGACACTGTTTAACCAATGAAAAGTCACAAACACAGGCCAGTCTCATGTTTTCTCCCATAAAAAGCAACCAGTAGAATCCAAGTGCCAGTTTTCTACTCTGTGACGGCCGCTGAGAATGGTTTGTGGGATTGTTAAGTGATGACATCTCATACAGTATATTTTCTCGCTTCCGGGTCCTTTTCCGTTTTTTTCACGCAATAAAGTAAAATCGGTGTTGTCCCGGTGCAGATATGTTGTAAAAGCAGCTCTCTGAGATCGCCGTATGCCGTTTGCGTCAGATTAATGAGGGTTTTACTGTCCGAAAAAAACCGAAGTGCGCCGTTAGCATGCTAGTTGCTGTTAGCTTTACTGTAACGGTAAACTCTGCTCTGAAAGTTGTGGAAAGCACTTACAAATCATTTGGATGGTCAGACTGAAATAGGTGAGTGGGCAAAAATTTTGGTGCACTGGTTTTCATGTTTTAGCAACTAAACTGTACATTTTAATGCACCTGTCAGGACGCACGTCTATGTCGGCCGCCTAAATTCTGTCTTTTATTTAACTTAACAATACCACATCTACAACACCTCTCTGTCCAGGCCTTTGTTCAAGAGTAAGAAGAGTTTTTAACATTACCAAAGACTAAACAGCTATGAGCCAAACATAAACTCACCTTATCAATTCAAGCCACATATTTTATATTCTTATCCCATGGAAATCAATGATGGGAACGCATCCCATAGAGAGTCTAGAATGTTGTGATGTCGCCTGAACACAACATTAAACTACATATTTGCCTGTTGTGACCTTTAATGTTGTTCAGTTCGGTTAATCGTGCATCTTCATGTTCAGTTCGGTTATGTCTTCATGTTCAGTTCGGTTATGCCTTCATGTTCAGTTCGGTTATGCCTTCATGTTCAGTTCGGTTATGTCTTCATGTTCAGTTCGGTTATGTCTTCATGTTCAGTTCGGTTATGCCTTCATGTTCAGTTCGGTTATGTCTTCATGTTCAGTTCGGTTTTTCCTTCATGTTCAGTTCGGTTATGTCTTCATGTTCAGTTCGGTTATTCCTTCATGTTCAGTTCGGTTATGTCTTCATGTTCAGTTTGGTTAATCGTGTGTCTTCATGTTCAGTTCGGTTATGCCTTCATGTTCAGTTCGGTTATGCCTTCATGTTCAGTTCGGTTATGTCTTCATGTTCAGTTCGGTTATTCCTTCATGTTCAGTTCGGTTATGTCTTCATGTTCAGTTCGGTTATGTCTTCATGTTCAGTTCGGTTATGCCTTCATGTTCAGTTCGGTTATGTCTTCATGTTCAGTTCGGTTATTCCTTCATGTTCAGTTCGGTTATGTCTTCATGTTCAGTTCGGTTATTCCTTCATGTTCAGTTCAGTTATGCCTTCATGTTCAGTTCGGTTATGTCTTCATGTTCAGTTCAGTTTTGTCTTCATGTTCAGTTTGGTTATGTCTTCATGTTCAGTTCAGTTATGCCTTCGTGTTCAGTTCAGTGTTGTCTTCATGTTCAGTTTGGTTATGTCTTCATGTTCAGTTCGGTTAATCGTGCGTCTTCATGTTCAGTTCGGTTATTCCTTCATGTTCAGTTCGGTTATGTCTTCATGTTCAGTTCGGTTATGTCTTCATGTTCAGTTCGGTTATGCCTTCATGTTCAGTTCGGTTATGTCTTCATGTTCAGTTCGGTTATTCCTTCATGTTCAGTTCGGTTATGTCTTCATGTTCAGTTCGGTTATTCCTTCATGTTCAGTTCAGTTATGCCTTCATGTTCAGTTCGGTTAATCGTGTGTCTTCATGTTCAGTTCGGTTATGCCTTCATGTTCAGTTCGGTCATGCCTTCATGTTCAGTTCGGTTATTCCTTCATGTTCAGTTCGGTTATGTCTTCATGTTCAGTTCGGTTATGTCTTCATGTTCAGTTCAGTTATGTCTTCATGTTCAGTTCGGTTATGCCTTCATGTTCAGTTCGGTTATGCCTTCATGTTCAGTTCGGTTATGTCTTCATGTTCAGTTCGGTTATGTCTTCATGTTCAGTTCGGTTAATCGCGTGTCTTCATGTTCAGTTCGGTTATGCCTTCATGTTCAGTTCGGTTATGCCTTCATGTTCAGTTCGGTTATGCCTTCATGTTCAGTTCGGTTATGCCTTCATGTTCAGTTCAGTTTTGTCTTCATGTTCAGTTTGGTTATGTCTTCATGTTCAGTTCAGTGTTGTCTTCATGTTCAGTTCAGTTTTGTCTTCATGTTCAGTTTTGTTAAATCTTCTGGTATTCAGGCCGATGGATGCGGTGAACGAGGGCAGAAACCCGGCTCCAGACTCTCTGTGGAGGAGATACAGCGAGTTCGAGCTGCTGCGCAACTATCTGCTCGTGTCATATCCCTGTGTCATCGTCCCGCCTCTGCCAGAGAAGAGGGTGAGGACCAGGACTGGGACTGGACTGGACTGGACTGGAGTGGACTGGGACAGGACCGGGACTGGACTAGCACTGGATTTGGTCTAAATTAGGATTTAAAGAAGGATATTAAACCAGGACTGAAACAGGTCTAAAGCCGGACTGAAGCAGGACTAAAGCAGGACTGGACCAGGATAAAACAGGGTTGAATCAGGACTAAAGCAGGACTAAACCAGGAGTAAGGCAGAACTGGACCAGAACAGAAAAAGGATTGAATCAGGACTAAAAATTGGAGTAAAACAGGACTGAAACAGGCCTTATGTAGGACTAATGTTGGACTAAAGCAGGAGTAAAACGTTTATGAATGTTTTGCGTGTGAATCTTTGTGTTTATGATTGTTTTCTTTAGTTTTGTGTGTGAGCCTTTGCATTTATGGATGTTTTGCGTGTAAACCTTTGTGTTTATGGATGTTTTCTTTTGTTTTGCGTGTGAATCTTTGCGTTTATGAAGGTGTTTGTATCTTTTTCCAGGCGGAGTTCGTGTGGCACAAGCTCTCGGCCGATAACATGGACCCAGACTTCGTGGAGCGGCGCAGAGTCGGCCTCGAGAACTTCCTGCTGCGAGTGGCGTCACATCCAGTGCTCTCCAACGACAAGATCCTGCACCACTTCCTCACCGAGGTGCTTTGAAGGGAACATGTTCTGCTGAAGTGCCTTTTTCTCTCTTTTAATCCTGTTCTAACAATGTTCATCATCAAAAACACACCGGGAGTTGCATTTAGCTTCGTTCACTCTGTTTTGATTAATCCTGGTTAGAAAATCTTCTCCCTCCAACCGTCAAAAACACTTCCTGCTGAACTCCCTCAATTGACGACGTTTTCACGATAACTGACGTCACTTATTGGAGAATCTTCAGCTGTTTTAAGACCTTGAATCGTCCCACTCAGACTCGTTAACGTTAAAGGGGATAGAGTATGCAAAATAAACTTTAATAAATTGGTTTTTAAATAATGTGAGATTGATGGATTGACTGTGACTGAGGCGGGGCTTGTCACTATGAAGAGGTGGAGCTTGTCGTTAGGAAGAGGAGGGGCTTGTTACTCTGAAGAGGCGGCGCTTGTTACTCTGAAGAGGTGGGGCTTGTCACTATGAAGTTGCTTATCACTTCTGCAGTTTTTAACTGGAAGTCAATGGGCCTGGCAGTTTCTATTATTAAGCCGCTTTAGATCAATATTGTGGTTTGCAATGAATTTAATATCATATCATAATTATTCAGTCTATTATTGTAAAACAGACCAAATAAAGACAAAAAGTGCTTATTTAATGATGCAAAAGTGGGATGGAATTGGAATTGGAATTTTTATAGAAAAGTTTCAATTGTTTGAATGGACGTCTGAAACCACATGTTTGTCTCAGGAACACGGCTGGAAGGAGGCGGTGTACGACACAGGGTTTCAGGCTAAAGTAAGACCTTGTGAACTATTATTATTTGATTTTATTCATGATTCTAAATGTGTTTTAAGCCTGTGATTCTTCTGTCTTTTTCCAGGCCGACTCCAGACTCAGAGCCCTCAGC
The DNA here is from genome assembly GCA_019453435.1 of Rhinogobius similis. Lineage (NCBI taxonomy): Eukaryota > Metazoa > Chordata > Actinopteri > Gobiiformes > Gobiidae > Rhinogobius > Rhinogobius similis. The sequence continues at coordinate 4,520,414 of CM033619.1, read as the reverse complement.
GCCACCTTCAGGGTCAGGAATCCAGACAAGTGAGAACCATAACATATAATATTAATATTAACTTGTGTTGCTGGAAAAATACTCACAGAAATGTTGAGCCCACAATCATTTTTTATTTTATCTAGAGATATATTAGATACTGTTCCATAAATTAGATTCTTTTGAAACTAAAATACAATTTTAAGGTGAGAAAATTGTATTTTGTCCATGGTTTGTTATGGACAAGCAAACTAACTGACCTTTCTACTCTGGAAATTCAAATGTGTTGTTTGTTTCCAAAACAAACACTTCAAACCATAGAATTTGGATCTAATGTGAGACAATCATTGTTATTAAGTGATTTTAAACAAAGAAATCCAGACCAGGTAGATGTGAAAATAGTAGGATCCAGGACGATTTATCTGATTGGATTTGCAGACGCCGCAATGAAGAAGCACAGAAGACACTCCCAGTATAAACCTCTACACAAAACAGAGTAAAAGTGGGCGTGCATAATGAGTTCACAGTACGGAGCATATGTTTGTCTATCAAAGAGGCCCTTGTGTGCAAAGATCAGGTTTATAACGGGTGCAGAGGACCCCTGAAACAATAAACAAGACAGAGGACACATATATGGTCTATGGGAACCAGATGTTGACTTTTGACCCAGGAGAGAGGCAGGAGATAAAAAAAAACATACAAACATTTACAGTCCCTTTAGTGCAGATCTAACCCTAACCCTAGAGGCAAAAGTGGGCGGGGCGGAAAATTTGTATTGATCTTATTCTGCCCCGCCCACTTTTGTCGTTTTTTGCCACAGATACGCACTTTTGTTGTAAACGCACTTCCGTTTGACGAGAACTCCGTTAAAGCTAATGACGGACGAGGGAAAAGTCTCGCCGCTAAAATGTTACATAAAGTAGATTGATTTGTGTAAAATGTTTAATGAACACGAGCAACAACAAGTCAACAACGCAACGATTTCCTGAGGCCTGAAAACGGCTTTTTAGTTGAGTAGAACTTACTTTCCGTTGCGCTCGTCTGCCCCGTGTGAAGATGGCGGCGCCCACGACAACATCCGGAATAACATGAATAGACTTTAACCAAACGATGGCTGTGGTGGTTTTGCCCAAGGACACGAGGGCAGGGTGTCTCTTTAACTCTGCTCTAACATGATTCCGTCATCAAAAACACACCTGGAGTTGCCTTTAGCTTCATTCACGCGAGCTGGAAAATCCTCTCAAACCAAGTCGACCCAAAACCTGGAAACCAGAATCAGAATCAGAATCAGTAGCGGTTTATTGCCATTGTCAGTGAATTCACAAACATAGGAATTTGCTTCGGCGTAGGTGCAACATAAAGCAATGAGTAAAATATAAAAAAATATATAAAAAGGCATGCATAAAAATTAAGAATAAAATAGACTAAGATAGACTATATACAGAATGTACAGTTGGCAGACAGTGCCATGTGCAAATGTGGCTGTGCAAACAGATGAAATCCTCCAGATCAGACTTGGCCAAGAGGCTTTTAAACACATTTTTGACCAAATAAAGGTTGAAATGTGAAGCTGAAGTAGGACTGTAATGCTTTAGTCGTTTAGTCGGTTAATCGGTCAATGGTGTCTTAGTCCAGTGGTTCTCAAACTGGGGGGCCGCGAAATGATTTCTGGGGGTCCCCAGATGATGGAGAAAAATGTATACAATAGAGTTAGACAAGGCTGGACACCTTCAAATGCAGTGGTAAATGTAGATTCCTATTTATCTATATTCTCAAAATAAAATCAAACATTAGATATAAGGCTAATTTATCACTTTGCATGTTGCCTATTTTTTGTGTTTGGGGGTCACAATGTGAACTGTTGTTATTTTGGGGGTCGCGACTGAAAAAGTTAGAGAACCACTGTCTTAGTCGACTGATTATTTTACATAGATTTAAAGGATTTATTTGGCAAAAATGAAAAGATATGGAGTGAATCATGAGTTTAATCTTTTTCAAACTTTTAACATATAAATACACTGTTTGGTAGTACTTTTCTGTGTAAATAGTTGTTTTTGCACGAACTCTGATGCGGTTGTGGTGTTTTGAATGCAGTCTGGGTCAAATACACGTAGATACTTTATAGTTTTCATATATATAAAGTGAATAGACTGTACCCAAGCGATGGCCGTGGTGGTTTTGCCGAAGTGCACGAGGGCAGGATGGGCCCGCCTCTCACGTCCTGTGTCTGTTTCCGCAGGCGTTTCGTGGAGATGAAACACTACAGTGACGAGCTGCAGTCGCACACGTCTCAGCTGCTGCGAGCGCGAGCCGTAAGTGTCACACCTCAGACAGCCGCACGTGTCGCCATGGAGACGTCATGCCTGGAATGTTCCACACTATATACCCACAATAGGCTTCACTTTTGGTTATTTATTTATGTTTAACGGGGCTAGCTCACTGTACGTCTGGGGGTTTTGCAGAGTCACAGTAAAATGTATGAATTCTTAAAGCTCAGGCGGTGAACAGTGAGGCTGGAGTCTTTTAGTCTTTTAGTCGTTTAGTCCAGTGTTTCCCAACCAGGGGTACGGGGACCCCAAGGGGTACGTGAGGAATTACCAGGGGGCACTTAGAGTTTTCAGGTTTCAGGTTTTAAGGTTTTAAAATGATGATGAAATGTACATTTATCAGAATAAAGAAGTGTCATCATTTGTACATTTTGCATATTTCTGGAGTATTCTGGACCATAATTAACAAAAATAATAATAGTAATGATTGATTCTATTTGAATAAACACATTTATTTGACCGAAAATCAAGTCAAAGGATGCTCTGAGTCTGAAGCTGTCAGGAAATTATCACAAAGACGACTGAACCTAGACAGTCTGAGAGAACAACCTTCTACTGACTGAGAATTAAACAGATAATCAGACACTGGCCTTAGGCTTTTTTACGTGCACGGGCACTTTCATTAGCTCGTCCCACCAGTAGAAGTGACACTCTGTTCAACTTTCTGCTACCTCTTCCAACTTGCCTCACTTGCCTCACTTTCCCTACCTTTTATTCAGTTTAGACAGAACAGAAGTACAGAAGCAAACTTTAGGGGGTACTCCGGACCAAAAAGGTTGGGAACTACTGGTTTAGTCGATTAATCGGTCGATGGTGTTTTAGTCCAGTGATTCTCAAACTTTTTCAGTCGCGACCTCCAAAATAACACTAGTTCACATTCGCGACCCCCAAACACAAAAAAGAGGCAACACGCAAAGGGATAAATTACCTTTATATCTAATGTTTGATTTTATTTTGAGAATATAGACCTAGAAAAATGACTTTGATCGGCCAACAAATAGATCTACATTTACCACTGCATTTCAAGGTGTCAAGTCTTGTTTCCCATCATCTGGGGCCCCTGGAAATCATTTCGCGACCTCCATTGGGGCCCCGACCCCTAGTTTGAGAAACACTGTTTTAGTCGACCACCATTTTTATCAGTCGACTAATTATTTGATTTAAATTAAAAGGAATGGTAACACTTTAGAATAACTCCCCTTATTCCTGCCTTAATAAAGCATGAATAAATACTTAATTAATAGTGAACAAAGAATTTATTAAGAATGATTCAGGCTTATGAACTACTTAACTAATACTCTAACCCAAATTCCTAGCCCTAACCCTAACCTTAATTAAGTAGTTACTAATCCTGAATCATGCTTAATAAACTCTGTGTTCAGTATGAAATAAGTCTTTGTTAATGCTTTACTAAGGCAGGAATAAGGGGAGTTATTCTAAAGTGTCACCAAAGGATTTATACGACAAAAACAGTGAAAAAGTGAAGAGTTTGGAGTGAATCATGAGTTTAATGTAATTTATATATCTCCAACACATAAATACACTGTTTCCTCGTACTTTTCTTTATAAATTGTTATTTTTTGCATGAACTCTTTTGCACTTTGGTCAGATACAGACAGATGCTTCATAGTTTTGCCACGCCCCTTTTTAGTCGATTAATCCCTTGTTTTTCAACCAGTGCGCCGGGGAACACTAGTGTGCCTTGAGGTTTTGCCAAATGTGCCTTGAAAAAATGTCAAATTTATGGATTTTAATCAATAATTTACTATTTTAAAGCGTTCCAAGCAACTTCTTCACAAGAAAGAAAGATAAACAGCCACCTTAGAGCCAATTTAGAGAACCAGACATAATATCAGAATCAGAATCAGAATCAGAAAGCGGTTTATTGCCATTGTAAGTGAAATTCACAAACATAGGAATTTGCTTCGGCGTAGGTGCAACATAAAGCAATGGATAAAATAAAAGGCATGCATAAAATAAAATTAGAATAAGATAGACTATATACAGAATGTACAGTTGGCAGGTAGTGCAATGTGCAAATGGGTAGTGCAAATAGATAGTTCTTATATAATATATTGTTAAAGTGACAGGTGTTACAAAGTGTTCATGAGTCCAACGGCAGAGGGAAAGAAACTGTTCTTGTGGCGGGAGGTTCTGGTCCGGATGGACCGTAGCCTCCTGCCCGAGGGGAGTGGCTCAAATAGTCCGTGTCCAGGGTGAGAAGGGTCAGCTGTGATCCGACCTGCTCGTCCCCGAGTCCTGGAGACGTACAGGTCCTGGACAGATGGAAGGCCGCAGCCGATGAGACTTTCCTGAAGTCCACGATCATCTCCACTGTCTTCTGGGCGTTGAGCTCCAGGTTGTTGTTGCTGCACCAGGACACCAGCCGGTCCACCTCCCTCCTGTAGACGGACTCATCGCCGTCCGAGATGAGTCCGATGAGGGTGGTGTCGTCTGCAAACTTGATCAGTTTTACAGAGTCGTGGCTGGAGGTGCAGCAGTTGGAGTCACAGGGAAAAAAGCAGAGGAGAAAGTACACAGCCCTGTGGAGTTCCTGTGTTGATAGTCCGAGTCTCTGAGACATTGTTCCCCAGCCGCACGTACTTCCTCCGGTCCGTCAGGAAGTCAGTGATCCACCTGCAGATGGAGTCAGGCACGTTGAGCTGAGAGAGCTTGTCCTGGAGCAGAGCAGGAGGATGGTGTTGAATGCAGAGCTGAAGTCCACAAACAGGACCCTGGCGTAGGTTCCCGGGGAGTCCAGATGCTGCAGGATGAAGTATTATTGCAACTACGCTATAATAATAGCACTTTTTTTCCCTGATTGGTGTGATTTGATATTGTTGGTTGTTGGTTGGTGGTGTGCCGTGGAATATTTTTAACCAAATAAGTGTGCCTTGATTCAAAAAGGTTGAAAAACACTGGATTAATCGGTCGATTTGAGAAGGATTTCTTTAGTCGACGACAGCCCTAGTGAACAGTGAGCGCTTTGTTTCTTTTAACCCTGTTCTAACTTTATTCCGTCATCAAAAACACACCTGGAGTTGCGTTTAGCTTCATTCACACTAAAATCCTCTCCCTCCGAGCGTCAAACACACTTCCTGCTGAACTCCATCGACGTGTGACATTTTTTTTTGATATTTGACGTTGTTTATCTGTGGATCTTGTACTGTTTTATGTCCTTAAACAATCTCAGACGTTCCTGCCTCTAAACACAATCCCTGTAACGTAGCTTAACTCGCATTTCTTCACAAACGCTCGAGGAAAACATGCTCAGGTTGTGTAAGCGCCGTGCAGCCAGAATAAACGCAGTAAGTGCAAAAAGACACAGATGTTCATTTCGTTTTTGTTTTAATTCTTAAACATGAGATGCCAAACACTCAAGAGCAGGTTTCATGGCCAACAACAACATTAAATGCATCATATTTTTCCTTCAAAGGACAAAGAGCTGCAACGATTAATCAACCGATCGCGACGAATCGAATATAAAAAATAATTGACGACAAACTGATAATCGACTAATTGTTAAATGATCTAATGATCTTGGCATCTACACGTGCACGTTTATTACAGTTTTTTCTTATTTCAAAAGCGTTGGGCACATTTCCGTCCCAGAAGACAAAACCGTCTGAAAAATCTGTCCCTCAATAAAATAAAGTATAATAGCCCTGATCTACACAGACTCTAAAAAGACCTTTTATAACAAAGACAGTGACATTATTACATAAAAATGTCAACAACAAAAAACAAAAAATCATCAATAACACACTTTATTCATAAATATTCTCTCTCTAGAAGTCTTCAGTCCCATATTTCAACCTTTATTTGACTGAAAATGTATTTAAAAGTTTAAATAATCGTTTGACAGGTCCACTCGTCGCTGACTGCTTGGCGACTGAACTATTCTAATTGTTAGTGCCAGCCGTAGACAAGAACGTCACAAATATTACACAATGTTTGTCGTTTAAGGCCAGAAATATCTTATCTTTGACCTCCAACACATGGCGCATACGTTTAACCTTCAAACACAAAGTTTACACAAATACAGCAGCCGCATGTTTCCCAGCGACCTTTGACAGGAACAAGTGCAAAAACAGAACAGTGTGCTAATCAATTAATCTAGAGAATAAGCTCTAGTCTAATCGATTACTGTTAACCTATCGCGACAGAAACCCACACTTGGGTTCTTGCACTTTAGGCGAAGGCCTGACCTGACTCCAACTCCTGTCTTCCCTATCAGTTTCAGGCCCTTTATCTACTTATTCTCCCGAGTCACACAATCAACAATGGTCAACTTCTAACATCCCACATTCATTTATCATAATGTAATCCATAATGAAGATGATAGAGAACGTAGATATGTCTTTGAAGATTTCTCTTGGGAAGAGAGGACGCAAGACCATAAGATATCTTTAAGATATGGCTATGCCACTTTTATTCAAAAAAGGTTATCAAAAAGAGATATACGATTTGCGAGTGATCCCTAATTCCCTACACAATCAATCCTCTAGTTTCTAGGAGTCGACAAAAGGAGGAGTGAGCAGTGGAGAGCAATTGAGAGCGATGATCCAAGCCTGGAGCCGTTCCGGGAGATCACGTCCTAAGGCAAGCCTGCCAGAGTGGTCTGATTTCTGGACGATCTTCTTTTATGCTCAACTCAACTCCCCTTTTGCCCCCCCTGGTGCATGTTTAAGCATTTTCATCAAAGGTTTACAGCGGTTTACATTGATCATCACAGACTTTGATCTTGTTACATTTCATGTGGTTACATTGATATTACATCAAAGAGTATAAAACACATAGGTGTCATATCAAAAGCATTCCAGCCTCTTTATGTGGTTACTTCTAAAAACGTTCAAACAGTAAAGGCACTTTAACATCAAAGACATTTGTTCTTGTTTCACTTCTATATCCTGGAAAAATAGCATGCTACAAAGCAGGTGCAGAGTATGTCTGCACGTATGATTATATTAGCTTGTTTCTAAGCAGATTACTCATGTTGTCTCCAGGTAGACTTATTCTAGCACCAGTGACTCCTAGTATCCAAAAGGATACCAGAAGTTCCTTGTGCCGGCCATTGCATTACAATTACCAAAATAATCATTGGTTGCAGTTCTTTTAAGATTCATTGTCCTTTGTCTTTAAAATACACCCGCTCCTCTAACAATCCTCTGATCCAAATGCATAGATTTAAAAGTGCAGTTCTGTTCATGGACCACTGAGGGCGCTGTTGTCCTTGACTTGGGCAAAGTTTATCCTCCACAGTTTACCACGTTCATAACACAAATGTTTTACAGATTTTTACAACTCATTGAACTAAAACGAAGTTAAGATAAATATATTTCAAATTCTGCTCAAATCTGTGCACATTTGACCCAAGTTTAGCTTTTTTTTTTTTAGGTTTTAAGTTTACTTTCTGGTTGTAAATGATGAAATCACACTGGGAAATAATCAAGAAACATCCTGTGCACTGCACCAAAACCCATCTAAATGAACCCATCTCCGTTATATGAGCAGCTCTTAAACTTTCCGAATGATGAAATAACTTTAAAGTGTCATAAACAGAACAAACCAGTCAATGAACAGACTTTAAATGACTCGACACATACATTATTTGGATCGTTACTGCTCTTTAAACTTGTTCTTTGGCTTTGGGTCTCATGTTTCAGAATTTAAAATAATTCCTCATCAGGATTTGTAGAAGTGCTCCATCTACTGGCAGCAGAATTACAGAATTACAAAGGGGAAATAAACAAAAACTAGCATGCCCCATCATGCTAATGTAAGCACACGGTTGTAATGAAGATGGTTTGAGTTAGAAATGCTCAGAACGAGTCTGTGATGATTTATGGACAGCACGGGACACCTCTGGATCTACCCTTGATGCCACAAATCTGGGAACTTTGAAACGGAGGGTTTTTGTGAGGCTCAGAGAGGACAAGCTAGTACACAGGTGAAAGAAGCGTGAATGAAGATAAATACAACTCCAGCTATGTTTATCATGAGGAAAGAGTGCCAGAACGTGTTTAAAGGAGAGAAAAGGTCAATTTTGCATAATCCGTGTCCTATAATCCTAAAATACCTTTAGTTCCAAGATTCATCAAACTTGTAAATGCTCCAGGTGTGTTTTTGATGACGGAACAATGTTAGAACAGGGTTAAAAGCTCAAAAATACTAAATTTAGCATAATAGTAAGACCGTTCAGTTATACAAGGAAGTATTGGCCAAAGCCAGATTACTCAGCCCGTTGTTCGTCCTGGCTGTACCTTGCTCTCCGGCTGAGCAGGAGTACAATGTGTACTCCTTCTTCACGCTCTTCTTTTTCGGCTCTTTTCGTTTGGTCAGATTTTTGTGCTTGAATTTTGGCAGAAAGCGATCCCAGCTCTGGCTCCGCAGCTCGGGGTCTCGGGCCAGCTCTCGTTTGATCATCAGGGTCTGAAAACAGGGATGTGTTACTGAAGGCCTCAACGATACGGAGTGTGGTGTTAAAAGGCCTAAATGTACGCGTTCTGTTCCTCCTCGTTTGGACGCTACAGTCTTGGGCGTTATGGCGGTAAAAAGGCGATGCGCTGGTGGAGGAGGAGGTGCTCCAGAGTGAGGCAGGAGCACTCCAGACTGCGGCTGTAAAAAAAACCTGAAAGCATCTTGCACAGAGTGACCACAGGCAAGGAACGGCCCTGAACCGTCTGACTAAAGTGGATGAGAAACAACCAGAGAACCACAGACCTAGCACTTCATCTTTATTGAAAACGTGCCCATGTAAGACACCGCTGTCGGCCCTCAGCTCCAGTAATGCGCTTCTTTCAGGGGATCAAGAACAAGGATGGAAGAGTCATCACAGGGTTCAACAGCAGAGTCAAACATGAGCGCCTTTAACACTTCAAATGTGAGAGCTTGAAGGATTTAGAACTAAAAAAAAATGTATAATAAACTGAATGAACATCTGTATCTCTGCTCTGCCATCTACTGGATGCATAGCGCTTACACAAATTAAAACATCTTACTAAAGCAGTCCGTTGAGTTCGAGAGGGTTAGGGTTAGGGTCCCTCTTCCCCTGAGCTCCGGGTGAGGCCTCCTTCAGCCCAGAGGGGGTTCCTTCATCAGAGGAACCACACTCTGCTTGCCCCTTTACTCAATTCACATTTAATTCCGATATATAAAATAATTGCACAGCCCAATATTACTGTGTTTACAAAATCAGTATTGTTATTTGTCATCCAATTAACTGGTAAATTGCAAATAGACAGTGTCGATGATGAAAGAATTACATTTTTTTGTTTGCTTAAAGTGCCTATGACAGGTTGGACTCATGTAACTAAAATACAGTTAAGATAAATCTATTTAAAGTTTTGCTAAAAATAATTACAAATGTTATTATTTTTAGCCATTTTTTAGTTTAATCACTTCCTGGTTGTAAATGATGACGTCACACCAGAAAATTACTTTCAGGGTTTTTTTGTCCGACAAATCAAAATACATGTGAACACCTTTATTTTGTTGAATTAATGTTTTACGGGTAAAAATAAGGTGTTCATTTTGGGTAAATTATGCTTAACCTTTGGATGGAGTGAGTCTCCCCGGTGTGATGTCATCAGTTTTTTACTTCCTGTAATTTTAAACAGATTTTCCGACTTTTCTCCACAAACCATGACTTGATTGGTGTAAAACAATATTTTTTATGTACAAGACGTATTAATACACCAAATAAAATCACAGAATGTTTTAATTTGACAAATAAACACATGTAAACAGCTTTATTTTGTTGAATCAATGTTTAAGTTGCTGTTCTGGCGTCCCACGCTAGATTTTTTGTTCACTTTTTTTTTTTGTTTTTTTTTGTTTTGTCCACTTCAGATATAAGGAAACTCAAATTATCTTCAACTTTGAAAGAGGAATCGTCAAAACCAACAAAAGCCTAAACCAGAGTCAATCAGACAAAATCTACAGACAGCTTCACTTCATAGATTTAATAAAGAAAATGTAGGTGGACTTTAAAGTCTGATGTTCCTCTTTGCAGAGTTTGTTTCAGTAGAATCAGAGTAAATCAGACCCAAAACTCCAGAGTCTGAGCTTCACAAAGAGTCAGACAATAGTTTCATATTTTCATGATTTTCTAATTTTCTCTTTGTTTGGTGTATTAATACTTATAATAAATTAAAATGATAGTTTTACACCAATCACCAGTCGCCATTTGTGGAGAAAAGTTGAAAAATCTGCAGAAAGTTACATGAAGTAAACAAACTGATGACGTCACACTGGGGAGACAAAGGTTACGCATAATTTACACAAAATAAACTACATTTTTTTAACCTTCACACATTAATTCAACAAAAAAAGCTGTTCACATCTGTTTTTATGTGTAAAAATGTAAAAAAATCTGCGACATTACATGAGTTTTGGTCCAGTTTACAGGTGGTTGCTATGGTAATTTCCTAGCGTGACGTCATCGTTTACAACCAGGAAGTGACGTTAAAAGCCTAAAAAATCGCTAAACCAGGATAAAATTTGCGAAGTATCTTGGCAAAATGTGAAATATATTTATCTAAACTACATTTTAGTGAAATGCGTAGCTCGACCTGTCATGGGCCCTTTAAAGGGTCAAAAAAGCTGTTTATTTTGTTTAAATTATGCGTAACCTTTGTCAGTATAATAACCAGTATAATGTCATCAGTTTGTTTACCTCCTGTGATTTTCAACCGTTTTTTCAACTTTTCTCCACAAATAACGACCTGATTGCCGCAAAACTATAATTTATATTTACAGCAGGTGTTAATGCACTGAATAAAGTCAAAATTATTCACACATTCCTGAGACGAGACGGCGCTGCTCTGATAAAACCCCAGACCCTGAAGTGATCGAGCTCCGGCTCCAGACACAACACACAGAGAGAGAAATGAAACAAGGACGATTTACAGCCTTCACTCCCATCGTACATCAGCGTTAGCATTCCTTCTCTTAAGTACAAGTCTTCGTTATCTTCTGTTTTCACCACACAATTCACCATCACACGTTTTAGCCGGTGTTCTTTTAAATGTTTGAATGATTTTCTCGCATTAGATCTAAATTCTACTGGTTTGAAGTGTTTGTGTTGAATTTCCAGAGTAGAAAGGTCAGTTAGTTTGCTTTTCTATAACAAACGATGGACAAAATACAATGTTCTAGCCTTAAAATTGTATTTTAGCTTCAAAAGAATCAAATTTATGGAACAGTATCTAATATATCTCTAGATAAAATGAAGAATGATTGTGGGCTCAACAGAGTATTTTTCCAGTAAAACCCATAAATCTGGATTGTTCTTCATCAAAAATGCAAAGAGTTGATGATAATTTCCTCAAACATGATGTAAAATACAATAATAAATGTGTTTAAAGCAGACTCAAAATGACACAACTAAAAGTGACTGTAAACCTTTGTAAAAGTGACAAAAATGCGACTAAAAGCAACAAAAACATGACCAAAAGTGACAAAAAAGCAACACAGTTGAATTCTCAGGGTAGAAATGTGAGTTAGTTTGATTTTCTATAACAAACGATGGACAAAGCACAATTTTCTAGCCTTAAAATTGTATTTTAGCTTCAAAATAATCTAATTTATGGAACAGTATCTAATATATCTCTGGATAAAATGAAAAATGATTGTGGGCTCAACATTTCTGTGAGTATTTTTCCAGTAAAACCCATAAATCTGGATTGTTCCTTCATCAAAAATGCAAAGAGTTTATCATAATTTCCTAAAACATAATGTAAAATACAATAATAAATGTGTTTAAAGCAGCTCTGGTGTCACTCACATGTGTCTGAGGCTTTTACTTTGACAAAATCATCTACATTTTTCATATTTTGTGATATTCTGAGGTTAATCCCAGTTTCTCAGTGAAATCATGTAATTGAGTGAGGTAAAAACAGGCGTGCATAAGGAGTTCCAAGTACAGAGAGTAGGTTTCTAAGAACACGACAGCACAAAAACACATTAATCAAAGAGGCCCTTGTCTGCAGAGTTTGGACGGAACTTAAACTTTAACTAAAATGATAAATATCAAATTTCTACTAAAATCTTTACAACTTTTACCTCAGTTTACCCCATTTTTAGGTTTTAAATGTCACTTCCTGGTTGTAAAGTATGACATCACGCTAGGAAATCACAATAGCAACCACACTGTATTACCATAGCAACCAAAACTCATCTAATGTCACAGATTCTGTTCATTTGACAAAGAAAAACACACGTGAGCTCCTTTATTTTGTTTAAAGGGTCAAAAAATTAGTTTGTTTTGTGTAAATTATGCTTAAACTTCGTCTCCACAGTGCGATGTCATCAGTTGGTTTACTTCCTGTGATTGTCGACAGATTTTTCACTTTTTCTCCACAAACAGCTGCCGATTGGTGTAAAACTATAATTTATATTTACAACAGGTATCAATACACTGAAAAAAGTCAAAATTAGAAAGTCGTAAAAACCTGTCGTACGCCCTTAAGGTCAAACCATGTGAACCAAACATGGACGACCTTTGCTCCGTTTTTCCCATTTATGGATTTTAAAACATACTTTCAAACCACATTATGTTGCGCTTCACTTTTGCCTCCGTTCTGAATTTACAATGTTTTTGTTGCAGACTTTTAAAGGGTCTGTATTCAGGGGCGTCGCTCTGGGGATAAAGGGTAGGTCTGGGCGATAAAAATGGAATCCTGGTCCCTGTGACAATTGTTGTGGAAATTAATTATAAATGAATGAAGAAATCTGAGGAAAATAGAATGTCTTTTGTGTGTTTTATCATAAAAGAATCGTTGCAGCAAAGAGGGAGAAGACAGTCTATCAATGCAGAGTTACAATCTTCCCCAAAGGGGGGCATGCTGTTTACAGTATTTATACTTGGGTCTCCATATCACAAGGAAGCTTTCACAAAGGAGGAGAGACACAGAGCCAGTTTGAACCGGCCAGAAAATGAAACTTAGTTATGATAACAATATGTCAAGGTCTTTTTAGCAGTTTCTCACAAAGCACAAATTCAGTTCAGTTCAGTAATTTCCACCTCACAATCTGCTGTTTTTGAAATGTGGTTCTGGTGAGTGACTGTTTGTGTCTTTAATGCAGCCGTCTGTTCAAACACACTTGGGCAGAAGACAAGAAACAAGTGAGCGCTTCACTGGGTCCAAAAACACGATCAGGCGCTCTTCAGGATAAACGGATACATTAATGGATAACAAAAAAGTATTGAAGTATATTGAAAGACTTGTGAAGCATTAGTGACAGTCCTTGTCCACAATAAAGTACTTATAACTCCGTGTGCCTCAGATCTTTGCCTATGCTTCACGAATCTTTCAATATGCGGCAATTTCCACTTTTTCTCCTGTTGTTTAGCCTCTAAAGCCCCTGAATACCACGACTGCAGAGGAATTCATGCAATAATAACAATTTATGCTGAAAAGTACAAGGAAACAATGTGTTTATATGTTAGACTCCAAAATCTACTGCTAACTTAGTCCATAAAGTTTGTTTTTTGCTATTTTTGACTTCTAAATCCATTTAATCCAAATAAAACAATTGGTCGACCAAGACACTATCGACCAAATGACTAAAAGACGACACTTTCACGTTCATTTGACTTAACTTTTTGCCAAGCCTTTGATGTGAAATTTAGTTGTTGATGGAGGAAAGTACGGAACTGTCTGTGTGATTTAAAATTCCATCAGAATCAGAAAAAGGTTTGTTGCAGATTAAGAGCTTGCTTCGGCGATTCGTGCAACAAATGAATAAACAGTTGTAATAAAAATATAGTCTATCATAAAATCGACTAAATACTTGAGTTTGTGATTAATTGTCAGGAAACCAGACAAAAAACATGACATTTAGAGCTGGGTGATATGACAAAAAATATTATTATCATGATTTTCTTGGGGCAGATCATGATTTTGAATTTATCTCGATTCATGTTCACTTTGTATTTTTCTATTGTCTTTAACAGAGCTGCATCATTTAGGAAAAATATCTAAATGTGATTTTTCTGATCAGTGCCGTTGTGATCAATACTAGGATTCTGTTCAAATTCACATTTTAAACACAATTGTCGCTTTTAGTCACATTGTTGTCATTTTTCAGCACATTTTTGTTGTTTATAGTTGTGTTTTTGTCGTTTTTAGTTGCGTTTTTGTCACATTTAATCGCGTTTTTTGTCATTTTTAGTGCATTGAATCATGTTTGTTGTTTGTATGCGCGTTTTTGCCGCATTTGAACGCATTTTTGTCTCTTTTAGTTACGTTTTTAGTCGTGTCTTTGTCGTTTTTCAGTGCATTTTTGTCATTTTTAATTGCGTTTTTGTCATTTTTAGTGCATTGAGTCATGTTTGTTGTTTTTATACATGTTTTTGCCGCTTTTGAATGCATTTTTGTCACTTTTAGTCGCGTTTGTTGTGCGTTAGGTGTGTTTTTGTCACTTTTGAACACATTTTTATCAATTTTGGTCACACTTTTGTCGCTTGTTTCAGAACGTGTTTGTACAAATCCAAACTACAGTGTGAGCAGTTTTTATTCAAATCAAAACAAGACATTTTGTTGTTTGTGGAAGAAATTATTGCACTTCAAAAATGGCAGTCTTTGTGATTTGCTAATTACATCCATAAAAATGTTGTTTTTGGGTGGATTTGTTTTAATTGTGCAGCTCTGGCCTTTAAGAGGTAAATAAAGTCATCTGCTCAGAGGCTTCAGAGGCTAAACAACAGGAGAAAAAGTGTGTTTGAACAGACAGCTGCATTAAAGACACAATCAGTCAATCACCAGAACAATATTTCACTAAAATAACAGATTGTCACAGGGACCAGTTCATTTCAATTCCATTTTTTTCACTACTGTGTATCGCCCAGCACTACTTTCATTGCTTGATTTTATCATTTTTCTCTTCATTTATATAAAAAATCTTATCTGTCAGTGTTTAGTTCGACACACTTAAATTAAATCTGCAAATGTTCAAACCCTTGCATTTGTCGTGGAAAAACAATAAAACTCGTTCATGAGTCTTTGTTTTTTGCATTTCAGAGAGTGGCAGATCGACTTTATGGAGTTTACAAAGTGCACGGGAACTACGGCCGAGTCTTCAGGTTTGTACATCCTCGGTATGTGTGTCAGATGCCCTCCCGTCCTCCCGCAGATGTGTCTCTGAAGGGTTAAATAAAGCACAGAGAGAATGGAGCTGTCACTGATAGAATTTACAGCTGTTTCCTCGTCCAAAACACAGCTGGAGTTGTATTTGGCTTCATTTACGATTGTTTGATGATTCTAGGGCTGTCGTCGACTAGAGAAATTCTTAGTCAACTTAATACCTGCCCTATCAACCGATTATTCGACTGAAAGAGTGTGTGGCAAAAATATATCAAACTATGAAGTATCTGCATGAATTGAACCCAAACTGCGCCCAAAATACCACAACTGCACTGGAATTTGTGGAAAAGTGAGTATTTTTACAGATAAAACTTCAGCTGACACACTCTTCTTCATATCTTCTGGTTTTTGCTGTTTTTGTAATATAAATCCTTTAAATCTACATAAAATAAGTAGTCAAAAAAATGTTGGTTGACTAAAACACCATCGACGGATTAATCAACTAATAAACTAAAGGATCACAGCCCGCTGGATCATAGAGCTTTTTGCCCCAAAGGGAAAACTATGGATGTTTAACCTGTTCACTATGCAGCTCTGTTTATTTTATTTGTTTCATTCATGATCAGAGCTAGCTTTTGTTTATTTCCCCGTGGTAATTCTCTCTGCTGCCAGTAGATGGAGGTAATTCTAGACGTAGGAATCACCAGAGTGACATAAAGTCACGGTGTTTTCTATAAATTTGTTTTAATTTTAAGTTCTAAAACACGAGACGCCAAAGCAAACGAGAGCAAGTTTAAAGGAATAAATAAAAAATATTTATATTTGTCCTTAAACCAGGACCAAAAAGTACCAAACCAGCTCTTAATCAGGATAAAACCAGCAGAAGTGCACAAAGTGATTCAATGAAGATGTTTGTTTTACGTAAAGGGTTGTTTTCGGTGTTTTGTCTTCAGCGAGTGGAGCGCCATCGAGCGGGAAATGGGTGACGGGCTCCAGAGCGCCGGCCACCACATGGACGCGTGAGTGAAACTCCTGCTGTGGACCGGAACAGGCTGAAACGGGACCAAACCAGGGCTGAAACGGGTCCAAACTAGGGCTGAAACAGGGCCAAACCAGGGCTGAAACAGGACTGAAACAGGGCCAAACCAGGGCTGAAACAGGACCAAACCAGGAGTGAAACAGGACTAAACCAGGGCTGAAACAGGACTAAACCAGGACTGAAACAGGACCAAACCAGGGCTGAAACAGGACTAAACCAGGGCTGAAACAGGACTGAAACAGGGCTGAAACAGGACTGAAACAGGGCCAAACCAGGGCTGAAACAGGACCAAACCAGGGCTGAAACAGGACTAAACCAGGGCTGAAACAGGACTAAACCAGGGCTGAAACAGGGCCAAACCAGGGCTGAAACAGATCCAAACCAGGGCTGAAACGGGTCCAAACCAGGACTGAAACAGGACTAAACCAGCACTGAAATTGGACAAAACCAGGGCTGAAACAGGTCCAAACCAGGGCTGAAACAGGACTAAACCAGGGCTGAAACAGGTCCAAACCAGGGCTGAAACAGGACTAAACCAGGGCTGAAACAGGTCCAAACCAGGGCTGAAACAGGACTAAACCAGGGCTGAAACAGGTCCAAACCAGGGCTGAAACAGGACTAAACCAGGGCTGAAACTGGTGCAAACCAGGGCTGAAACAGGACTAAACCAGCACTGAAATTGGACAAAACCAGCGCTGAAACAGGACTAAACCAGGGCTGAAACTGGTTCAAACCTGGGCTGAAACAGGTCCAAACCAGGGCTGAAACAGGACTAAACCAGGGCTGAAACAGGTCCAAACCAGGGCTGAAACAGGACTAAACCTGGGCTGAAACAGGTCCAAACCTGGGCTGAAACAGGTCCAAACCAGGGCTGAAACAGGACTAAACCAGGGCTGAAACAGGACTAAACCAGGGCTGAAACAGGTCCAAACCAGGGCTGAAACAGGACTAAACCTGGGCTGAAACAGGTCCAAACCTGGGCTGAAACAGGACTAAACCAGGGCTGAAACAGGTCCAAACCAAGGCTGAAACAGGTCCAAACCAAGGCTGAAACAGGACTAAACCAGGTCCAAACTGGGGCTGAAACAGGACTAAACCAGGTCTAAACTGGAGGAAGGAAAAAAAACTAAATGGAAATATCACCTAAACACTTTTTCATTTTCATTCTTATTTTTACTTATCTCTTTTTGAAGCTTTTTTACAACATATAATAAACTCGATAATCCATGTTTGCATACCTTCAAAACAAAACTGAATGATCAGTTGATAAAATTATTATTATATATTATTATTAAACAAGGCCTAAACCAGGTCTAAATGAGGCCTAAACCAGGTCTAAACCAGGTCTAAACAAGGCCTAAACCAGGTCTAAACCAGGTCTAAATGAGGCCTAAACCAGGTCTAAACCAGGTCTAAACAAGGCCTAAACCAGGGCTAAACCAGGTCTAAACCAGGTCTAAACAAGGCCTAAACCAAGTCTAAACCAGGTCTAAATGAGGCCTAAACCAGGTCTAAACCAGGTCTAAACGAGGCCTAAACCAGGTCTAAACCAGGTCTAAACAAGGCCTAAACCAGGTCTAAACCAGGTCTAAACTAGGCCTAAACCAGGTCTAAACCAGGTCTAAACGAGGCCTAAACCAGGTCTAAACCAGGTCTAAACTAGGCCTAAACCAGGTCTAAACCAGGTCTAAACCAGGTCTAAACAAGGCCTAAACCAGGTCTAAACCAGGTCTAAACAAGGCCTAAACCAGGTCTAAACGAGGCCTAAACCAGGTCTAAACCAGGTCTAAACTAGGCCTAAACCAGGTCTAAACCAGGTCTAAACAAGGCCTAAACCAGGTCTAAACCAGGTCTAAACCAGGTCTAAACAAGGCCTAAACCAGGTCTAAACCAGGACTAAACGAGGCCTAAACCAGGTCTAAACCAGGTCTAAACTAGGCCTAAACCAGGTCTAAACCAGGTCTAAATGAGGCCTAAACCAGGTCTAAACCAGGTCTCAACTAGGCCTAAACCAGGTTTAACTAGGCCTAAACCAGGACTAAACCAGGTCTAAACCAGGTTTAAACCAGGTCTAAACCAGGACTAAACCAGGTTTAAACCAGGTCTAAACCAGGTTTAAACCAGGTCTAAACCAGGACTAAACCAAGTCTAAACCAGGACTAAACCAGGACTAAACCAGGTCTAAACCAGTTCTAAACCAGGACTAAACCAGGCCTAAACCAGGACTAAACCAGGTCTAAACCAGGTCTAAACCAGGTCTAACCCAGGTATGTGTCCTCGGTCCAGTGGACTGTGACTGAGTCTAAAGGTCACGCCACATAGTTTTCACTTCAAAGATTAAACAGAGATTAGACAACAAGGATTCACAACATTAACTTTGGGGAAATTATTTAAAAAACCTAGTATTTCAATAAAATACTAGGTTTTGTTATTTAAAGTGTGTAAAAAAACCTAAATTTTGCTAAATATATTAAATGAAATGATATTTAATAAAACATACTGTGGTGATATGTGTTTTGTGTGATCTGGTGTGGATTAAGACTAAATACAGAAAAGGTTAAGGTTTATATATTCATTATGTTCAGTGTCAGTACTTGTTGTGAGGGTTATCTTATTCTTTTATACATTTTGGTGTTTTGTTGGTGTTTTGTTTTCAGGTTTGCAGCTTCTATAGACGACATCCTGGAGGAAGAGGAGCACTACGCCGACCAAATCAAAGAATATCTGTCCTTCGCTGAAGCTCTGAGGTAAAACACACAAACACAGGACAAAAAGAAGACTATAAAACAGGTTTAAAACAGGACTAAAACAGGACTAAAACAGGTCTAAAACCAGGACTAAAACAGGACTAATACAGGTCTAAAACCAGGACTAAAACAGGACTAAAACAAGCCTAAACCAGGACTAACACGGATCTAAAACAGGTCTAAACCAGGACTAAAACGGATCTAAAACAGGACTAAAACCGGACTAAACCAGGACTAAAACAGGACTAATACAGGTCTAAAACCAGGACTAAAACAGGACTAAAACAAGCCTAAACCAGGACTAAAACGGATCTAAAACAGGTCTAAAACAGGTCTAAACCAGGACTAAAACGGATCTAACACAGGACTAAAACCGGACTAAATCAGGTCTAAAACAGGACTTAAACAGGACTAAATCAGGTCTAAAAGAGAACTAAAACAGGACTAAAACAGGACTAAAACAGGCCTAAAACAGGACTAAAACAGGACTAAAACAGGTCTAAAACAGGACTAAAACAGGACTAAAACAGGTCTAAAACAGGACTAAAACGGATCTAAAACAGGTCTAAACAGGACTAAAACAGGTCTAAAAGAGGACTAAAACAGATCTAAAACAGGTCTAAAACAGGACTAAAACAACACTAAATCAGGACTAAAACAGGGATAAAATGGGTCTAAAACAGGGCTAAAAAGAACTACAACAGGTCTAAGATAGGACTAAAACTTTCATGAGCCAAATGTGACATAAACCAGGCCCCGTTGGTGTAATGTATCATAAAAAGATTGTTTTACACAGTTTAAATCTCACTGTGTGTTTCAGGGCCGTGTGCAGAAAACATGAGCTGACACAGTTTGAACTGGAAGTGTCCACACAAGACCTGATCACCAAGAGACAACAGAGGGAGGAGCTGGCCACCGGGGTAAACAACAACAAACAAACAAACAAACACTACCAAGAGACAACAGAGGGAGGAGCTGGCCACCGGGGTAAACAACAACAAACAAACAAACAAACAAACATGACCAAGAGACAACAGAGGGAGGAGCTGGCCACCGGGGTAAACAACAACAAACAAACAAACAAACACTACCAAGAGACAACAGAGGGAGGAGCTGACCACCGGGGTAAACAACAACAAACACACAAACAAACAAACACGACCAAGAGACAACAGAGGGAGGAGCTGGCCACCGGGGTAAACAACAACAAACAAACAAACAAACACACACTACCAAGAGACAACAGAGGGAGGAGCTGACCACCGGGGTAAACAACAACAAACACACAAACAAATAAACACGACCAAGAGACAACAGAGGGAGGAGCTGGCCACCGGGGTAAACAACAACAAACACACAAACACTACCAAGAGACAACAGAGGGAGGAGCTGGCCACTGGGGTAAACAACAACAAACAAACAAACAAACACTACCAAGAGACAACAGAGGGAGGAGCTGACCACCGGGGTAAACAACAACAAACACACAAACAAACAAACATGACCAAGAGACAACAGAGGGAGGAGCTGGCCACCGGGGTAAACAACAACAAACAAACAAACAAACACTACCAAGAGACAACAGAGGGAGGAGCTGACCACCGGGGTAAACAACAACAAACACACAAACAAACAAACATGACCAAGAGACAACAGAGGGAGGAGCTGGCCACCGGGGTAAACAACAACAAACAAACAAACAAACACACACGACCAAGAGACAACAGAGGGAGGAGCTGACTACCGGGGTAAACAACAACAAACACACAAACAAACAAACATGACCAAGAGACAACAGAGGGAGGAGCTGGCCACCGGGGTAAACAACAACAAACACACAAACACTACCAAGAGACAACAGAGGGAGGAGCTGGCCACCGGGGTAAACAACAACAAACAAACAAACAAACACTACCAAGAGACAACAGAGGGAGGAGCTGACCACCGGGGTAAACAACAACAAACACACAAACAAACAAACATGACCAAGAGACAACAGAGGGAGGAGCTGACCACCAGGGTAAACAACAACAAACAAACAAACACACAAACACTACCAAGAGACAACAGAGGGAGGAGCTGGCCACCGGGGTAAACAACAACAAACAAACAAACAAACACTACCAAGAGACAACAGAGGGAGGAGCTGGCCACCGGGGTAAACAACAACAAACAAACAAACACACAAACAAACACTACCAAGAGACAACAGAGGGAGGAGCTGGCCACCGGGGTAAACAACAACAAACAAACAAACAAACACTACCAAGAGACAACAGAGGGAGGAGCTGGCCACCGGGGTAAACAACAACAAACAAACAAACACAGAAACAAACAAACACGACCAAGAGACAACAGAGGGAGGAGCTGGCCACCGGGGTAAACAACAACAAACAAACAAACAAACAAACACGACCAAGAGACAACAGAGGGAGGAGCTGGCCACCGGAGTAAACAACAACAAACACACAAACAAACAAACACGACCAAGAGACAACAGAGGGAGGAGCTGGCCACCGGGGTAAACAACAACAAACACACAAACAAACACGACCCACAGACAACAGAGGGAGGAGCTGGCCACGGGGTAAACAACAACAAACACACAAACAAACAAACACGACCAAGAGACAACAGAGGGAGGAGCTGGCCACCGGGGTAAACAACAACAAACAAACAAACAAACACGACCAAGAGACAACAGAGGGAGGAGCTGGCCACCGGGGTAAACAACAACAAACACACAAACAAACAAACACGACCAAGAGACAACAGAGGGAGGAGCTGGCCACCGGGGTAAACAACAACAAACAAACACACAAACAAACACGACCAAGAGACAACAGAGGGAGGAGCTGGCCACCGGGGTAAACAACAACAAACAAACAAACACTACCAAGAGACAACAGAGGGAGGAGCTGGCCACCGGGGTAAACAACAACAAACAAACACACAAACACTACCAAGAGACAACAGAGGGAGGAGCTGGCCACCGGGGTAAACAACAGCAAACAAACAAACAAACACTACCAAGAGACAACAGAGGGAGGAGCTGGCCAGCGGGGTAAACAACAACACACAAACAAACAAACACACGACCCAGAGACAACAGAGGGAGAAGCTGGCCACCGGGGTAAACAACAACAAACAAACAAACACTACCAAGAGACAACAGAGGGAGGAGCTGGCCACCGGGGTAAACAGCAACAAACAAACAAACAAACACTACCAAGAGACAACAGAGGGAGGAGCTGGCCACCGGGGTAAACAACAACAAACAAATTGAGACTTTGTCTAGTGTCCAGCTGTAAGATCTGTTTTTTGTTTTTAAGATTTAGGATTCTTAATATTTAAACTAAATAAAAATGGCTGTCAGTATTAGCGCTGAAACATTATAGATAGACATCTTTATTACACATTTGTGGTCCATAGTAAAAAAAAACAAAAAAAACATATATATATACATATAAAAAAAAATTTTAAAGAAGCAATATCATAGAAATAGCATAAACATGGTTGAAAATGCTGGCACTGTTTTAAAGGGTGTTGTCACACATGTAATCACTTGAAGTAGTTTTATATTTGAGGGTGTACCATGTGCCCAGTATTCACCAGAAGTTGCCGTACGCGCCGCCGTCTTGTTTCCGTTGTAGTTCACACGGGGCAGAGCTCAACAGAAAATAAGTTCTACTTGACTAAAAAGACGTTTTCAGGCCTCAGGAAATCGGTGCATGTGACGTGTTGTTGCTCGTGTTCATTAAACAAATCAGTCGACTTTATGTAACATTTTAGTGAGAGACTTTTCCCTCGTTCACGTGAACAACTAATCCTCTGGCTTTTAACCCTGCGTGAGTGTTGTCCTCAGTGTTTGTCTCCCACCTCTGAACCCCTTTCTAACAGGCAAATTCCACATCGTGCGTCTCCGCTCCGCTCCGCTGCGCCACGTACTGCGCAGAACTTACGCAGCCATCTGAATGAATGAAGCCCGTTCCACATCCCGCGTAAGCGCTGCGCAGGTCTGCGCCTCAGCTCCGCCACTCCGCCGCTCTCCGACAGAATTGCGGATCAAGTCTATTTTCTTCTGCGCCAGAGTCCGACCGGATCAAGCCCCGCAGTTTAGATCGCACCAAACAGGAAAGAGAACACGAACTACATCTGGGTTTCCAAAACAAAAACTTTTAACTCAGACCTAATGACGTGCATTAAACTTTTTGTTACCCAGAAGGCAAATGTTTACAATCAATACCACCCGAAACATGTAAATGGTTGTAAATGTCTTAAATACAGTTTTAGGCTGTCACTTTTATTAATGCTCTATTCATGCGCTGTGTTGACACGGTGAAAAAGTGATTGCAGTTGCACAAACGACAGACTTTCAGTTAATCTGCATTTGTTTTCTTTCCGATACTTTTGGAGCGCTTTCTGATCGCGAGTTCTCGCGGGTCCCGCGGGTCCCGCTCCTCGGGACTTCGCAGCCCTGCGCTGCGCGGACTGGCGGAGACAAATTGCATCCAGTAGGCGAGGGTCTGCGCTCTAAATCGGAGGCGGTCTGCGGCGCAGCGGAGCGGAGCGGAGACGCATGATGTGGAATTCAGGCGTAAGTTGTAGTACTCCTGGACGAATGATTAGACCGACTCCTCTGTGTTTATTGCTCTTTTATAGACATGATTTTAGAACTGGCTTGATTGTTTTAGGACTATCAAAGTCGTTAGAACATAAAACTATGTTTGGTGTCTGCACTTTCTGTTTCTTAATGAAAATGAAATTCTCTATAGAGAATAAATTGGATTTCATCCGTTTTCTACCTTGTTCCGTTAGGGGCCGCGGGTGAGCCTGTTCCAGTGACTTTGGGCCTTAGGCGGGGCACACCCTGGACAGGGGCCAGTCACAGCAAACACAGAGACAGGGACAGATACATTCACTCTCATATTCATTCACTCTGGGCAGTTTAGAGTTACCAATTAACCTGAATACATGATGTGTTTGGACGGTGGGAGGAGCCAGAGAGAACCCACATTGACACGGGGAGAACATGCAGACTCACCCCAGAGAGAGCGTGATGTTGGTCTGATCTGGGATTCAAACCATGACCTCCTTATTGGGAGGCAGGAGCTGAATTTGATTTGAAAATCACAACATTTCACACTTTAAGTTCTCAATCGGTGTGAAATGCTTTTACTTTTTACCCCTGAAGTACATGTTTAATCAAATAATTTTACTTAAGTAGATTTTTTAAGTGTTATTAACATTTTTATGTATCTATAATCATAAATTATACAAATGACTTGTTCGACCTTCTACATCTCAAAAATGTTATCATACTAAAAAAATGCACCAGTGCAATGAAAATACACACGATAAAAAATTAAGCCCCAATTGTTTCAGCTTTTAATGACCACTTTCATAATTTGACAATGCTACCTGTTAAAAATGAGAGAAAAAAAGATAACAATATTCAATTATACAATTCATATATTCATGACACATTTGATGTTTTCAAATAAGTCTATAAAAAATAAATCTGTATCATTTGTTCAACCGATTTGTTTTATTGAAAGTGAGACTCAAATAAAAATCAGGAATTCCTTTTATCTTTAGAAACAAAACAAACAATAAAAATTTCCTTTTTCTGTTCGTAAATTAAAAATCAGGTAATGTTGAACAAATGTAAAGCTTTATGACACTTTCTGCAATTACAAAGTCCAAGTATTAAATCAAACTAACAGTAATTTGACTTCTGCCATGACAAACGTTCTATTAGGATGAGACGCTGCAGGTGAACAGGACAAAATGGTACATTTAAAGTAAATTTCTCCTGTGGTTTACTCACAGAAATAATGATAATAACAAAAATAGTTTGGTCTCCCGAGGCTCACCTTCAAAGTGTGCTGTAAGAAAAATCAACAACACAAAAAATCACAAAGAGAATTCACAATCTAAATTAGATAACAAAAAATATTATAAAATGCACTGATTTTAAGGAAATGCAAGAAAGATTTATTATTAAATGGATGTTAAAGGTATTTGGCGAGTGTTAAAATAATGAATTGGTAAAAACACCAAACCTGCTGTTGTGTCGATCACTTTGTTCATAAAAGTAGTAAAACCAGCCAATTTATGAATGAGGTGGAAAACAGTTTCAATCATTGGTTTTGTGAATCTTGGGCGGTAAAAATTTTCTACAAATATAATCCAATAACACACGGCTGTTTGTACCGAAAACAAACATTATTCTTCCTCAAACCAGTTCACAAAAATGAAACAGTCACCAAGTTTAAAAATACAACTAAATCTGATTGAGCTGGTGCAAATGGGTTCAATTCTAAATGTATCTTTAATTCTGATAAACCTGTAAAACATGCCCTGTCTTTAAATCAGAAACACACAATGAGAAGGAAAACTGCAAAGGTTAAATCAGTGCTCAGAATGGTACAGAAAGAGAAAATAATAAATATAATGTTGGTATTAAATGTAAAGTGAAATTATTTGTTTTTATTATTATGCATTCCTTTTATAAATAGTCTTTTTTTTAAATGTGTACTGAAAAGTTGCTCAGAAGAACTTTTAAAGACTTTTATGAGTTCATTAAGTCCTCTCAGAGTTGTGTCCATCTTGGCCAAGGCATCTGACATGGAAGCTTTACTGATGTGTCTGTGATTTTTGAGGGTGGTCTTGAATTGGTTAATTTCCATTTCAAGTTTGTTCAGCACGATTCTCTTATTTACATCTCTCTCAGTCTGTCTCAGCTCCTTGCTGTCTCTCTCCACTTTGTTCACGAGTACCTCCAGTGACTTCATTATTCTCATGAACTCTTCTTCTGCCTCCTGCCTTTTCTGATTTACCCGTCTGGTTTCTCTTATGAGGGTTGAAATGACCCTGTTTCTAGCAGCAGCTCCAGCGACACCAGCAGCAGCTCCTGCTCCAAGAGCAACCAAACTCGTTCCTCCTGTGACCGGGGCAGCGGCTGTACCTAAAGCTGCTCCAACACCTAAAGTAACCCCTGCAGCAATCATCCCAGTATTTGTCTTCTTATGAAGTTCTTTACTTTGTTGCACTGTTATCTCTAGCTCCCTGATGTCCTGGAGCAGTCTGTCTTGCTTCTCTTCATAGAGCTTCAGGACCTCATTCATTGATTGATGAAGCTTGTACCGTGCAAAATGAGGAGGGGAGTCTATGCTCTGTCTTCTGATGAACAAAGAACAAAAGTGTGAGCCAGAAGCAGTTTCTGAGCAGATCCAAGAAGGTCGAGCTGAAACAGGCCTAACTTTAAACCAGTGCACAAAAAAATGAATGAATATACAAATACAACATTTGGTTTGGATTTTATTAAAACTCACTCTGTGCAGAGCCACGCCCACTACCTCAAGATGAGCCGCTTCAACCCGAGTATTAAAATATTAAAATAAACAATATTTAAAGATCACAAACAGCCAGCACGTCACAGATAATCCCAGACGTTAAAGTCTAACAAAGAAACTAAAGGAGACGTGTTCTGTCTGTGTCCAGGCTAATGCTAACCATATACATGGTTATATATTATATAATATATATATGATATAATTATTCAGTTACATTTACTGGCACTTCTTGGAGTGACTTGTACTAGTACTGGAGTAATACTTTTATTGAAGTAACTGTACTGTTACTTGAGTAAAAGTGTTGTTCCTCTTCCCTCTGTAAAGCTTTATGACCAAATGAAATGATTTAAACTGTTTTGTTTCTTGCTTCTTCAGATGTGATTTAGTTTTTCATATTATGTCCATCGTTTGAAAACACCGGATTTGAGCTTTACTTAAAGTTTTAACTTCAAATTATAAATCAGAGGTTACATCAGACAGTTACTTTTACTTGATCACCATTTTCTGCTTTAACTTGATAAATATTATTTTGAAGTTACAAATTTAGGAAATGAGGAAAATGTATAATACAATCAAGGACTATATTTTTAGCTGATGTTTTTATTCACAAATAAGTCCTATAAGATCCTATTTTAAATGGAAGAAGCAAAAATCATCTGAAAAGCTGTAGTTCCCTGTCAGTCCCTGTCAGACGAACACCAACAGTTTAATTTTACTTCGCGCTCTGGGAAAACACTTCCCTGGACTGTAGATTCTAATCACACCAGTCACCAGTGACAACTGATGACAGATTTGAGCTGTGAATTAATGATCAATGGGTTCCACAGACATGATGTGAAACTGCACATAATGAGTAGAAGAGGAGCCACTGCTCCATGTCAAACAAACCTTTTCTGAGGGTCACTGGGGACGCTCGGAGATGAACCCATTTAGATTCTTTAGAGCGCCACCTACAGACAAAGGAAGAATCACACATTAGACTGATTGACTAGCCTTATGCCTCGTGTTTATTTTATCATTATCCAGGTGAATACACCCAGAGGAAATATATCTGTGACTAAAATAAAAGGAAAATATACTCTTCACTTAAACAAAGCACAAATTAGAAAGAGTTCACTTTGAGAATAAATAAGTCAGATAAAAAGTGTACATTACCATCATTAATATCCTCAGACGATCACGAAAGGTCCATTTAGTTTAAAAATAAAAAACATGTAGAATTTAAATAAATCTGTTCTCTCGCCGAAAAATTCAATTCAATTTCTTTTTGTAGCGCCCAGAATAACAACATTTGTCTCGATGGGCCACAGGTAGAAATCAGTTTAAATATTTTGCAACTGACCCTCCTTCTCAGCAAGAAAAAAACACAAAAAAGTCCTGAGGGAAAAAGTAAGTTAATCCAGTGCAGAAAGCAGCGTGTGTCCAGTGACTTCTGTTCATTTCAGTTGAAGTCCTGAGATGATGATGAACTCTTATCACTTTGGACTGAGTCGCTGACAGTGTCATTCAACTGCAAACTATAAACAAAGCCAAAAACATTCACAAAATCAATATTCTCAGCCTCTTATTATTCCAGCGTGTGTTTGTGACTGAAGAGGAGACTTTTTAAAATTCTGATTTACTATTTACTGATTTGGTTAAAAATGTATTTAAAAAGTCTCAATGTACAATAGAAATAATCATGTAGTGTTTTTAGTGTTTATAATCTCTGGTGTGTTTATACGGTGTCTCTGTTGTGTTTATATTCTCTGGTGTGTTTTTAGTGTTTATAATCTCTGGTGTGTTTATACGGTGTCTCTGTTGTGTTTATATTCTCTGGTGTGTTTATACGGTGTCTCTGTTGTGTTTTTAGTGTTTATAATCTGTTGTTTCTGGTGTGTTTATACATTATCTCTGTTGTGTTTTTAGTGTTTATATTCTCTGGTGTGTTTATGTCGTGTCTCTCTTGTTTTCTGCAGATGGTGCGCACGTTCTCGTTCAAAGGCGTCACAAATAAACTGTTCGGTGCCGAGGCTCCGGAGCAAAGAGAGGCTCGTCTGAAGTTGCTGGAGGAGCTGATCTGTGAAGGACAAGACGCCGTGAAAGAGAAGACGCTCGAGCGACAGTGAGTCTAAGCACCTTCAAAGAGACTCCAGCGACTGTGAGTCTAAACACGTTCAAAGAGACTCCAGCGACTGTGAGTCTAAACACGTTCAAAGAGACTCCAGCGACTGTGAGTCCTAAACACGTTCAAAGAGACTCCAGCGACTGTGAGTCTAAACACGTTCAAAGAGACTCCAGCGACTGTGAGTCCAAACACGTTCAAAGGCTACAGAGAGACGTAGTCCCTCCAGCGTGTCCTGCCCAGAACACCTCCCTAGGGAGGCGTCCATGAGGCTCCGGAGCAGATGCTGAGCCTCAGCTGCTCGTGGACGTGGAGGCTCTACTCTGAGCTCCTCCCGTGTGACTGAGCTCCTCTGTCTCTGAGGGAGCGCCACCCGACAGAGGAAGCTCATTTCGACTTTTGTATCCGCGATCTCGTCCTTTTTGTCATTACCCAGAGCTCATGACCAGGTGACAGAGGAACAGATATTGAGGTAAATCGAGAGCTTCGTCTTTGGACTCAGCTCTCTCTTCACCACAACGGTCCGATACAGCGCCCGCATCACTGCAGACGCTGCACCGATCTGTCAATCTCACGCTCCATCCTTCCCTCACTCGTGAACAAGACCCCGAGATACTTGAACTCCTCCACTTGAGGCAGGACTCTCCACCTGGAGAGAGAGAGACACCTTTTTCCGGTCGAGAACCATGGCCTCGGATTTGGAGCTGATCTTCATCCCAGCCGCTTCACACTCAGCTCAAACCGTCCCAGAGCTGCAGGTCCTGGTTTGAAGAAGCATCAGGACAACATCATCTGCAAACAGCAGAGATGATCCTGTGGTTCCCAAACCAGACGCCCTCCACGCCCTGACTGCGCCTAGAAAATCTGTCCATAAAAATTATGAACAGAACCGGTGACAAAGGGCAGCCCTGGCGGAGTCCAACATGAACCCGAGTGTCCAAGACACGCGGCCGAAGGTCAGACACGACAACGAAGTCGATCATTGACCTCTGGCCTGTGTCCTGGTGCCACGTGCACTGATGGACCTTGTGCTTGAACATGGTGTTTGTTTTGGACAAACTGTGACTGACACAAAAGTCCAATAACTGAACACCTGTTAGGAAATTATCACACAGACAATTAAACCTAGACAGTCTGAGAGAACAACCTTCTACCCAATTGAGAATTAAACAAATTGTCAGACACCGGTCTCAAGTTTTTACGTGCACGGGGAGAGTTAAGTGGCGCATCGGCTCGTCCCACCAGCAGAAGTGACGCTCTGTTCAACTTTCTGCAGCCTCTTCCAACTTGCCTCTCACCTCCCCAGCCTTTTATTCAGTCTTAAACAAACAGGTCAATATACATCTGTTACTCCACAACCTCGCAACATATGTCACACACCTCTGTTGCTCCACAACCTTGCAGTATATGTTGACATAACCCCTGTTGCCCCCCACGACCTCGCAGGGCAGGGAAGCAACAGCTGCTCTTGACCATTAAGAGAAACGGAAAACAAGTCAAGCACAACATCATATATAAAGTTAAAAGCAACATTGTTTGCACTAAGCATATGGTTCTCTAGTAGCTAGCATTTCACACGTAAGCATATTCTTATAAATGCATTATTACTACCAGAAATGTATCATTTTGACAAGCCCTTAATAAGAAATCTCTTACATTTCCCTCCTGTTTGTCAAAATAAACATTAAAAAAAACAACAATAATCATAGAAAAACACTACAAAGTCTCTCTCACATCAGCATTACAACGCTCTACTAAGTAGGTTTAGTTGTAACACGTCATTTTTACTCTGTATTTTTTCAAAGCTGGTCCACATCATCATTATAATTTTCTCCAAATTCTTGTATACTGAGTAATTTTACATACGTGGTCTCAGAGTTCAGGATATTGATTACATTAGCTTGAACCATATTCTGGACTTGTGAACGTAAGCAAGGGAATATACAGGTAGTGAAAAGACAAACAATATTAGTACAGCCAACACTGGGGATAGAAACTTCAACATGAATCTTGACCAAAGTTCTTTTGTCCACGGCCTGTGGAGGAGCTTGGCTTCTTTGATGAGATAGTCTTTCTCATGTCTGTTTCTTCATATCAGCATCTTCCATCTTGATTGTAGATCAACGTAGGGTGTCCAGTAAGAATTACTGTAAAAACACCTTGTTCCTCGTCGCGATGCCCAGTATTTGCTACTGTAAGAACATTGTTGTCGTCACAGGATACAAAAGAAGTCCTGCGTCTAGAAGAGTCTAACGTTGCGATGATTCTGGCGTTAGCATGTTTGGAAGTTTGCAGTGTGATAGATGCAGCCAGGAGAAGCGTCCTTCTACGTTGACAGCGGTAGGTGTGGTTAGCAGCACTCGATGAGACCCTTTCCACCGAGGGCTGGTCCAGTTCTTTCTTTTATATGACTTTGATGAACACCGTGTCTCCTGGTCTCATCACCTGCAATGGGGAACAATTGCCTTCGGGCAGATTATGTGTTCTTCTTGTTTCCTTCATTTCAACAGTTACTAGATCATCAGGCTCATCTGGTTGAGCCATGATGGGTTTTAAGTCTGGTAGAGTATAGTTTCTTCCATATAACATTTCCATGTCTGTCATCTGCAGGGAGAATATGCATGTATGTTTTATGCATATCAAAAACTGTCTACAAATTTTTTTTTTGAATAGGTATTAAAACCATAAGTGTTATAATATTTGTCTACCAGGCTATTCATCCCTCCTGTTGACACATGGCACCGCCCGTGTGTCACTTCAACTGCCCATTTAAACATGGGTCTGGGTAGCCATGGTTTATTATCGGGTCCTATAAAAAGTCCATCTATTTCTTTTGCTCCTTTTTGTAGCCAAAGTTGTTTCTCTTGGTCCAATGCTTGGGCTTGGTTGTAGGATGTCGTCATGTAGTTGTGGGGATGTATTTATAGTCAATGTCTCTGTACCAGTAGCAGCTTGTTTTGCTGCTGCATCCGCCTGTTTTTATTTGAAAAAAGTATTTTTCGTGGTATGCGCTTCACATTTGCATACTGCAAGTCTCTTAGATAATTTAATTGCTTTCAAAAGTTCAATCAAAAAGTCTTTATGAGTCACAAGTTTGTAACAATAAGATCTGCACTGCATGTGGCACTAGGAGGGTCAATTTGTGATATAGTACCACCGCTGCAGATGCATATACTGCCATTGCTGCAGAAACCACTGTCTGTACACAACGTGGCATTGCTCCAGCCACTGGCATAGTTTGGGAGTGCCAGTACAGTGGTAGCTGCCAATGTAGCTTTTACTTTTTCAAAAAACTTTATCTGTTTCTGCAGTCCATATTATTTCATCTGTAAATTTCATTTCGCCTGTATGTATCAAGTCTTGGAGTGGTCTTGTCAATATGGCATAATCTATTACCCACTGTCTACAATCTCAGGCCCAATATCAGGCCCAAAATCAACATTTGTTTCTTTGTCTGGGGTTTTGGAGCTGATAAAATTGCTTTTCGTCTGGTTTCTGACAGTGTCCGTAAAGCATATTTTTTGCCTTGGTAGGTAAATCTAAACCACCCACTCGAGTCCTCATCCAATGGGATGCTAAAAGATGCTTT
Organism: Rhinogobius similis; assembly: GCA_019453435.1. Classification (NCBI taxonomy): domain Eukaryota; kingdom Metazoa; phylum Chordata; class Actinopteri; order Gobiiformes; family Gobiidae; genus Rhinogobius; species Rhinogobius similis. The sequence continues at coordinate 4,488,183 of CM033619.1, read as the reverse complement.
GCTCAAGTCAATGACAGAGAAGAATTTTGCTTCTGGTGAAATAGAATTGAGCAATGTATGTAGATTAGGTACATTTGGTGCTATAGTAATTTTACCACTAGCTCCTAATACTCAAACTTTTTCTGTACTGGCTTTAAATCCGTCTATGTGTTTAATTACGGTTCTGTCTGCTCCGGAGTCCGCTAAAAATAACATATGTATTCCATTCACTGCCAATGTTACGTGTGGTTTGGTTTTGTACACTTCATCTGCGGCTAAATATATTTCATCTACTACTTCTTCTTCCTCCCATTCATCTGTCTATCACGTTCTAAATCCCTATTCTTCGTTTGGTGACAGTCTCGTGCGAGATGTCCTTTTTTGTGGCAAATGTAACACTTCCCTTCTCTTCGGTCAATTTCCTTCTGATCTTCGTATTTTATTTTATTTATTTTTTGCCTATTTTGTCCTTTGTATGGTCTATTTTGGCCTCCTTGGTTTTGTTGGCCAAAAACATAAACCGCAGCTCCAGTTTCAGTCAATAGAACTGAGCTGGCCTTTTTCTTTTGTTTATCGCGAATCACACCTTCAGCATGCGTAGCCCAAGTATTAAAATCTGCCATACTTGCAGTAGGAAGTCCTACAAAGTTCTTTTTTAACCATTCCTGAATTCCAGAATGGAATCCATTTAAAGTTACGGATTTTAATTGTTGTTGAAATGCAGAATCTACTTTATAATTTTCAGGGATGCCACTATTAACTTTAAATACTTCTTTCATTCTGAGCGAAAATTCTACTACAGATTCATTGTCTCTTTGTTTACATTGTTGAATAGCTACATAATTTGCTCTTTTTTTGAAAAATTCTTTGTGCTTGTGCAAAGAATCCATCAGGTGCCCACAAATAGTTTAATATGGCGTCCCACCCTCTAATGTCGTCGTTGTCTCGTGGCTCGTAATTTCGAGACACCAGTCCCCATTTTAGGCCAAATGTAGATTTTAGAAGTTAGCACCTTTCTTCTCCATTTAATTTAAAACCTTCTTGAAGTTAGGTTATGTCTCTGATACATTGTTCAGTTTTGTTTCGTTCATTGTGGAGGGCCATGTGCACCTGGACCAACACAAGAAGGAAGACAATACAACTTCCCCTTTTTTATGTTGCATTATAGTTTATAATAATAACACCCAATTCAGGAACCAATTTATAATTTTATTTATATATTTAATATTACTATTTATGTTTGACAAAACTCTACCCAGCATTCAGTCCTGTCCTATAGTCCCTATATTAACCCATGCACTCTCCCTTAACTCCTCCTCCAACTCACACACGCACAGGAGGAGCCAATAGCTCCGCCCCCCAAAATACTATACTCTCCTCAGTCCTTCTCTAACCCTGGTGACGAGCACAACTCCTAAAACTCCATTCAATCCATGGGCTTCGTGAGAACCAGCCTCAAAATGAAAAAAAACAAAAAACAAAACACACACACAACTCAGATCAACACACAGAAAAACAAACGGCCGAACCACACTCGAGTACTCAAAAACCCTTACAATCCCCCAAGAGGGATCAAAAAGCATACCATAACCTCAACTTTAGCTGCAACTTTAATCATACGAACAACACAAAAACCTATTCCAAAGGTCCAACCCCGGGGCAACTATTCTTTAATTTTAATTACAGTCACTGTTCCCTCTAAGCTGCGCGCGTGCGCAATTGCGCACAGCTCCCAGGGGCATCGCGCAGAGAAAATCTTTGTCGCGCACGAGAGAAAACGAGAGAGAAAGAGAGCGAGAGGCGCGAGCTACACACAGTGACGTGCACCTGAACACACCTGATCATAAACAGCACATAGCGCCAAATCAAACGCTCGGAACTAAAGTTCTACATCCCATACGCTTTTTCTTCTTTCCTCTGGACCAACCCGCCTCGTATTCACGGAGTTTTGAGAACAAACAGCTGACGAACTAATGCATCTAGAATAGCGCTAATTACCGCGAAGATTTGCGCTCCCCATCAGGGGTGAAAGTGAGGTATTACGGCCCGTTACTGCGGACCCCTAAAACATTTGGTGGAAGTACGCTGTGCCAGCAGACGAGCTCCTCCACTTTACGCACGGAAAAGTAGTCCCACTAAAGTCATTACCTCTGGAGTCAAACCATCACATTAGACACAAACTTAATCCAGGGTCAGGCTGTACACTTTTGGAGATTTAATTGACCCGACTCTCTCGAACTCTTAGAACTCACGATGACAAACTTGATTTGAGTTCATTCGTTTTGGATCTGACTTGTCTCCGCGCGTCTTTACGCGGCAGCGGCGTGAGCGCCGTGAGCAGCGCGGCACAGACACAGACTCCTGTGTCCTCAGCACCAGTGAAAAATCACGAACCAATCAGAGCAAACGCCACAGCGCTTCTACAAAGTTTAGCGCGTTGCACAGTTTTCGCATGTATTGATATGCAAATTAGCCGCGTGCGTAACGAGGCGTTAGGTGCTTTATGCACAGAATAATCCCAAGTGAAAACTGGAAGAATGAAAATGCATGGCCACTGACGGAAAGTTTATTTAGGCTTTGAAGACTGTCTTGTTGTGTCAGAGCTACAGTAAAGTCTAATCAATGACATACTTCAAGAATTAACTGTAAATTATCATTAGGCCTGTTTGAAACATGGGCTTATGATCTAAACATGACACACACGTTACTTTGTCCAGAGGCTTCCAGGGGAAATTTAAGAACAGAATTAAATGAATATTGCACAGAAGTGTTGCTGGATAAGAGTCAATCTTTATATTAAAATGCATCAGAAAACTGAAAGCTTTGGAGGAAAAAACACCATGACCCTGATTTGAACACAACTTAATGATGATATCCATTTTTTTTAATTATTAATTCTACCTAAACCAAATTATAGCTGAGGGGCTGTGATCAGAGAGAGGAGGAGGACAGTGCAGCTCACAGAAAAACACTGACAAGATTTGACACAAGTGATCAGCAGCATGTGTCCTACACAGGTGAACATAACTGTTCCACAAGTTTTCTTATGATAAACAAAGCCTCCATTTGAATCTTGGGAAGAAGTAGCCTGCAATCATAATGTATGATTAAAGGTGCACTATGCAACTTTTGTGTGGACGGCCTGCCATTAGCCTATTGCATGATCATAAAATGTATCACTGTAACATTTGAGTTTGTTGATCTAAAACACCTCAAATCCCAGGAAATTGCATCCATTTTGTTGAAAATCTTCTGGGGGAGGACCCCCAGACCCCCCAGCTTTCAACGTTACCTGCTATAAGTTACATTCAGAATTATATCCAGGGATGCTTCATTAATGGATGAAGAACAACAAAGTCTTGTGAAAAGTGCCCAAAAAAGACTGTTACGGCCCTGATCTCAGGTTTAGAACAAGTGTGACCCCGATGTGGCCCCAGTGCGTCTGATGTCGCTCACATGGTCCAAGGCTCTGCTCAGGGAGTTTGTGTGTTTGCTCAGACGAATGAAAAATTAGAGGGAACATTGATTACAGTATATGATTTTTCTTTTGGTTTCGTCATAATTATTTTGCCACGTTTTCCTTCAAAGAAGTGTTTACTGGGTTTAAAATGTCAGACCCTTATGACAAGCTTCTAGTTCACTCTATAATGAACCGGTCATAACTGCGTGCACTCACAGTCAGAGATTTCCACTGAACGTTCCACTGAACCAGCCTAAAATTCCTCATGTAAATTAGTCATTCATCCACTTTAATGAGCAACCTTCAAACTGTAAGTTTGAGGTGAACTCATTGATCTGATGAGACTTCTTTACCAATCACACTCTCAGTCACGACACTCATACTTTAAGTTAACTTCGGTCTGACCGGTATGGCTGTCTCTCGCAAGTCCGGTTGGATGGAGGTTTTTGTCGCCGGGGAGGATAAGGAGGATCAACTGGCCACTTTGAAACGGTGGTCGTTACTCTGCGCAGAGATTCTTCAGCTGTCGTCGATTATCCTCCACGGAAACACCAAACTCCAATCCGGCTAGAAGGACCAATTTACTGTTAGGAAATTATCACACAGACAATTAAACCTAGACAGTCTGAGAGAACAACCTTCTACCCAATTGAGAATTAAACAAATTGTCAGACACCGGTCTCAAGTTTTTACGTGCACGGGGAGAGTTAAGTGGCTCATCGGCTCGTCCCACCAGCAGAAGTGACGCTCTGTTCAACTTTCTGCAGCTTCTTCCAACTTGCCTCTCACCTCCCCTGCCTTTTATTCAGTCTTAAACAAACATAGGTCAATATACATCTGTTGCTCCACAACCTCGCAACATATGTCACACACCTCTGTTGCTCCACAACCTTGCAGTATATGTTGACATAACCCCTGTTGCCCCCCACGACCTCGCAGGGCAGGGAAGCAACAGCTGCTCTTGACCATTAAGAGAAACGGAAAACAAGTCAAGCACAACATCATATATAAAGTTAAAAGCAACATTGTTTGCACTAAGCATATGGTTCTCTAGTAGCTAGCATTTCACACGTAAGCATATTCTTATAAATGCATTATTACTACCAGAAATGTATCATTTTGACAAGCCCTTAATAAGAAATCTCTTACAACACCACTCGGGTTCAGATCGGGGGGCTGTTCCTCCTGATTACCCCTTTTTAGGTGTCACTGTTTCTGCCCACGTGGGCGTTGAAGTCCCTCAGGAGAACAACGGAGTCCCCAGGCGGTGCACTGTCCAGTACCCCTCCCAGGGACTCCCAAGAAGGCCTGGTCTGCACCACAACAGTGAGAGACCTGTCCCCCACCTGAAGGCGGAGAGACACGACCCTCTCGTTCACCGGAGTAAACTCCAACACATGTGAGCTGTGGGGCTCTGAGGCCACACCAGCCCTCTCCCTGTGGGCAACGCCAGAGAAACGGAGCGTCCAGCCCCTCTCGAGGAGACGGGTTCCAGAGCCCGGGCTGTGCTGGAGGTGAGGCCGACTATATCTAGTCGGTAACGCTCAACCTCACCATCCGGCTCCTCCCTCAGCTCAGGCTCCTCCCCCAGCGAGGTGACATTCCATGTCCCCAGAGCTAGTTTCTGTGTCCGGAGATCCAGTCGTCGAGGCCCCTCCCGCCTTCAACCGCTGCACGGATCTCTCTGCACCGGCCCCTTATGGATCCTCCCGCAGGTGGTGGGTCCACGGGAGGATGGCCCCACGTTGCTCCTTCGGGCTGTGCCCGGCCAGGCCCCGTGAGGAAAGGCCCGGCCACCAGGCACTCACCGTCGAGCGCCCACCCCAGGCCTGGCTCCAGGATGGGGCCCCAGTAACGCCATTCCGGGCGACGTAACTGGCCTCGATATTTCGCAATTCATAAGGGGCTTTTGAACCGCTCTTGGTCCGACCCGTCACCCAGGACCTGTTTGCCAGGGGTGACCCACAAGAGCATGGAGCCCCCGACAACAGAGCTCCCAGGATCATTCGGGTGCTCAAACCCCTCCACCACGTTAAGGTGGCGGTTCAAGGAGGGGTTCAAAGAGACAGTGAGTCTCAAACACGTTCAAAGACGCTCGAGTGACAGTCTCTCGTTACATAAAGGTTTTCACCTGGAAACAACTAAATGGTTCAATCTGCTGCAAATGCATTTTTGTCCCTCGAGACATAAAGATAAGCCTTAAAGCAGCTCCTGCACAAACTACAATCTGGACTCAACAAGATTAAGACCAAACACAAGGATTTGTCACATCTGATTCAAACACACATTTATTGACGTTTTAAGTTAAAAAAAATTAGGCAAAATTTAAATTTTCAGACCAATTTTCAGTCCAATCTAGTTTACTTAAAAACTAAATAATAAATCCAATCCCCTCTGTACATGTTACAAAATGAACCAAGAAATTGAAACCTGGTTCTGTCCATTTTTCAGATTTAAATGTCACAAATATGTGACATCACAAATATGTGACATTTTGACCGTTTTTACATAAAATGCCTAATTTCTACATGAAAACATGACATGATGAAAATACATATTTCTTACATTTACGTGAGTAAACGACAGAAGTTTACAATTGATGTCTTTAAATCTAATATTGTTTTCCTGTTTCACCTGTAGAGTGTCATCTTAACGCAGTTAAATAATCATACTCATAATCATATCAATGTCAATTCAGCTTCAATGGTCCTCTGCACACTCACCCCTCCTCACCCCTCCTCCTTCTCTTCACACTCACCCCTCCTCACCCCTCCCCCTCTGCACACTCACCCCTCCTCACCCCTCCTCCTTCTCTTCACACTCACCCCTCCTCACCCCTCCCCCTCTGCACACTCACCCCTCCTCACCCCTCCTCCTCTACATACTCACCCCTCCTCACCTCTCCTCCTTCTCTACACCCTCACCCCTCCTCCTCCTCTACACACTCACCCCTCCTTCTCCTCTGCACCCTCACCCCTCCTCACCCCTCCTTCTCCTCTACACCCTCACCCCTCCCCCTCTGCACACTCACCCCTCCTCCTCCTCTGCACCCTCACCCCTCCTCCTCTGCACCCTCACCCCTCCTCACCCTCCTCCTCCTCTACACACTCACCCCTCCTCCTCCTCTGCACCCTCACCCCTCCTCACCCCTCCTCCTCTGCACACTCACCCCTCCTCTTCCTCTGCACCCTCACCCCTCCTCCTCCTCTGCACCCTCACCCCTTCTCACTGCTGACGGCATCACTCACTCTCATCCTGGTACTTTTCCTTTGTCTCTTTTGTAAACATTTGTATAAACCAGTGATTCTCAAACTGTGGTTCGCGGACCACTGGTGGTCTGCCAGCGCCCCCTAGTGAGCCGCGAGAAAGTTTCAAAATAATATTACATTTAATTGTGCATTAAATGAATACTTTGTGCATTTTGTAGAACTTTATTTGACCTACACATGTTGTATGGAAAATAATTCTAGTCAGTTCAGTTCTGGTTTAATCTATTTTCTCAACACAAGCAGGATCCGCTCTAAATGTCACAGCGCAGCGAGAGCGCATTTAACTTACTGTAAATTGATCGTCCAGCTTCTGATTTGCATGTGACTGACGCACAGAACGACCCGTTTGATAAACCTCGCACTCATGAGAGGAGGAGCAGGAGAGACACAGAGGAGGGAGAGGAGCAGGTGAGACACAGAGGAGAGAGAGGAGCAGGAGGAGGAGCAGGTGAGACACAAAGGAGGAGCAGGTGAGACAAGGAGGGAGAGGAGCAGGAGGAGGAGCAGGAGAGACACAGAGGAGGGAGAGGAGCAGGTGAGACACAGAGGAGAGAGAGGAGCAGGAGGAGGAGCAGGTGAGACACAAAGGAGGAGCAGGTGAGACAAGGAGGGAGAGGAGCAGGAGGAGGAGCAGGAGAGACACAGAGGAGGGAGAGGAGCAGGTGAGACACAGAGGGAGAAGAGCAGGAGGAGCAGGAGAGACACAGAGGAGGGAGAGGAGCAGGTGAGACACAGAGGAGAGAGAGGAGCAGGTGAGACACAAAGGAGGAGCAGGTGAGACAAGGAGGGAGAGGAGCAGGAGGAGGAGCAGGAGAGACACAGAGGAGGGAGAGGAGCAGGTGAGACACAGAGGAGAGAGAGGAGCAGGAGGAGGAGCAGGTGAGACACAAAGGAGGAGCAGGTGAGACAAGGAGGGAGAGGAGCAGGAGGAGGAGTAGGAGAGACACAGAGGAGGGAGAGGAGCAGGTGAGACACAGAGGAGAGAGAGGAGCAGGAGGAGGAGCAGGTGAGACACAGAGGGAGAAGAGCAGGAGGAGGAGCAGGTGAGACACAGAGGGAGAAGAGCAGGAGGAGCAGGTGAGACACAGAAGAGGGAGAGGAGCAGAAGGAGGAGCAGGTGAGACACAGAGGAGGGAGAAGAGCAGGAGGAGCAGGTGAGACACAGAAGAGGGAGAGGAGCAGAAGGAGGAGCAGGTGAGACACAGAGGGAGAAGAGCAGGAGAGACACAGAGGAGGGAGAGGAGGAGGAGCAGGTGAGACACAGAGGGAGAAGAGCAGGAGAGACACAGAGGAGGGAGAGGAGCAGGAGGAGGAGCAGGTGAGACACAGAGGGAGAAGAGCAGGAGAGACACAGAGGAGGGAGAGGAGCAGGAGGAGGAGCAGGTGAGACACAGAGGGAGAAGAGCAGGAGAGACACAGAGGAGGGAGAGGAGCAGGAGGAGGAGCAGGTGAGACACAGGGTGTGGAGTGATGTCTCTGTTATAGACCAACATCTTTGTGAAAGTAAAAGCAGAGGATTGTTTAAATGCTGCACTGATGAGCCAACTACAGATTTTATATGATCAAAATACAACCCTATTGCAGTCATCTATTTGTAACAGATTCATCTAATAAATTCATAATTAAACACAAAATATCCTAATCTAAATCTCTATTTGTTGGCGGTGGGGGTGTGTTTGCTGGACAGGTGGTCCTCGGTCTTGTTTTCAACAGCAAAGTGGTCCTTGGTCTGAAAAAATTTGAGAAACACTGGTTTAAACCGTACTAGATCATTTCCTTCGCTCGTTCCACAAAGTGACCCCCACTCAAATACACACTGGTTTTGAGGTAGGTCTTACCTGATGTTGATAAAATGTATCACTACCTCTAAGATTAAATTTATGATAAGCATCTCGTCTTAAAAATACATTTTGAATATCGACTGGAGGAGAGGATTTTGACGCCTTAGACATCATTTTAGTGTGACCCCTGCAGGAACTGGAGTAATCAGAGGCAGTAGATTTGTCTGTCAGTGTCCTCAAACTTCTAGACAATAATTCAGTTATGACGTTATAAATGATTGATACAGTAATTGATTGATACATTTTGACTGAGTACATGACTACGTCTCTTTATGACACATTTAGCAACTTTGGAATATAAATAACTCCTGCAGTGCTGATGTGTGATTGGCTCAGCAGATAAGACAGTATAATGACACTGATAAACATTAGTAACAAACCTGCATCTGACAAAGTGCAGCTCCAGATAACACTGCCCCCTACAGGCCACAGGAGGCACAAGGCATGATGGGAGCCTCACCTGCCTGACAGGTCCTCCTCCAAGACAATGGTTCTATCCTTACAGTTTTAATAATGCTTTGGGTAGTTCTTAAAGTCTATACGACAGGTTCAACTACACATGTGACTAAAACTCAGTGAACATGATTCTGTATCAGATCTGACCAAACATTTGTCCTGTTTGTCCAGTTTGTGTAACGTTTATGATGTCACTTCCTGTTGAACATGACACAAATATGACATAATTTGAGGTAATTCTACATCTGTTACCATACCAACCAGACTGTAAACAACTAACGCAACTAAAAGCGAGAAAAACGCAACAAAAACATGACTAAAAGCGACGTAAATGAGACAGAACAGCGACTTACACCAAAGGTTGTTTTCTAAAGTGCATTTTTGTCCCACAGAGACTTAAAGATCAGCCTTAAAGTAGATCTCACACCAAACTGTACAATCTGGACTCAACAAGATTCTGACACAACACAAGGATTTGTCACATCTGATTCTAACACACATTTATTTAAGTTTTAAGTCAAAAAAAATTAGGCAAAACTTCCAAAATTGACCACAGATGCCCTCCCACCAAACTGAATCATGAAGAAACACATGAAAACCTGAAATACCAACTTTAAGACAGTTTTAGTAGTTTGTGTTTCTCCTTAGATGTTTTCTGTGTTTGTTGGGAACAATTTGACTCTTCTCAAACACACTCACACATTTTCCACGACCACAGGATGCGTCTCTCCACCTGGTTGTCACAGAATGCGACGCCGCTCTCTGCATCAGGTTTAAGTGCCGTGTTGCCGCTGAAAGACGGTCACTCGTGCAGTAATTCTCCAGCTGAACGCTCTGAACGCTCCTTCAGCTGAACGCTCTGAACGCTCGTCCCGCTCCTTCAGCTGAACGCTCTGAACGCTCATCCCGCTCCTTCAGCTGAACGCTCTGAACGCTCGTCCCGCTCCTTCAGCTGAACGCTCGTCCCGCTCCTTCAGCTGAACGCTCTGAACGCTCGTCCTGCTCCTTCAGCTGATCGCTCGTCCCGCTCCTTCAGCTGAACGCTCTGAACGCTCGTCCCGCTCCTTCAGCTGAACGCTCTGAACGCTCGTCCCGCTCCTTCAGCTGAACGCTCGTCCCGCTCCTTCAGCTGAACGCTCGTCCTGCTCCTTCAGCTGAACGCTCTGAACGCTCGTCCCGCTCCTTCAGCTGAACGCTCGTCCCGCTCCTTCAGCTGAACGCTCCTTCAGCTGAACGCTCTGAACGCTCGTTCCGCTCCTTCAGCTGAACGCTCGTCCCGCTCCTTCAGCTGAACGCTCTGAACGCTCGTCCTGCTCCTTCAGCTGATCGCTCGTCCCGCTCCTTCAGCTGATCGCTCGTCCTGCTCCTTCAGCTGAACGCTCTGAACGCTCGTCCCGCTCCTTCAGCTGAACGCTCTGAACGCTCGTCCCGCTCCTTCAGCTGAACGCTCGTCCCGCTCCTTCAGCTGAACGCTCGTCCCGCTCCTTCAGCTGAACGCTCTGAACGCTCGTCCCGCTCCTTCAGCTGAACGCTCGTCCCGCTCCTTCAGCTGAACGCTCGTCCCGCTCCTTCAGCTGAACGCTCTGAACGCTCCTTCAGCTGAACGCTCTGAACGCTCGTTCCGCTCCTTCAGCTGAACGCTCTGAACGCTCGTCCCGCTCCTTCAGCTGAACGCTCTGAACGCTTGTCCCGCTCCTTCAGCTGAACGCTCTGAACGCTCGTCCCGCTCCTTCAGCTGAACGCTCTGAACGCTTGTCCCGCTCCTTCAGCTGAACGCTCTGAACGCTCGTCCCGCTCCTTCAGCTGATCGCTCGTCCCGCTCCTTCAGCTGAACGCTCGTCCCGCTCCTTCAGCTGAACGCTCGTCCCGCTCCTTCAGCTGAATGCTCTGAACGCTCGTCCCACTCCTTCAGCTAAACGCTCGTCCCGCTCCTTCAGCTGATCGCTCGTCCCGCTCCTTCAGCTGTTCGCTCGTCCCGCTCCTTCAGCTGAACGCTCGTCCCGCTCCTTCAGCTGAACGCTCTGAACGCTCGTCCCCGCTTCCTTCAGCTGGACGCACGCTCCCGCTTCCTTCAGCTGAACGCTTGTCCCGCCTTCCTTCAGCTGAACGCTTCTGAACGCTTGTCTCGCCTCTTCAGCTGAACGCTCTGAACGCTCGTCCCGCTCCTTCAGCTGATCGCTCGTCCCGCTCCTTCAGCTGAACGCTCGTCCCGCTCCTTCAGCTGAACGCTCGTCCCGCTCCTTCAGCTGAACGCTCGTCCCGCTCCTTCAGCTGAACGCTCGTCCCGCTCCTTCAGCTGATCGCTCGTCCCGCCTCTTCAGCTGAGCGCCGCTCGTCCGCTCCTTCAGCTGAGCAGCTTCGTCCGCTCCTTCAGCTGAACGCTCTGAACGCTCGTCCCGCTCCTTCAGCTGATCGCACGTCCCGCTCCTTCAGCTGAACGCTTGTCCCGCTCCTTCAGCTGAACGCTTGTCCCGCTCCTTCAGCTGAACGCTTTTCCCGCTCCTTCAGCTGAACGCTCTGAACGCTCGTCCTGCTCCTTCAGCTGAACGCTCATCCCGCTCCTTCAGCTGAACGCTCTGAACGCTTGTCCCGCTCCTTCAGCTGAACACCTGAACGCCGTCCGCCTTCCTTCAGCTGAACGCTCGTCCCGCTTCCTTCAGCTGAACGCCGCCGTCCTGCTCCTTCAGCTGAACGCCGTCCCGCTCCTTCAGCTGAACGCCTGAACGCCGTCCCGCCTTCCTTCAGCTGATCGCCGCCCTGCTCCTTCAGCTGAACGCTCTGAACGCCGTCCTGCTCCTTCAGCTGAACGCTGGAACGCCGTCCCGCTCCTTCAGCTGAACGCTCTGAACGCTTGTCCCACTCCTTCAGCTGAACGCTCTGAGCAGCTCCGTCCGCTCCTTCAGCTGAACGCTCTGAACGCTCGTCCCGCTCCTTCAGCTGATCGCTCGTCCCGCTCCTTCAGCTGATCGCTCGTCCCGCTCCTTCAGCTGATCGCTCGTCCGCTCCTTCAGCTGAACGCTCATGAACGCTCGTCCACGCTCCTTCAGCTGATGCGCTCGTCCGCTCCTTCAGCTGAACGCTCGTCCCGCTCCTTCAGCTGAATGCTCGTTCCGCTCCTTCAGCTGAACGCTCGTCCCGCTCCTTCAGCTGAACGCTCTGAACGCTCATCCCGCTCCTTCAGCTGAACGCTCTGAACGATCGTCACGCTCCTTCAGCTGAACGCTCTGAACGCTCGTCCCGCTCCTTCAGCTGAACGCTCTGAACGCTCGTCCCGCTCCTTCAGCTGAACGCTCGTCCCGCTCCTTCAGCTGAACGCTCGTCCCGCTCCTTCAGCTGAACGCTCGTCCCGCTCCTTCAGCTGATCGCTCGTCCCGCTCCTTCAGCTGAACGCTCTGAACGCTCGTCCCGCTCCTTCAGCTGAACGCTCTGAACGCTCGTCCCGCTCCTTCAGCTGAACGCTCTGAACGCTCGTCCCGCTCCTTCAGCTGAACGCCGTCTCGCTCCTTTAGCTGAACGCTTCTGAACGCTCGTCCCGCTCCTTCAGCTGATCGCTCGTCCCGCTCCTTCAGCTGAACGCTCTGAACGCTCGTCCCGCTCCTTCAGCTGAACGCTCGTCCCGCTCCTTCAGCTGAACGCTCGTCCCGCTCCTTCAGCTGAACGCTCGTCCTGCTCCTTCAGCTGAACGCTCTGAACGCTCGTCCCGCTCCTTCAGCTGAACGCTCGTCCCGCTCCTTCAGCTGAACGCTCCTTCAGCTGAACGCTCTGAACGCTCGTCCCGCTCCTTCAGCTGAACGCTCGTCCCGCTCCTTCAGCTGAACGCTCTGAGCTGAACGCTCGTCCTGCTCCTTCAGCTGATCGCTGTCCCGCTCCTTCCTTCAGCTGATCGCCGTCCCGCTCCTTCAGCTGATCGCTCTGAACGCCGTCCGGCTCCTTCAGCTGAACGCTCTGAACGCCGCCGTCCGCTCCTTCAGCTGAACGCTCGTCCCGCTCCTTCCAGCTGAGCGCTCGTCCTGCTCCTTCAGCTGAGCAGCTCTGAGCGCTCGTCCCGCTCCTTCAGCTGAGCGCTCGTCCGCTCCTTCAGCTGAACGCTCGTCCCGCTCCTTCAGCTGAACGCTCTGAACACTCCTTCAGCTGAACGCTCTGAACGCTCGTTCCGCTCCTTCAGCTGAACGCTCTGAACGCTCGTCCCGCGCTCCTTCAGCTGAACGCTGTCCCGCCTTCAGCAGCTTGTCCCGCTCCTTCCAGCTGAACGCCGTCTCGCCTCCTTCAGCTGAACGCCGCTCCCGCTCCTTCAGCTGAACGCTCTGAACGCTCCTTCAGCTGAACGCTCTGAACGCTTGTCCCGCTCCTTCAGCTGAACGCTCTGAACGCTCGTCCCGCTCCTTCAGCTGATCGCTCGTCCCGCTCCTTCAGCTGAACGCTCGTCCCGCTCCTTCAGCTGAACGCTCGTCCCGCTCCTTCAGCTGAACGCTCTGAACGCTCGTCCCGCTCCTTCAGCTGAACGCTCGTCCCGCTCCTTCAGCTGATCGCTCGTCCCGCTCCTTCAGCTGATCGCTCGTCCCGCTCCTTCAGCTGAACGCTCGTCCCGCTCCTTCAGCTGAACGCTCTGAACGCTCGTCCCGCTCCTTCAGCTGATCGCACGTCCCGCTCCTTCAGCTGAACGCTTGTCCCGCTCCTTCAGCTGAACGCTTGTCCCGCTCCTTCAGCTGAACGCTCGTCCCGCTCCTTCAGCTGAACGCTCTGAACGCTCGTCCTGCTCCTTCAGCTGAACGCTCATCCCGCTCCTTCAGCTGAACGCTCTGAACGCTTGTCCCGCTCCTTCAGCTGAACGCTCTGAACGCTCGTCCCGCTCCTTCAGCTGAACGCTCGTCCCGCTCCTTCAGCTGAACGCTCTGAACGCTCGTCCTGCTCCTTCAGCTGAACGCTCGTCCCGCTCCTTCAGCTGAACGCTCTGAACGCTCGTCCCGCTCCTTCAGCTGATCGCTCGTCCTGCTCCTTCAGCTGAACGCTCTGAACGCTCGTCCTGCTCCTTCAGCTGAACGCTCTGAACGCTCGTCCCGCTCCTTCAGCTGAACGCTCTGAACGCTCGTCCCGCTCCTTCAGCTGAACGCTCTGAACGCTCCTTCAGCTGAACGCTCTGAACGCTCGTCCCGCTCCTTCAGCTGAACGCTCGTCCCGCTCCTTCAGCTGAACGCTTCTGAACGCTTGCCCCGCTCCTTCAGCTGAACGCCTGAACGCTTGCCCCGCTCCTTCAGCTGAACGCCGTCCCGCTCCTTCAGCTGAACGCGCTCGTCCGCTCCTTCAGCTGAACGCCTGAACGCCGTTCCGCTCCTTCAGCTGAACGCCGAACGCTCGTCCCGCTCCTTCAGCTGAACGCTCTGAACGCCGTCCCGCTCCTTCAGCTGAACGCCTGGAACGCCGTCCGCTCCTTCAGCTGAACGCTCTGAACGCCTTCGCCGCTCCTTCAGCTGAACGCGTCCCGCCTTCAGCTGAACGCCTGAACGCGTCCGCCTTCCTTCAGCTGAACGCCGTCCCGCCTCCTTCAGCTGAACGCCGCTCAGCTGAAACGCCGTCCGCTCCTTCAGCTGAACGCTCTGAACGCTCGTCCCGCTCCTTCAGCTGAACGCTCGTCCCGCTCCTTCAGCTGAACGCTCTGAACGCTCGTCCCGCTCCTTCAGCTGAACGCCGCTCGTCCGCCTCTTCAGCTGAACGCCGGAACGCTTGTCCGCCTTCCAGCTGAACGCTTGAACGCTCGTCCTGCTCCTTCAGCTGAACGCTCGTCCCGCTCCTTCAGCTGAACGCTCGTCCCGCTCCTTCAGCTGAACGCTCGTCCGCTCCTTCAGCTGGAACGCCGTCCCACTCCTTCAGCTGATCGCTCGTCTCGCCTCCTTCAGCTGAACGCTGTCCCGCCTTCAGCTGAACGCTGAACGCTGTCCAGCTCCTTCAGCTGAACGCTCGTCCCGCTCCTTCAGCTGATCGCTCGTCCCGCTCCTTCAGCTGAACGCTCGTCCTGCTCCTTCAGCTGAACGCTCTGATCGCTCGTCCCGCTCCTTCAGCTGAACGCTCGTCCCGCTCCTTCAGCTGATCGCTCGTCCCGCTCCTTCAGCTGAACGCTCGACGCCGCTCCCGCTCCTTCAGCTGAACGCCGTCCCGCTTCCTTCAGCTGATCGCTCGTCCTGCTCCTACAGCTGAACGCTCGCTGTCCCGCTCCTTCAGCTGAACGCCGTCCCGCTCCTTCAGCTGAACGCTCTGAACGCTTGTCCCGCTCCTTCAGCTGAACGCTCGTCCCGCTCCTTCAGCTGAACGCTCTGAACGCTCGTCCCGCTCCTTCAGCTGAACGCTCTGAACGCTCGTCCTGCTCCTTCAGCTGAACGCTCTGAACGCTCGTCCTGCTCCTTCAGCTGATCCCCGGCGCAGACTCGTTCTTTTCTGTTTAACGGCGTGTGTTTGTGGCTCACAGGGAGCACGTGGAGCGGGGCCTCGTCGACATGCAGCGCTTCAAAGAACAGAAGGACAAGGACCTGAAGGAGGCGCTCATCAGCCACGCCCTGATGCAGGTGTCCATGTGCAAGAAGGTACGATCCACTCCGGAGAAACGAGACCACGAGCGAATAAGTGCTGGGAATAAGACGTTTTGACTGTCTTTAAAGTCCATACGACAGGTTCGACGACACATTTGACTAAAACGTAGTGAACATGATTATACTTAAGATTTGACCAAACATTTTAAACTATTTGTCCCCAGTTTGACAGTTTGTGTAAAGTTGGAAATGGGCTGCAAATATGACATTGTTAGAGGTAATTCCACAACTGTTACCATAGCAACCAGGCTGTAAACAAGGGCCAACACCCACATACATTACACAATAGTTATGATTTGACAAATAATATCTATTTATTGTGTTGAATGACGGTTTAAATGGTCACAAAATGTGTCAATTGTCTGTGCGTTTACAATGATGTCGCCTTTTGATGACATCACAGAGGGATTCAGCTCCACTTCCTGTCATTTTAAACTTTTATTTTTCTAAATTTCTTTACAAACTGCAACTTCATGGAAAAACGTCACGTCACTAAATATTTACCAGTCAGAAGTCAGAATTAGAACCTTTTGAGAACCATCATATGGACTTAGAGACTGCCAATGGGACTTATTTTAAATAAGGAAAAGACAAGCATTTTCAGACTTAAATTGGGGGGGGAAATGCTTTTGCACTTGAAATAAGAACAAAACTTACTTATTCTATTTCTATCTTATTTAAAGATTGTCAAAATGTACTCGAATAAAAAAAAAAGACTGAAAGAAGTTTCAGTTACATTAGAATTTACTATGAAAACCATTCACTTCCTTTTCTTCTTCTTCTTCTTGTGTTTTTTTTTTTGCAGGGAATCCAGGTTTGGAGCAACGCCAAAGAATGTTTCCTCAAAATGTGACGGAACAAACGTCTGAACTCTGAGTAAACATGACATTTCTACAACTGTGGGGTTTTATTTTGAGTGAGTTCAGTTCAATTTAAACCAAAACATAATATACATAAAATCAAATAAAAAGCATCAGAGAAACTAAACCACGACCAAAACCAGGCTCAAGCAGGACTTAATGAAGAAAACCATGGATAAAATATACCCTTTTAACATTTACAACATTTAAAAAAAACAATGTGTGTCTCGGGGTTAAACCTGGACCAGGTCTGGGTCTAGTCTGGACTTTAGCTGGACCAGGTCTGGGTCTAGTCTGGACTGTAGTTGGACCAGGTCTGGGTCTGGACTTTAGCTGGACCAGGTCTCCTGATGTTTGATTCTTCCATTGAATCTACTTCATCCATAGATTTCTCTGACATTGTTTTCTTCAAATGCATTTTTGTCCCTCGAGACATAAAGATCAGCCTTAAAGTAGATCCACACAAACTGTACAATCTGGACTCAACAGATTTAGATCAAACGGACAGAAGGATTTTTTTAATATCTAATTCTAAAACTGATTTATTGAAGTTTTAAGTTAAAAAATGAGGCGAAATTTGAATTTTTAGGACGATTTTCAGTCAGATGTAGTTTACTTAAAAACTAAATAATAAATCCAAATCCCCTCTGTACATTTTTATAACTAATATGTGACAAATTGAACCAAGAAATGTAAACCTGGTTCTGTCCATTTTTTCAGATTTAAATGTCACAAATATGTGGCTGTTTGGCAATTTTTTCACATAAAAAAGACATGACATGATGAAAAACTTGTAATTTTTTTTCTTACATTTATGCGCATAAACTACAGGAGAAGTTTAACATTGATATCTTTAAATTAAAGATTTTTTCCAGTTCACCTGCAGCGTCTCACCTTAAAAAAAAGTAAATAAATAAAAATAAATTGCTGTGTGTTGTTGACCGTTTATGTAAAGGCTTGTGTCATATTTATTAATTTATTTGTAGTTTGTGGATTTTGGAAATGTCTGTGAAGCAACAATACGTAATAATAAAGAATATAAACATAAACTGTACATCTTTGTTGCTGTTGATTTGATCTTTTTGTTCCGGCGCGGTCTTTATGACGGCAGTTACGGCGGCCATCTTGTGACTGCCCCGGCAAAGTCCTCCCCAGTCCAGTGTTACCGGCACAGTCCTCCCCGGTCCAGTATTACCGGCAAATTCCTCCCCAGTCCAGTGTTACCGGCAAATTCCTCCCCGGTTCAGTGTTACCGGCACAGTCCTCCCCGGTCCAGTGTTACCGGCAAATTCCTCCCCGGTCCAGTGTTACCGGCACAGTCCTCCCCGGTCCAGTGTTACCGGCACAGTCCTCCCCGGTCCAGTGTTACCGGCACAGTCCTCCCCGGTCCAGTGTTACCGGCACAGTCCTCCCCGGTCCAGTGTTACCGGCACAGTTCTCCCCGGTCCAGTCTCCCGCCGCTCATGTCACCAGCGCTCGTTCTGCCCGTCCCGTGCCGAGAGGGTGAGAGGGTGCACCCCTGGGGAGGAACACACGAGACAGACAGAAGGTCATCGTTCGACTGCAGGGTCATTCTGCATTAAAGGAGCTGTACCTGATTTTACTGTTTTGAAACGTGGAAAACAGAAATAGTCAATGTTCCTGATTTTTTTTTTTCATGTAGTAAAATCAAATCTGTTTTGCCCCAGTACGGGAGGTTTTGGAGGTTTTATCTCACACCGGAGCCGTTTTCATGGGATTAAGTTTGTGAGGAGGATTTTTGAAGACAATCACGGCTTGTGGAGGCGTCTAGGATCGGCCCCTCATTTCCTTACGTTACGTGCTCACGTTTACGGCGCCTGTTCACCAGGTGCTACTTGGAAACGTGCGCATGTGTGGTGCACTGACATCTTTAGAACTCTTTAAATCCTGGAGAATATCAGCTCCATCAGCTGTAGCTGTAACAGACGCTCGTGCAGCAGCCGACGACATGCGCGTCCCGCATCGGGTCCGTGTTCACTTCTTCTTCTACTTGTGTTTTTCTGGCAGGTGGCCACCAACGTTTAGGTGCATTTTCCGCCACCTACTGGGCTGGAGTGTGGGCCAGAGTACCTGCAATTCTACATTATTTTACTACTTAAATCCTTTTTAAAAGCCCTGTTTCTTTCAAAAAATGTAATAACGTCTTAAATTCCCCTTCTGCACTTTTCAATATATTATTTAAGCTAAACACCTCTTCTCTACTCCTCTGAAACTCCCGTTTAAAAACCTCCCGCTTTTCAGTATATCTGCTACAGCGCAAAACAACATGTTCTACAGTCTCTGGCTCTATTCCACACTCACACATACCTGTTGGATGGTTGCTAATTAGAAATAGGGTTTTATTCAACCCAGTGCTCTCTTCTACTAATTTCCAGGGCTTTAACCCTCCCAACCTTCTTCTGAAATTGATACAGGTGTCTCCCCTTTAGCCCTTCATCCCAGCGCCGCTGCCACTCTGATACAATCTGAGTCTTGATAATAGCTTTCACCTCTGATTTACTGAGGGCTATCTCCAAGACTCTCTCCTGTTTAAGAGATTGCTTAGAAAGCCATCTCATTCCCAACAACGTCCGCGTGAGCAGGAACCCACATAAATCTAACGACAATATGCACAAGAGTAAGACGAAACAAAATTTGATATACTTCAAAGAGTAGGTCAGGTCGGCTCTGCGATGAGAAGTGAAGAGTTCAACATTTCATCTTTTATATTAATATGAGTTTATTCACAAGTGTATTGTCATAATGATGAATGAAGGAGTCAGAAGTATATTGTGTTGTTTTGTGCACAACCCTCTGTTTCTTAAGCCCAGGTCACACTCCAGTAAACAACTTCAGAGACAGTCAAACAGGACTGCTGGTCTCACACCTCCCACACAGATACTTTCTGTTGACCAAAGGAAAAATGCAGAGCTGGAGATAACGAGAGAAACTCAGGATGAGGGAGTCGGATGGGTGCTGGACCAATCACAGCGCGCTGTACATTTTTTGCAACTTTGTATTGTGTGTTAAATACTGGCAACCTGCTATGTTGGGGCGCGCGTTTTCAGGGGAAGCAGACTCGGAACGTAGCTTTCAATAATGGCATAGTAGGTGCCAGAATTGTATTAGATTGTAAACTTAGGGAATAAACCTTTTGGATCAAAGCTACTGATTTCCGTGTTCTTCCTCTGCTGGTATGTGTTATTAGCTGATAGTGAAAGGTCTGTTTGATTCATTTCTTCCTCTCTCAGTTTTGAACACGCAAGAGGCTCCGAAAGGTAAATCAAAGAGATAAAGAGAATAACAAATCAAACTAATACTCAATATGCTGTGCTAAGGTAACGGAGCCAGAAAATAGGAGATCTTCTACAATTGGTGACCCGCCGACGTGCTGAAGGGGGGAGAATTGATCAACAGCGTGGACAGGAACGCCGGCCGGACCTGTCCCGTCAGAAACAAAAGCGCTGCGTGAGACATGCCAGTCTTCCACGGCTTGGATATCGGCAACTCCCTGGGCCCACACATAGATAAGGTAAGACAACTTTTGATTCACTTCCATTGAGAGTGTCAAAGTATGTCTATTGGCTGATTTTTCCAAATTTTAGATATATAGTATGTTTTGGGAGAGGCCGGTGACCGGTTAAAATCTGTAAATTGATGGTGGAAGGAAATAGGGACACGTTATTTAAAGGACTACACGTGGGGCGGCGACTCTAAACCCTCCGGGGACGTAGGTAGGACCTAAAACGGTTATTTAAAAGGACTACACGTGGGGCGGCGACCCTCTAAAACCCTCCGGGGACGTAGGTAGGACCTCCCAAGGATACGGACGCGTAGACTGAAATAAAGCGTTGTTGAGTGAAGCGTTGACAGACTTGGGGGCTGTCAGAAAACTCTTGAAATATAGCGTTGTTGAGTAAAGCGCTGACAGACTTAGGGACTGTCAGAAAACTCTTGAAATATAGCGTTGTTGAGTGAAGCGTTGACAGACTTGGGGGCTGTCAGAAAACTCTTATAAGGCTCAAAGCGCCAGAGAGTCTGAAGAAAATTAGTACAAAAGCGCTATGAGTTAGAGGCACTTTCGATTTAATTAAGCAGAGCTTAAAATGCGAGTTGGAGTAAATTCTGTTAAAACGCTTAGTTTAAAAATTCTATGAGTGAATGCATTAAAGAAGAAGTAGAAACGATAAACGGAGAGTAAGTATATGATAAACGGAGAGTAAGTATATGATAAACGGAGATTATAGTATATTAAGGCTTGAAAATAAGGAAATACAACTATGGCTAAAAATAATTGTGAAGAGTGGGTGTAAAAACAGGAGCGCGGGCGCCACTGAGATTAAGGAAGCGCTGCCACTCGAGGTAAGTTGGAAAAATGAGAAAACATGCGAAGTGGACATGCGAAGCAGCAGTGGCGAAATGGACAATAGAAGGAAGGATTTTCAGCCCAACACGAAGGGGAGGAGCCAAGGTGGGAGGACCGATGCCTTCGGCTCCACCTCAAGCACAGCAATCCCCGCCCCAAACAACCCTACAAGCTTGGCCTACAATATTGTTATGATGACAGTGAGGAGGAAACTAATGCTGAAGCCTATGAAGCAAAAGAAAAATTACTACAGCTCTCTAGAGAAAGATACATAGTAGAGCAAAAATACAAGAAAGCTAAAAAAGAGGACGATGAGACACACGAAGAATTCACCACCCGTTTAAAGGAGCTAGGCAAAGAATTAAAAAGTAAAGATAAAGACATAGAAACACAGGCAAGGTTGGCCTCTTGCCTGCCACAGAAAAAGAAGCCAGAATTCTATAGTAATTATCTGCTGGTGCAAACAGGGACGCCGGGAGAGCGGAGTTTTCCCTTTAGCATATCAACCGCTGGGATGTGCAGAGCTGGCCCTACTCAAAAGTAAAATACCCCACTCCAACAAGGTGGAAGAGCCTGGTTTCAGGCAGTCAAAGCGGCTACACAGACGTACACATTGGCAGTAGGGGACATTAAGGGTCTTCTGGCAGAATGTGCTCCAGCACATGTGGTTACTGGAATTCTAAGAGACACAGCCCTTACTAATTTACCAGTACATGAACCTTTTGACCCATTAGCAGAAGCACTTCTGGCACACATTGAGGCATTATATCCAGCACCACAGCCTAAACCGCCCACATTGACTCCTTTTCAGCCAGGTGCCTGCCCAAATAAATTTATGGAAGAGTGTGATCAGGCTTATGCCAATTCCATGCATGCACATCCTTACCGCACACCTCAAACGACCTGCCTCTTCCTACAAGGCGTTTTGGAAGCCTTGCCCAAACAGTTAAATGAAAACATGCAGGGCACTCCTGGCCTGACAGCGAATCCTGATATGTTCCTCACATATTTTAGACATCACGCAGACATTTTTAATAAAAAACATAGAGAACAGAGAGAGAACACAGAGAAACTACAAGAAGAACTTTTAAAAATGCAGGTAAATCAAGCTAAACAGCAGGCAACAAACGCCAAAAAGGAACTAAAAGCTGTAAAGCAGATGGTGGCCACAACCCCTGACTCACAAACTGATACAAACATTGCCCCAGCACCAGCAAGCGTGTTATACGCAACCCAACCTCAGGCCTACGGGCCCCCACGACCACCACATACATTCGACCAGACCCATATTCATGTACACGCCCACGGAAATGGGGGGTTTAGGGGTAATGCTGGAGGAAGAGGAGGTGGACAAAGGGGAGCCCGTGGTGGAGGGCCCCAGATGAGGGGACAACCCACAAGAGGACGGGGCGTGGTGCCCCACCTCCATGGGAGGAGCAGGCGTACCGCAGTACCCTGTTACTGGAAACTACAATTATGATGGATATCAGGATTAGGTGCCCAGTGAGTCCCAGCCCCACTCCTGAGCCGTTTATTCCTGTGGAGGTGAGTGGGAACACTTTAATGATGCTGGTCGACACGGGTGCGACTCATTCAACCCTGAGGAGCGTGCGACCTGGGGAATTAAGTGACAAATGCATCAACTTGGCGGGGCTCACGGGTAAACCCACACCTCTACGTTTGACAAAACCACTGACTATGAAAATTGCTGGACAACAGCTCAAAACCTCGTTAATTCATTCACCCAAAACGCCGGTCAGCTTGTTGGGCAGAGACATTTTGCAAGCGACAGGAGCCATCATACACTGCGAACCTGAACAAATGACTGTCACATGGCCTGATGGACATGCCGTGCAGTGCACACCCAACTATCGTGCTGGATTATATTTGGCCACACCCGAGGGACCGGATGCTTGTGTCTCTATTTATTGGGGACTTCTGCAACCAGATTCACTGGAAATGAAGGGACTTTATGCAAAAATGTTACAGTGGAAGCCATGGTTTTCCATGCTCTATCCCTACTCCCCTCCAGCAGATCCACTACATGTGACCCTCTTCTATGACAGACATAACGACATGAGCTACCAGATAGAATTTAATGAGAATGTTGATGGCAACAAGTACAAAATTGAGACTACACACTTCTATGTCCATGAGTCAGGAGTTGTGGCGCCGGTTATTTTACCAAGGAATTAGAACCATACTACAAAAGGGACTCTCTGTCTGACCCACATGTGTCGTTGCTCCTCGGTCCCGGCCATGAGGCAAGGGAAATGGGACCACTGACACATATTTTGAATTCTGCTCCAGATTGGGAGCAGACACCTCTGTCAAACGTGAGATTTAGCAGAACACATCAGGCTTATAAGGTAGTAACTGGTAAAACTACAGACATAATTTTGGCAGAAGAGGAACTCATCACAAGGACACATGGCAGGGAACTTACGGATCATGACGGGGCAGGAGAAATGCTTTCTAAATTTCCAGATTCTCTGTCGTCACAGGGACCAGCTGACATTGGCAAGTGTCAAACAATTAAACCTGTCAAATTGGAAGTTACCAAGGATGCACATGTTTATGTACCTCAGAGACCACTTAAAAATCAGGCACAGGTGAGGGGAGTTGATGAGGCCCTGACTGACCTCTGGAACGCGGGAGTGTTGGAGATGTCTAATTCCAGTTGGAACACCCCGCTTAATCCAGTACCAAAACCTGACAGTACATATAGGATGGCGCATGACTTAAGGAAAGTAAATGACGTGACCACGACTCCTTTGCTGCCAGTTCCAGACCCACACAAATGCTTATCTGTGTTAACACCAGACATGACATACTACACAGTGATTGATCTCAAACATGCCTTCTTTACGATCCCCTTGGCCCCTGAGTGTAGATATCAGTTTGCATTCACACATAGAGGAGTGAAATTACAGTACAAGGTGCTGCCACAAGGGCATAAAAATGCTCCCGGCATTTTTAACCAAATTCTGAAAGAATGTCTCAAAGACACACCAGTGTTGCCTGGCTCTGCCATCGTTCAGTATGTTGATGACATCTTAATTGGCTCTGTAAGTGCCACAGACTGTCTCGAGATGACCCACAGGGTGTTAGCCAGGTTGTGTGAGCATGGGTTCAAGGTGTCTAAAAAGAAACTACAGTGTTGCAGACCACAGGTTCTCTTTCTAGGTAAAATAATTACAGCAGGTTTTGTTAAGCCGACCCCAAATCAGAAACAATCTATCTTACAGGCACCAAGGCCAGAAACAGTTAAAGACATGCTCTCATTTTTAGGACTTGCTAACTATTCCAGGTACCATGTACCTGATTACACTGGGAAGTCGGCAGCGTTGTGTGCCATGATCAGTGAAGCAGGAGTGAGAGAGTTACAAGCACGGCTAAATTGGACGCAGGAGGCAGATTTAGCTTTTACTGAACTAAAACAAGCACTAGCCACTTGTGCCGACTTAGCTATTCCAGACTACACAAAACCGTTCCATTTTGATACCTCTTTGACTGCACATTCAGGACATGGCATTCTTTGGCAAAAAGCCAGCTCGGGACACAGATCTATCATTCTTTATGTGTCCACATTGTTGGACCCGGTGGCTTCTAAGTCAACCCACTGTGCATTGTTTGCCACCACCCTCTCACAACTTCTTAAAAAGGTGGCTCACGTGGTCATGGGGCATTCCCTCATTATCTACACCAACCATTCTGTGGTTTCCTACGTTCTGTCTAACTCTTTTGCTCTGACCTCAAGTCGTCAGTTGAAACTGTCCAGTGAACTGCAGGCACCCAATCTTACTTTTGTGCCCGACGACACAGCCAACTCCTCACAAGGCTTGACTGTTTCAGGGACTCTGCATCAGTGCGAGGTTTTCTCGAAAGCTGAAACTCAGCTTAGGGATGACCTGTTTGACAAACCTATTCCGGACTCCAGACTGTTCTTTACAGATGGACATTGTCATAGAGCAATGGATGGAACACTACAGGCATCGGCAGCTGTGGTGGAATTTCTTGATTCAAAAACGATACCAACCTTGGCCACTTGGGGCCCTGAATCGGCCTCCGCTCAATATGCAGAACCTATGGCCATACACATGGCCTTTCTTCAGGCCAAAGGACACAGAGTCACAATTTATACGGACTCCGCCTATGCTTGTGGTCTTATCCACAGAGATTTACCAACTTGGAGAAGGAATGGCTTCCTTACAGCAAAAGGCACGCCGGTGGCCCACAGGGACATGTGTGAGTTACTATCTAACTCTTTGCTCTTACCAACTGCTGTGGCAGTTGTTAAAGTTCCTGGCCACTCTAAAGCGACCTCAATCACAGCTTTGGGGAATAATGCAGCCGATATTGCAGCCAAACAGGCTGGAAGCTTTCTGCCGCCTGGACATGCACACACTGATGCCTTGGCTTTGGTCCATCTCATCCAGAACTACCGCCCTGTATTGACACATGATGTATGGGCAAAAATTGCTACCCTGACTGAACATGATCTTATTAGGACCGAGTCAGGTTTACTCTGGATGCCAGAAATTATCTGGCACTCTCTGCAGGCATTACTTGACACTCTTCCGCCTGGACAGGCTCACTCTTTGCAACTACATTTGGACTCATATTGGACTGACAGACCGTGGAATTGTGACACACAGTGTCTGCAGGTGACGGAGACATTATTACAGGCTCAAAAATCAATGGACTCACACTTTTGGGGACAAAACAAAGATGCAGACTTATATGAGGATGGCATTTATCGCGGACCAACAGGTTTCCCTTACTTGATTCCGGCGGTGGTCCAAGAGGCATTGGCAGAGATACATGGGCCCTCCCATCTTAGCCCAGCTGCCATGACCAACATTCTAAAGGAAAATTTCTACCACCCCTCCCCAACTGCCATCTGTAGGAACTTTGTCCGCACTTGTCGGACTTGTGCATTGTATAATCCACATCCTCACAGTCTCAGGGAGCTGGGACACACAAAGGTAGGTAGATACCCAGGGGACATTCTGCAAATAGACTTCACCGACATGAGACACCCGGTGAATGGTAAGAGATACGTGTTTTCGATTGTCGACTCCTTCTCAGGTTGGCCTGAATTCTATCCTTGTGCCAGAGAGACTGCAGAAATGGTTATTAAAACACTGGTCACAGAATGGATTCCCGCTGGGAGTCCCTACTGAAATTCATTCTGATTCTGGGACACACTTTACTGCAAAGGGCGTGAAAAAGGTGTGTTACCTACTGGGCATTCACAAAACTTTTGCTTCTGTATATCACCCAAAGGCAACTCCAAAGTTGAGCGTGCTCACCGCACACTGAAACAAATTCTTGCTAAAATGATACATGACAATGAAAGGAACTGGTTACAATTGCTGCCTAATGCACTTTTGTGCATGAGAACCACGGTCAATCATAGACACGGCTTCACCCCATTCGAATTAGTTTATGGCAGGGCCATGCCAGGTTCCCTTGCGGCGGCCAGGTCACCACCACTGCCCGAAGTACTGAGCTTTTTCCAATACAAACCATACTTTGAAGCTCTCCAATCTATAACTAAGACACTGACTGGCATGTTGCCCTCACATAGAGCTGCCGCAGTCTTGTATGACCACACTTTTGGCCTTCCAGATCTGGTGTACATCAAACAAGGGGTCAGGAATTCCTGGACGGAACCTCGCTACAAGGGACCCTACAAAGTGACTTTTAGGACAGCACACGCCTTACAGGTCGAGGGGAGTGACAAGTGGTACCACTGGTCTCACATTAAACCTCACTATGACAAAAGTGGGTCTGAGAGCCCCACTGAAGGGGACCAGGCAGAACAAACAGGCACAACGGAAGAACCAAGATAAGGACATGACTCATTCAAGCTACATTAACAGCTTCTCTGCTTGGCTAAGACAGCCAGGACCTATGACGTTACCTAAGTGGGTGTGGGCTCTTGTGTTTATCTGCGCCTCCATAGGCTGTCCTTTGTTGATGCAATTGGATAACATAGATAAATGCGCAGGGTTGGTTCAGGATCATCCAGTGGAGTCGCTGCGGGAAGTACTATATAAAACTTGTAAAGATAACATGAAAAAGCAAAGTGTGGCCATATACTGTGATCATGAAGGCACTCTACTGGTAAAAATGAAGGCACTAGGCCACACCCAACAGGTTTTAGATTGGATAAAACAATGTACAGACAATGCTAAGCAGACACCTTCGAGAATCAAGAAAAACAAGGTAACAATTGTTCTAATGTGATGTTCTATGATTTAACTAATGTGACTGTGCCTATTCCCTCAGAAGGACATGGACCCAGGAGGCGACGTTCACTAGTAGACATGAACCCCATGGTAACAAATGGTTGAAATTGGCCCGTTATACAGCAAACAAAATAAACATAACAACTCCTTGCTGGGTGTGCGCTTTTAGACCGCACCACTCCGGTGAAACCCCTCAATCGGTCCCACTGCCAGTATCAGTTGAAGAGACAGTGTGCCTATTAAGACAACCACTTTGGTCAGGTTTTAATTTTTCGCTCCCAGGCTGTAATTCATTTAGCAAGTATTCCAAATGGAAGGAATGGGTCATGCCTGTAAATTGGACCAAAGCCACTAATCGGACAACGGAACAGAGATTGCAATTTGCAGGCATGTCACATTTCAGAAATCAACTAACAGCTTCAATGTGCTTCAGAAGTTGGCTATTTTTGTTGGTGTTATTTTGCTGTTGTGTGTTGTTTGTTTTTGTTGTGTTATTCCACTTTTCAGGAGTATGATTTCTAAGGCAATGACCTCACTCTCTGGAGGAATATATTTTAATGCCGAAAGCCACCCTGGGGCTCCAGAGGTGGGCTTGAGAGAGGGATGCCCTGAAGGGGCGACAGTGAGAGTGAGGATGAATATACCCTGAAGGCCAGGAGAGCACTCGAGTGGTTTGATGAGGAAGACGGCTGTGGTAATGGTACATGTGGGGTGGATTTCATTGATGAATAAGGATTTTGTATTCGTTTTGTTTTGTTTAATATTTTAATGAGGTCTCTGCATATATGCTGTTTTGTTTAATATTTTAATGAGGTCTCTGCATATATGCTGTTTTGCTTAATATTTTGATGAGGTCTTTCGACCTCAGAAGAGAGAACTGAAGAGTTCAACATTTCATCTTTTATATTAATATGAGTTTATTCACAAGTGTATTGTCATAATGATGAATGAAGGAGTCAGAAGTATATTGTGTTGTTTTGTGCACAACCCTCTGTTTCTTAAGCCCAGGTCACACTCCAGTAAACAACTTCAGAGACAGTCAAACAGGACTGCTGGTCTCACACCTCCCACACAGATACTTTCTGTTGACCAAAGGAAAAATGCAGAGCTGGAGATAACGAGAGAAACTCAGGATGAGGGAGTCGGATGGGTGCTGGACCAATCACAGCGCGCTGTACATTTTTTGCAACTTTGTATTGTGTGTTAAATACTGGCAACCTGCTATGTTGGGGCGCGCGTTTTCAGGGGAAGCAGACTCGGAACGTAGCTTTCAATAATGGCATAGTAGGTGCCAGAATTGTATTAGATTGTAAACTTAGGGAATAAACCTTTTGGATCAAAGCTACTGATTTCCGTGTTCTTCCTCTGCTGGTATGTGTTATTAGCTGATAGTGAAAGGTCTGTTTGATTCATTTCTTCCTCTCTCAGTTTTGAACACGCAAGAGGCTCCGAAAGGTAAATCAAAGAGATAAGAGAATAACAAATCAAACTAATACTCAATATGCTGTGCTAAGGTAACGGAGCCAGAAAATAGGAGATTTTCTACAGAAGGCAAGAATAGAAGTTAATGAGGCTAATGAATCTGAACATATAAGAGCTTCCTCCACTCTATTTTCTTCTACCCACTGTAATGCCATCACAATTGCATTCATTTCTACTGAATAAACTGCAAGGTGATCAGAAGTCCTCTGGTTCTTTTGAATATTTAACTCCGGTACCACAAACGCCAAACCTGTTTTCCCTGATTCAGTTTCTTTTGAACCATCTGTATAAATGACAGTGCAACCTGAATAAATATTCTGAATTCTCTCATACACAGCCTCCACTAAATTCCTTCTTCCTCTACTCTTCAACTCATGAACATAAAAATCAACATTAGCATTAGGTAAGAGCCAGAAAGGCGTAATTGGACCCGGTACAACAGCACTATACTTTATCCCCTGAATTCCCATCTCTTTTGCAGTTTTACTTGCAATCTAAGCACAACATGCAGTTTTTGCCTTCCCACTTTCCCAACATGGCAAGAGTGTTTTAACTGTAGGATGTCTCTTCTCCGTATGTCCCTGTAAATGAACCCAGTACTGCATCATGATTTATTTATGTCTCAAATCTAAAGGTAACTCTCCCATCTCCACTTGAATCGCTGTAACAGGAGAAGTCTTTAAAGCCCCACAGCAAAAAAAAACCAAGATGGCCACGCACACGTTTCAGAGTTTGTTTACTCCCTGACAAAAGTCGTTTATGTATTTTTAAACTTGTAATACTCCTGACGTGTGCTGCTGACCACTTGGCCAGGTCCCCCTTGAAAAAGAGATCTCGATCTCAATGGGTGTTTTTCTGGTTAAATAAAGGTTAAAATATATATATATCCTCAACGCTTGATTTTGAGTAGCTTCTAATCTACATTTTAGTGTCTTAGTCACTTCCCTGTACACCAAGCATCCATAATCCATCACTGACCTTATTAATGCAATGTATATGTTTCTAAGAGCAGTTCTATCTGATGATTCATTATGTATTTTTATCTCACTGTGTATTATTAAAGGTAACATTCTCACTCTTTTCTACTATTACTATCACATGCATATTGTATTACAATATCAAGTACATGTTTGTAATCTGTGTGTTCTGAGTTCGCAGAATAACATCGTGTTTTGCAGAAGTATGCAAACGCCAAATCCAACGAACAGGAAACATCTGTTTAGGTGGCCACCATGGGAGAGAAGAAGAACACAATGACAATGAATATTTTAATGTGAAGTGTTATCCTGTTATTCCCACTGCCTTTGTTATGTGTTGAAATGTTTCCCCCTCCTTTTGAGATAAGGCAGTGGGTGATGTAACTGGGGTTCTTAATCTTAATAAAAGAGGAGAGGGGGCGAGTGAGCTGGTACATGTGACTGAAGGCTTTCTCTCCGTCCTCTCTCCTCGCGAGTAAACTAAATTAATCTCTCTTGTCTTTCTTCATTTATTAGCAGGGTTGCAGACCTTAATCTGAACCTATCACTATCTGCCCCCCATTCAGATCCTGTCAAACACCTCATTATATTAATACCTTTTTTGCACTTTTCCTCAACCAATTTTATATGATCATTCCATAACAACTTTGAGTCAAACACCAATCCCAAAAATCTAAAACTACTGACCCTCTCAATTCTTTCCCCATACATTTTTAATTCAACTTCCTCCCTCTTTTTCCCACTAAAAATCACTGATTTAGTTTTCTCCACTGAAAACTTAAATCCCCAGATGTAAGACCAGTTTTCAACTACCCTCATAGCCCTCTGGATTTTGTTTTGCACTATTCTCAGGTTCTTTCCTCTTTTCCACAAGGCCCCATCATCAGCAAACAAAGATTGCATAATATCAGGTTCAATACTTCTAAAAACATCATTAACCATTATTAAAAATAAAAGAGGACTAATAACGCTGCCCTGAGGTGTGCCATTATCCACCTTACACTTAGCTGACAGAGTTGCTCCCATCTGAACTTGAATACTTCTTTCAAATAGGACATTTTTGATCCTATTAAATGCCCTACCTCTAATTCCCATTTTAAATAATTTGATCAACAAACCCTCCTTCCAAACCATGTCATACGCCTTCTCTATATCAAAGAAAACTGCCAGCAATACCTCCTTATTTACTTGAGCTTTTCTTATGTCGGACTCTAAACACACAACTGGGTCCATCGTCCCCCTGCCTTTCCACTTTGAAAAGGTGAAAACAGTCCCTTACTCTCAATGTGGAATGTTATTCTCTCGGTTATCATCCTCTCCATAATTTTGCCAATGTGCGAAGTTAAAGCAATAGGTCTATAACTTAATGGGCTCGTAGGATCTTTCCCTGGTTTAACAATGGGAATAATCACAGCTTCTCTCCAGCTACAGGGTAATCTGCCTTCCTCCCACACTTTATTAAACAACCCTAACAATTTATTTTCAGCCTGCCTACCAAGATGTTTCAGCATAATATAACAGATCTGATCCTTTCCTGGAGCAGTCATGCCAGACTTAGCTATAGCTCTCTTCATCTCTGCCATAGAGAAAGGGGCATCCATCACCTGATTATCCAAGACTACGTTATCCAAAATCTCACTATTTGCCATTCTTGTTTGGGCCCTTCCCCGTTTCCCCGCCTCTGATAAATTATCTGAGCTATGAATTTTAGCAAATGCCTGGACCATTAATTGGATATGCCCTCTCTCTTCTAATCCCTCTCATTTTCCTAATCATTCCCCATACATTTCCCAGAGGAGTAGTTCTGCCAATTGTGTCACAATACCCTCTCCAGCTTGCCTTTTTTGCTTGCTTAACAACTTTCCTCACCTGTGCCTGCGCCGTTTTATATTCTATCAACGTCTGCAAATTGTGTGTCCTTTCCAATTTCTTAAAACTTCTGTTTCTCACCTTTATCGCTTCAGTACATTCCTGTGTCCACCAGGGGACTGCACGCTTACTCATTCTCCCCTTACTCTTAGGAATGGCCAAATTAGCAGACCTTGTCACTACTTCTCTAAACGTTCTTTCCACCTCCTCAATATCCAGACTTAAATCAACTTCCTCCATATCCCTCTCGCATGTATACTTAAATACATCCCACTTAGCCTTACTAAAAATCCATCTCTCATGTTTTTCCCCCTCACTCTCATCCTTATTCATACTTATATTGCAAAAAATTGGATAATGCTCACTGCCAATAGTCGAATCCTCACCTACATCCCATTCACAGATACCAGCAAGTGCTCTTGACACCAATGTTAAATCTAAAGCTGAGCGTCTCCCTGTATGAACATCTATCCGTGTTCCTCTTCCATCATTCATGCACACTAAATTATTGTCCTCCAAAAACTGCTCCACCACCCCCCCATTTGCATCATTCCTACAGCTCCTACCCTGGATTTCTTTCAATTTTTCTAGCTGCAATTTCTTACAAGGATTGTAAAAATGAATAACAGTGATAACTTGCCAATTAATCCAAATTTCAACAACAATAAACTCATCCTCCCTCCCCTTATTAACAACTCTAAAAGGTGTATTTTCTCTAATAAAAGTGACACACCCTCCTCCACTCCCTTCCACCCTGTCACACCTCACCGCAGTGTAATTCACAATTCTAAAATCCATGATTCCTGTACACAAATAATTTCTGGAGTATTTGGTAAATGCACAATAAACCACTTAAATTCCTGACCATTAGAAATTAAGCTTCTTGCATTCCAACGAATAATTAAAACCATCACGAGCTACTGTCAGTCTTTTTCGGCCTCAAGTTCATCTCTAACCTCTTCCCAATGAAGATCATCACTTTTCAGATGACTCACTGCTGCCTTGACAATAACCTGAATTCTCTCAGTTTTGGACTTTATCTCCTTTGTTGCATTAATATCCCCTGCAAGAAATGTTATGAGTCGTTTGACAAAATCCCTGTTAGATTCTGGTGGCTCTAATGGTTGAGACACTATCTGAGTATGCCTGCTTTCGTGCTGCTCATATTCATGATCTTCTCCACATCGCACACACCTCCTTTTTCCTTTGCAATACTGAGCTGTATGACCAAACCTTTGGCACTTAAAACATCGGAGGGGGCGGGGTACATATGCTCTAACACAGAGGTTCCCAAACTTTTCTGGCCAGGACCCCCAAAATAGCCATGCAACCAACTCAGGACCCCCAAAGCGAAATGAAAAATAATTCTAAGAGTCAAGTCAGGTTTAATGTTGGTTATTTGAATAGTTTATTGTCTTATTAGACCCTATTTCACTAAATGAAATTGTATTTAATTAGAAAAATAGAGCAAATACAGTCTCATATTTCTTCAAATTATATCTTGAAATCATCTCACGACCCCCAGCTCACCCCTCGCGACCCCCCGGGGGGTCCCAACCCCCACTTTGGGAACCACTGCTCTAACAGAATAAGTCATATAACCCAAGAACACCTTTGGAGGGAAGGATACCTCATCAAACTCGAGTAAGATACTTTCACTATACCTCTTTTCTCCATTTTTAAAGACCTGAAGTCTTCTGGCATCTTTAAGTTTCCCTCCTCTCAAATTCGATTTTATTTCCATATGAATCCCCCAGATCACCCCTTTGCTTAGTCTAGTCCCTTTTTCAATATGACTCACGCTTGTCACTTTATGCCTCCCTATCTCCTTCAACCGGCAAGCCCTATCCCTCTGCTCTTCTGTATTGCAGATTATCATTAGGTTCCCATCCCTTAGGACTTTTGCAATGGTGATCTCTCCAACTTGATTCTTCAAAATTGTAGTTAACTTCACTGGACTGATTGCTTGAAGACCATTTTCCTCACCAAATCTTACAATAACTTAACATTTTTTTGCTCCTCCTCCATTTCCACCTCTCTTCCTTCAGATCTTGTCGTCATTCTCCCCTTCTTCTCTGCTCCGACATTAATTGGCGAATTTCCTCTTTTACCACTCATTCTTTTTCTTAAGCCGTCCGTATAATTTATTTATTTATTATTTTTAACAGTGGGGTGTCTGTTTTTAATTACTCAAAATAACATGAAATGCATTGATCTATTTGAGAAGTTTTAACCCTTTTTAAGCATATTTTAATGACATGAGCCTGACACTCCAGAAGTTACAAGAAAAAAGTGTTTGTGAAAACGGGTCATTAATGGAGGTCAGATCGCTCGGTTGTTAAAAGTGTTGCATGTTACTGCGTTAGTGACGCTAGCTGTGCTCATTAGCATAGCCTTTACCTTTGTAGTTGTGGATGGAGCAGCAAATGTACAATTTAAATCCTTTTTTCTCACTGACTCAAGGAGCAGGAGAGAGAATCTGAGAGAGACATTATTTTATTGAAGGTTTCAGCAGGTCCTGGAGGCGTCTGAAAAGCCCGACACAGTGAGTTTTTGAAACCAAACGCAGCGCATCGGCCACAAACTGGAGCGGACATGACTTTGCCGGTGGGAGGAGCAGCACAGAGTCAATTAAAGCAGAACTAAGTCACTTCAGCGACAGAGCGCCCTCTGCAGGTCTCTTGTGAAAAGATTCTTCATTTTGGTCTTTGAAGTAAATTCCTAGCAATATACGGAAACTGTCAATGTTGTGGGTTTTTTTTTTTCAATAGTTATTCTGACTTTTTTTTTTTTTTTTTGGGATAGTTATTCTGACTTTTTTTCGATAGTTATTCTGACTTTTTTTTTTTTTGGATAGTTATTCTGACTTTTTTTTTTTTTGATAGTTATTCTGACTTTTTTTTTTTTTTTTTGGATAGTTATTCTGACTTTTTTTTTTTTTTGGGGGGATAATTATTCTGACTTTTTGGGGGGTAGTTATTCTGACTTTTTTTTTATAGTTATTATGACTTTTTTTTTCTATAGTTATTCTTACTTTTTTTTTTTTGGGGTAATTATTCTGACTTTTTTGGGGGATAGTTATTCTGACTTTTTTTCCCGAGTTATTCTGACAGAATAACTATCGGAAAAAAAAAAAGTCAGAATAACTATCGAAAAGAAAAAAAAACACAACATTGACAGTTCTACGCTTCCGGAGGAATACTTTGTCAACTTTATGATTATATTTTTTTCAACTATATTATATTTGAACCATATTATTATATTAAGTACATACAAACATGGAGCAAAACAACACGACAGAAACAGTAAGTGAACAGCAACAATAATAAACACAAACAAACAAACCCATGACAAGAGGACAAAACAAAAACATGAACATCAACTTTTTAAAGATATTCTGGGTTTTTATGACCTTTTTATTGTCAATATGTTTGTAATTGGGTGACGTGCAGTACATAAGAACCAGGACCCAGGAAGTAGGAATAAAAAGGCTGATGGAAATTCAAACAAAAGGAACAGGCCAGATATACCTTTATGCAAATTAAGTAAAAGTAGGCGTGCATAAGGAGTTCCAAGTTTCTAAGAACACAAAGAAGTACAAAAACATGTCAATCAAAGCGGCCATTGCTGTGGAGGCTGTACACACGAGGGCCACAGAGGACCTGGTCTGATGTGGAGCAGATGCTGAATGACCTTTGACCCAGGACGGGGCATCGTCACGGAGATGAAAAAACACTTTCAATGTTTAATTGTGTCGATATATTGTCTTGATAAAAGTGGTTCCAGTTGGGTTTACTGTTGCTCCATTTGATCTCTTGGATATATATGCCCATTATTATTATTATTATTATTATTATTATTATTATTATTATTATTCTTATTATTATTATTGTCGTTATTATTATTATTGTTATTATTATTATTATTTTATCCTTTTTTTTATTGAACTAGGGATGTGAGATGGTTATTTGGGTGTTTGAATGATAAAAGGGTGATATTATTATTATTTTATTTTATTATTTTAATTTTTTTTTTTTTTTTTTTATCTGCGCTGAACATAGAACTATAATAAAAACTGGAAGATGAATACAAGATTGCCGTCATGTTTATACCTATTGAGAGTGCTCATTGGCGCATGACCCCAAAAGTTTCTTACTTCGCATTTACTTCCTGATCTGGGCTGACATCTTTGTTTTACTTCCTGATACGATGGCTGCCATCTTTGTTTTACTTCCTGAAACGATGGCTGCCATCTTTGTTTTAGGGCGCCACGTGACGACAATCCCCCACTTCATATAAAAACGGTAATTTCGGTGATTTTAGAAACGGTAGAAAAGAACTTTTCCTTCTATTTTATTTAAATACAGATAATAATTCACTACTGTCTGCAATTATAATGTGCAATTTTAGAAAAAGGCTGGTTCCAAGAGGCTGCAGTACCTCGCACGGCCACAAATCAATCTGGGACCACAGCCAGAGGGGGCGTACCTTATCCAGTTCTTTTAATACATCCATGGCGCTGAAAAATAAACCCTGCGCCTGTCCCTTTAAGTTCCTCCCACAATGCACCACTCCTGCGCTGACAGCACTTCCGGGTTTGTTCCACGTGAGTTCGGCCGGTGCGAAACATGTCAACAACAAACCCTGCAGCCGCCGCGGAGACGAACGGGGCTGATGACCGGGACCGGGACCAGGACCTGGACCAGGACCGGGAGCAGGGCGATGGCTACCCGGTGTTCGAGGCGCTGCACTCGGCGGCGCTGCGGGCGGCGGGGCTCCCTCAGATCCTCTGGAGGAGTCTGCACCGCAAGATCCGGGACGAGGTGAGGCTTAGATCCGCACAAACCTCCGCAGGAGAAACGAGAACTCTGAAGAACCGGGTCTAAATGGCACAAAAGTATGGCTTAGTTTGGCGCGAGGGCATCTGTTGCAATTATTTATTATAGTGTTACATCCGTCAAGTTGCAGTTTGTGAAAAAAATTAAATAAATAAAAGTTTGAAGTTTTTTTTATTATTTTTTTATTTTTTTTAATTAAATCATAACATTTTACAAAACAGGATTAAACCAAAAGTACATTGAATTACTCGAAGCGACGGGAGACAATTAAATCATGATCATAATAAAACCAGGCATCAACATTTCATTTGGTATTTTTCGATCATTTTCAGTGTCTTGGTGGCTTTTTGACTTGATATGTTCTAGTGACTCTGGATGTCCGTTAATTTCTATTGTTAATAGTTTAAATTGAGGCTTGTTGCTGTATCTTTCTTTATGGATATGATATTTACCAAACAAGGTATAAAGGTACACTATATATTGTACTTATTTATTGTATTAGTTTGAAGTTGCTGAGTTCTAAAGCTGAACCCCTCTGTGATGTCATCAAAAAGCGACATACCATTGAAAACACAGAGACAATTTACATAAACGGACACATTTTCCTGACAGTTTAAGCCGTCGTTCAACAAAATAAAGTGTTATCAGGGATTATTATTTATCAAATCATAACTATTGTGTAATGTATGTGTTTGTTGGTCCTTGTTTACAGTCTGGTTGCTATGGTAACAGTTGTAGAATTACCTCTAACTGTGTCATATTTGTGTCATGTTCAACAGGAAGTAACATCATAAACTTTACACAAACTGTCAAACTGGGACAAACGGGACAAATGTTTAGTCAAATCCTAAATAGAATCATCTTCACTACGTTTTAGTCAAATGTGTCGTTGAATCTGTCGGCGAGACTTTAATGTTAACAGTTTTAAAGTCTATAAGGCTCTCAAAATGTTCTAATTGTAACTTAAGTTTGGTGGGAGGGCACCTGTGGCAATTATTTACTATAGTTTTACAAAAATTAAAATTTTAAAATGACAGGAAGTCGTGCCGAATCCCTCTGTGATGTCATCAAAAAGCGACGCACCGTTGAAAATATGTTATCGGGGATTATTGTTTGTCTGGTTGCCGTGGTAACAGTCGGATGGCAAAGTGTGTCATCAAATCTGAAATAAAATCGTGTTCAGTGAGTTTTAGTCAAATGTGTCGTACTTTAAAGTTTTTTTCTGTAATTGTCCCGCTAAATTGTCCGGTCGAGTGCTCGGAAAATGCCGTTTTCACCTCCCCCCTGTCTCCCCCCACTCAGGAGGAGAACTGTAGAACCTCAGGAGGAGAACTGTAGAACCTCAAGAGGAGAACTGTAGAACCTCAGGAGGAGAACTGTAGAACCTCAGGGGGAGAACTGTAGAACCTCAGGAGGAGAACTGTAGAACCTCAGGAGGAGAACTGTAGAACCTCAGGAGGAGAACTGTAGAACCTCAGGGGGAGAACTGTAGAACCTCAGGGGGAGAACTGTAGAACCTCAGGAGGAGAACTGTAGAACCTCAAGGGGAGAACTGTAGAACCTCAGGGGGAGAACTGTAGAACCTCAGGGGGAGAACTGTAGAACCTCAGGGGGAGAACTGTAGAACCTCAGGGGGAGAACTGTAGAACCTCAGGTGGAGAACTGTAGAACCTCAGGTGGAGAACTGTAGAACCTCAGGTGGAGAACTGTAGAACCTCAGGGGGAGAACTGTAGAACCTCAGGGGGAGAACTGTAGAACCTCAGGAGGAGAACTGTAGAACCTCTGGAGAACTGTAGAACCTCGGGAGGAGAACGGGAGAACTGTAGAACCTCAGGAGGAGAACTGTAGAACCTCTGGAGAACTGTAGAACCTCAGGGGGAGAACTGTAGAACCTCAGGAGGAGAACTGTAGAACCTCAGGAGGAGAACTGTAGAACCTCATGGGGAGAACTGTAGAACCTCAGGGGGAGAACTGTAGAACCTCAGGGGGAGAACTGTAGAACCTCAGGAGGAGAACTGTAGAACCTCTGGAGAACTGTAGAACCTCAGGAGGAGAACGGGAGAACTGTAGAACCTCAGGAGGAGAACTGTAGAACCTCTGGAGAACTGTAGAACCTCTGGAGGAGAACTGTAGAACCTCAGGAGGAGAACTGTAGAGCTGGAGGAGAACTGTGGAGCTGGAGGAGAACTGTGGAGCTGGAGGAGAACTGTGGAGCTGGAGGAGAACTGTGAAGCTGGAGGAGAACTGTAGAACCTCTGGAGGAGAACTGTAGAACCTCTGGAGGAGAACTGTTGAACCATGAAGCTGGAGGAGGACGCGGTGGAGGAGGACGGTGTGGCGCTGGATGCGGCTCTGACTCGTGTTCTTGTCTTCTTCGTTGCAGGTTTTCGACGCTGGAGAGGTGTTTGGGATCGTGCAGATTCAGGAGGACGGTGAAGACGGCTCGGCCGCTCGCCTCGTGGGGTCGAAGGTCGTGGTGACGCGGGAGAGCGGGCTGCAGGTGGACCACCCGGACAGGTGGGGGCGCCGTCGTAGCCCGGAGACCCTGAACCCTGAACGTTTACTCCTCAGATCGACCAATCACAGCGTCTTTTTCCTTATCAATAAAGTTCTAAATCGTGAACACCGACACAACAAACGCTCCCTGTCAAATATGACCCTGGTTTAGTCTCTGTTTTGTCTCTGTGAAGGGTTAAAGTGGATGAGGCTGTGACATTATCCAAACTCAATGTTATTTCCATTGTCAAAAACTTGCCTGAAGTGGTTTGAAATGTCAGTCAAGCACGTTCGAGGCTCCTGCGCACGACTCCAGGACTATCCAGATCTTATTTTTGAACCGTTCGGCACGTCCTGTCAGGTATGCTGTGAAGGGGGTTGATAGCCACTAACCGCTACAACACCAACTTGTTCACGCCGCTTTTCTGTTCAGCTTTTTATTTAAATGTGTCCAGAGCATAGAACTACAATAAAATCTGGAAATGAACTCAAAATTCCACCCTGTTAATCCCCGTGACGGGTGCTCGTTGGTGCATGAAGCCAAATTTTTTTTTTTTTCCGCGTTACTTCCTGGACAGGGGCTAGCACCTCCCACTGTGTGACGACAACCTCCCATGATGCTTTGAGGGACGTGAAAGATCACACAGCTCTGAAGTTTTTGTGTTAGCGTTAGCTTGTGTGATTGTAATTGTGTTCTTCATGTTAGACCAAATGTGAAGCGTCTAAAATAAAATACAACTCCCAGATGTCTCTGTCTGACCATGTCACGTGCTTCTGTTTGTATCGTCCGACGCTCGTTCACGCGGCTCACACGTGTTTACTGTGATGTCACTTCATATAAAAACGTAATTTCAGTGACTTTACAAACGGTTAAAAAGGACATTTCCTTCTATTTTATTTTAATACTGAAAATAATTAGGTACTATTTGCAATTTTAATTTGCATTTATACAAAAGTCTGGGCCCAAGAGGCTGCAGTACCTCGCACGGCCACTAATCAACCTGGGACACAGACAGAGGGCCGTGTTACCATGGAGAGCAGGAGGGGGGGGGCTTAGCGTGTCTCTTCTCGTCTTCTGTGTCTCCTCTGTGTCTCTTCTGTGTCTTCTCGTCTTACGTTCTGGTCTCACGTGTCCCCTCTGTCCCGTCCTCAGCGTCTCCTCTGTGTCTCCTCTGGTCTCACGTGTCCCCTCTGTCCCGGTCCTCAGTGTGTTCCTGGTGGACCACGCCTGGACCACGCGGGGATCGTTGGCCCGGCAGCAGCTGCAGGAGGCTCCGGGCCTGATGCCCCGGATGGCGGCGCTCATGGGGCTGGACTTCCACGGAGAAGTCCCAGATCCAGAGACGGTGGACCAGGTCCTGGACGAGATGTGGAAGTACAACCAGACCTACCACATGTCCCAGGGGGTAAGGACCAGGACCAGGACCAGACCAGGACCAGGACCAAACCAGACCTACCGTATGACCTAGGGGGTAAGGACCAGGACCAGGACCAAACCAGGACCAGGACCAAACCAGACCTACCGTATGACCTAGGGGGTGAGGACCAGGATCAGGACCAGGACCAAACCAGGGCCAGGACCAGGACTAAACCAGACCTACCACATGACCCAGGGGGTAAGGACCAGGACTAAACCAGGACCAGACCAGTACCAGACCAGGACCAAACCAGGACTAAACCAGACCTACCATATGTCCAGGGGGTAAGGACCTGGACCCTCTGGTCAGGTCTGGGGCCAAAGAACGAGCTGAGCCTGATCATCCTGAACCACCAGGTGATTTCATCAGTGGAATGTGGGCCAGGCTTCATGGCCCACATTGTGGCCCACTTTGGCCGTGTCACATTCTCCGTCAAAACCTGCTCCTGGTGAAACATTAATCCAATGCT
This sequence comes from Rhinogobius similis, assembly GCA_019453435.1. Taxonomy (NCBI): domain Eukaryota; kingdom Metazoa; phylum Chordata; class Actinopteri; order Gobiiformes; family Gobiidae; genus Rhinogobius; species Rhinogobius similis. Next base: position 4,447,564 of record CM033619.1, on the reverse strand, counting down.
GGGAGGAAATCACCCTCCAATGAGAACGACTCTGACACTGAAGACTAACGACTGATGTGGACCACCTGCTGATGTCATCGGGTGTAACCTGACATGAACAGGAACAAGTTAAACAGTCTGACCCGGGACTGACCCAGGACTGACCCGGTCTGCCCCTTGTGTCTCAGTCCGCAGAGGCCCGGGTCCCGGTCTGGTACGTCATGGATGAGTTCGGGTCCCAGGTGCAGCACCAGGACAGTCCCTCTTGTGCTCTGGCCCCGTTCTTCTGCCTCACGGAGCAGCTGGCCTTCTCTGTGCTGTGGCCCCTGAGGGACCTGCAGGAGGGGGGTGAGTGACCCGCTGAGGGGTGAGGGACCTGCAGGAGGGGGGTGAGTGACCCGCTGAGGGGTGAGGGACCTGCAGGAGGGGGGTGAGTGACCCGCTGAGGGGTGAGGGACCTGCAGGAGGGGGGTGAGTGACCCGCTGAGGGGTGAGGGACCTGCAGGAGGGGGGTGAGTGACCCGCTGAGGGTGAGGGACCTGCAGGAGGGGGGTGAGTGACCCGCTGAGGGGTGAGGGACCTGCAGGAGGGGGGTGAGTGATCCGCTGAGGGGTGAGGGACCTGCAGGAGAGGGGTGAGTGACCCGCTGGAGGGGTGAGGGACCTGCAGGAGGGGGGTGAGTGACCCGCTGAGGGGTGAGGGACCTGCAGGAGGGGGGTGAGTGACCCGCTGAGGGGTGAGGGACCTGCAGGAGGGGGGTGAGTGACCCGCTGAGGGGTGAGGGACCTGCAGGAGGGGGGTGAGTGATCCGCTGAGGGGTGAGGGACCTGCAGGAGGGGGGTGAGTGACCCGCTGAGGGGTGAGGGACCTGCAGGAGGGGGGTGAGTGACCCGCTGTGTTGTGTCATAATTTCTTCTGGATAACGCTTGCACGTTTGACACAATGAAGAAGACAAACTTGATGAAATTCAATGCAATAGAGTCTTTATTGTCCAAAAAATAACTTCATCCTTGGTAAAATGTAAGATCTGGGTCTTAAATATTAAATATTGTTATTATAATGTTTCATACATTTGTGAAGCTAAAATATTCTTCATCAGCTGGAGGGGGAGAGGCACCCGCTGGAGAGGGTGAGGGACCTGCTGGAGGGGGAGAGGGACCCACGGGAGGGGGGTGAGGGACCCGCTGGAGGAGAACCCACGGGTTCTTTTTACTCACATTTTTGTCCCTTTTTGATGCTTTCAGTCGCTCTTGTTTTGGTCACTTTTAGTTTTGTTTTCATTCACACTATTTTTGTTGCTTTTAATTGTTTTTTTTTTTTGTTTTTTTACCTTTTGCTTTATTCACTGTTGAAGTGTTTTTTGGTCACTTCTAAGTCGCAAACTCTGACTCACTGATGGTTATTTGTGACTCGCTCGTGTGTTTTGTTGTAGACGAGGTCACCAGGGATTTCGCGTACGGCGAGACAAACCCGCTGATCAGGAAGTGCAGACTGTTGCCGTGGAAACCTGCCGACCTGGACGACGTCAGCAGCGAAACGACGGAGCCTTCGGACGAATACTACCAGGTCGGACTATTCCTGAAAGCTATATTATGTCAATCCAACGGATATGTGTTTAAACATTTCTTTAAACGTGTTTATTGAGGTTTAGTTCTCAGACAAATGCAAAATGTCTGTCAAATTAATCACAAACGTGTGGAAGTATCACTAAATACTCTTATATGTAATTTTACAACATCACTTTTTTTCTTTTTAAAGCAGAACTAAGTAACTTCAGTGACAGAGCGCCCCCTGCAGGTCTCTTGTGAAAATACACTGCAGTTAAAAGACGTACAAGCTTTTTTTTTATTGAAATCAGTTCTCGTAGCCAAATATTTGAAAAGAGCCAGTGTTTCTCAGGAGAGTTGTGTTTGGGTGGATGTAAATGTTGCAGCTGAGCTCAGAGACAGCAGGGGGCGACGACGAGCTCCAAACGCCCCCAAAACACATTTGCAAACGCCACACACCGACTTTAATGAGGTCACAATGTTACTTCGAGCCGTGAAGTATTAAACCTCCACAAAAACAGACCCCAAAATACTGCATGAAACATCACGATTTAACGGTTTTCCAGCTCCTTAAATCCATGAACAAACCGTGGAATCCTTCATCGTCTGTTGTTCACTTTGTCTGATTAAACCTCATGACGTTATGAATCCCGAACCACCCTAACATCACACGATCTCTCTGGGTGGAGTCTGCATGCCCTCCCCGTGTTACCGTGGGTTCTCTCCGGGTTCTCCGGCTCGTCCCACCGTCCAAAGACATGACTGTTTAGGTTAATTGACAACTCTAAATTGTCCCTAGTGAATGAATGTGAGAGTGAATGGTTGTCTGTCCTTGTCTCTGTCTCTGTGTTTGCTGTGATGAGTTGGCCACTGTCCAGGGTGTACCCCGCCTAAGGCCCAAAGTCACTGGGATAGGCTCCAGTCACCCGCGACCCCTAACGGGAATAAGAGGTAGAAAATGAATGAATGAATGAATATCCAGGCGACCTTTCATACTTCTGCAAAACACGGTATTTCTCTGCAAACTCAGAACACAGATTACAAGCACGTACTCCAATTCCTCAATACAATATGTATGTGATAGTAATAGTAGAAAAGAGTGAAATGTTACCTTTAATAATACACAGTGAGATTAATATACACAATGAATCCATCACACGTGAGTCTCAGAGGATCGAGGTCTGTTTTAATCTGAGTTTGTGTTTTTAGGCGACGTTTGTTTTAATCTGAGTTTGTGTTTTTAGGCGATCGCTCGAGAAAACAAAGAGCAGCTCCCGGTGGAGATCGAAGCCTGCAGCGTTCCACACGACAAAGTGCTCAAGTAAGAGCTCAGATTATTGTGTTTGAAGAACATGATACACCAGCTGTTTACGAGAGACAGATCTATCAGAGTGTTTAGTCCTCGAGGACAGAAATCAGGACTGAACCAGGTCTAAACCAGGTCTAAACCAGGACTAATCCAGGACTAATCCAGGACTAATCCAGGACTAATCCAGGACTAATCCAGGACTAATCCAGGTCTAATCCAGGTCTAATCCAGGACTAATCCAGGTCTAATCCAGGACTAATCCAGGACTAATCCAGGTCTAATCCAGGACTAATCCAGGTCTAATCCAGGTCTAATCCAGGACTAATCCAGGTCTAATCCAGGACTAATCCAGGTCTAATCCAGGACTAATCCAAGACTAATCCAAGACTAATCCAGGACTAATCCATTAACAAGAGATACAATATTTTCTATATTTTAAAAAATGGTTGAGGAACGGATCATGCCCCGTGCAGGGCCTGATTTGGCCCGCGGGCCGTCAGTTGAGCACCTGCACGCTGCTTTTATCGTGTACAATGTGATGGAAGCATCTGTGTGTGTGTTTGAGTGTTGTTTGTGGCTGTCATTTGTGCGTCTGTCGTTTGTGTGTTTCAGAGTGTTGTGTGCGTCTCAGAGTAACTTGTGCACTGTGTTTCAGGGTGTGTTTGTGTGTTTCAGGGTGTGTTTGTGTGTCTCAGAGTGTGTTTGTGCGTCTCAGAGTGTGTTTGTGTGTCTCAGGGTGTGTTTGTGTGTCTCAGGGTGTGTTTGTGTGTCTCAGGGTGTGTTTGTGTGTCTCAGGGTGTGTTTGTGCGCTTCAGGGTGTGTTTGTGTGTTTCAGGGTGTGTTTGTGTGTCTCACAGTGTGTTTGTGTGTCTCAGAGTGTGTTTGTGTGTCTCAGGGTGTGTTTGTGTGTCTCAGGGTGTGTTTGTGCACTTCAGGGTGTGTTTGTGTGTCTCAGGGTGTGTTTGTGTGTCTCAGAGTGTGTTTGTGCGTTTCAGGGTGTGTTTGTGCGTCTCAGAGTGTGTTTGTGTGTCTCAGGGTGTGTTTGTGCGTTTCAGGGTGTGTTTGTGTGTCTCAGGGTGTGTTTGTGTGTCTCAGAGTGTGTTTGTGCGCTGTGTTTCAGAGTGTGTATGTGTTGTTTCAGAGTGTGTTTGTGTGTCTCACAGTGTGTTTGTGTGTCTCAGGGTGTGTTTGTGTGTTTCAGAGTGTGTTTGTTTGTTTCAAGGTGTGTTTGTGTGTCTCAGAGTGTGTTTGTGCGTTTCAGGGTGTGTTTGTGTGTCTCAGGGTGTGTTTGTGCGTTTCAGGGTGTGTTTGTGTGTCTCGGGGTGTGTTTGTGCATTTCAGAGTGTGTTTGTGCGTTTCAGGGTGTGTTTGTGTGTCTCAGGGTGTGTTTGTGCGTTTCAGAGTGTGTTGGTGCGTTTCAGGGTGTGTTTGTGTGTCTCAGAGTGTGTTTGTGCGTTTCAGGGTGTGTTTGTGTGTCTCGGGGTGTGTTTGTGCGTTTCAGGGTGTGTTTGTGTGTCTCGGGGTGTGTTTGTGCATTTCAGAGTGTGTTTGTGCGTTTCAGGGTGTGTTTGTGTGTCTCAGGGTGTGTTTGTGCGTTTCAGAGTGTGTTTGTGCGTTTCAGGGTGTGTTTGTGTGTCTCAGGGTGTGTTTGTGTGTCTCAGAGTGTCACTTGTGTGTTTCAGAGTGTGTGTGTGTTTCAGGTTGTGTTTGTGTGTCTCACAGTGTGTTTTTGTGTCTCAGAGTACGTTTGTGTGTTTCAGAGTGTGTTTGTGCGTCTCACAGTGTGTTTGTGTGTTTCAGAGTGTATTGTGCGTTGTGTTTCAGGGTGTGTTTGTGTGTTTCAGGGTTTGTTTGTGTGTTGTGTTTCAGAGTGTGTTTGTGCGTCTCACAGTGTGTTTGTGTGTCTCACAGTGTGACTTGTGTGTTGTTTCAGAGTGTGTTTATGTGTTTCAGAGTGTGTTTGTGCGTCTCACAGTGTGTTTGTGCGTCTCACAGTGTGTTTGTGCGTCTCACAGTGTGTTTGTGTGTCTCACAGTGTATTGTGTGTTGTGTTTCAGAGTGTGTTTGTGTGTTTCAGAGTGTGTTTGTGCATCTCACAGTGTGTTTGTGCGTCTCACAGTGTGACTTGTGTGTTGTTTCAGAGTATGTTTGTGTGTTTCAGAGTGTGTTTGTGCGTCTCACAGTGTGTTTGTGTGTTTCAGAGTGTATTGTGCGTTGTGTTTCAGAGTGTGTTTGTGTGTTTCAGGTTGTGTTTGTGTGTCTCACAGTGTGTTTTTGTGTCTCAGAGTACGTTTGTGTGTTTCAGAGTGTGTTTGTGCGTCTCACAGTGTGTTTGTGTGTTTCAGAGTGTATTGTGCATTGTGTTTCAGGGTGTGTTTGTGTGTTTCAGGGTTTGTTTGTGTGTTGTGTTTCAGAATGTGTTTGTGCATCTCACAGTGTGTTTATGCGTCTCACAGTGTGACTTGTGTGTTGTTTCAGAGTGTGTTTGTGTGTTTCAGAGTGTGTTTGTGCGTCTCACAGTGTGTTTGTGCGTCTCACAGTGTGACTTGTGTGTTGTTTCAGAGTGTGTTTGTGTGTTTCAGAGTGTGTTTGTGCGTCTCACAGTGTGTTTGTGTGTTTCAGAGTGTATTGTGCATTGTGTTTCAGGGTGTGTTTGTGTGTTTCAGGGTTTGTTTGTGTGTTTCAGAGTGTATTGTGCATTGTGTTTCAGGGTGTGTTTGTGTGTTTCAGGGTTTGTTTGTGTGTTGTGTTTCAGAGTGTGTTTGTGCATCTCACAGTGTGTTTGTGCATCTCACAGTGTGTTTGTGCGTCTCACAGTGTGACTTGTGTGTTGTTTCAGAGTGTGTTTGTGTGTTTCAGAGTGTGTTTGTGCGTCTCACAGTGTGTTTGTGCGTCTCAGAGTGTATTGTGCGTTGTGTTTCAGAGTGTGTTTGTGCGTCTCAGTGTGTTTGTGTGTTTCAGAGTGTATTGTGCATTGTGTTTCAGGGTGTGTTTGTGTGTTTCAGGGTTTGTTTGTGTGTTGTGTTTCAGAGTGTGTTTGTGCATCTCACAGTGTGTTTGTGCATCTCACAGTGTGTTTGTGCGTCTCACAGTGTGACTTGTGTGTTGTTTCAGAGTGTGTTTGTGTGTTTCAGAGTGTGTTTGTGCGTCTCACAGTGTGTTTGTGCGTCTCAGAGTGTATTGTGCGTTGTGTTTCAGAGTGTGTTTGTGCGTCTCAGTGTGTTTGTGTGTTTCAGAGTGTATTGTGCATTGTGTTTCAGGGTGTGTTTGTGTGTTTCAGGGTTTGTTTGTGTGTTGTGTTTCAGAGTGTGTTTGTGCATCTCACAGTGTGTTTGTGCGTCTCACAGTGTGACATGTGTGTTGTTTCAGAGTGTGTTTGTGTGTTCCAGAGTGTGTTTGTGCGTCTCACAGTGTGACATGTGTGTTGTTTCAGAGTGTGTTTGTGTGTTCCAGAGTGTGTTTGTGTCAGGGAATTATCACAAAGACAATTGAACCTAGACAGTCTGAGAGAACAACCTTCTACTGACTGAGAATTAAACAGGTAATCAGACACTGGCCTATAGGCTTTTTTACGTGCATGATGCACGGGGAGAGGGTGAGAGTGGCGCTTATCATCAGCTCGTCCCACCAGCAGAAGTGACGCTCTGTTCAACTCTCTGCAGCGGCGCCTCCGTCTGCTCGTCCCAGCAACAGCTATGGAGCTAATTTAATGACACATGTATTTGCAAAGAAAATAATAGTTTTGAACACATTATGTAAAGTTTCGAGGAGCCAAAAACAAATGCGAGAAGAAAAATCAGGTTTGCAAATAAAAAATGTGTAATGATGTGTGTATATATTTTTTTGCAAATAAAAAAAAATGTTTGCAAAAATGAATAATTTTTCAAAGAAATAATTTTTATTTTTCATACAAGAAAAAAATATATTTGTGAGAAAAACTCAATGACACAACTCTAATTTTCCTGTGTAATACCCATTTTTCACCTGCGCTGCGCTCTTGTGTCTTCTTGAGCAATGTTTTCTTTCCTCGTCTCTTTTTTTTTTGCGCGTGTACTTCTGGCACTGTCTTTGCGTTGGGGGAGGAGTCAGGTGATTGACAGGTGAAAGGCGGGAGCAGACCTCCCCCTCCTGCTACGTCATCGTCTTGCGTCTCACAGTCAGATAGAGAGGGGAACCCAGTAAACAAACAGTTTGGTAAAGTTAGCATCATATTCACAGATTCGGACCTCCGAGGTCAATAGCTCTTAAACGCGAAACTCTTTGGTGATCATAATCATGTCAAAATACTCACATTTACACAGCCAAATGACTACAACATCGATTTTTAAAATCAAATGCCTATTTTGGGTGCAGCAAAATACATTGAGTCAAACACGGAGCCGGAGCTGAGACGAGCGCTTAGGGACCGTCAACAAGTAGCACTACCCAAAATGTAACTACTCAACTACGAAAAAACATCTAGTACAGTTACAAAACTGTAATTTTGCAATAAATAAATAATAAACAAACCACTACATTTCAAATTTCTTACCGTAAAAATCATTATGACAGTTTTTTTATGATGAATTATGTTGAATTCTGAATATCGATCTTCAATAACTTTTTTATTGTTCTATGTACAGTCACCAAATTCACAGCACTGTTCAATAATAGCAATGTCTATTTACTATAATCTGGATTTTTCTCAGCAGTAACTGTATACCAATTTTTATGATGGATTATGAATATTAATCTTCAATAACTTTTTTATTGTTTTATTTAGAGTCACCGCACTTTGACAGCACTCAGTAATAGCAATATCTCTCTACTGTTATTTATGAAGCTTTATTTGTGTTTTTATGAGTTATGAATATTCATCTTCAATAACTTTTTTTTTTAATGTGGATTCACCAAATTCACAACACCTATCAATATTGATAAGTGCAGTTAATTTGGTGACTGTATGTTAAATAATATAAAAGCTATCAAAGATTATTATTCATAATTCATCATAAAAACTGCAAAAACACTTTAGATGGAAAAAAAATCAAGGTTGTAGTAGATAGATATTGCTATTATTGATTAGTTCTGTGAATTTGGTGACTGTATGTTAGAAAATATAAAAGCTATTAAAGATTAATATTCATAATTCATCATAAAACAGTAATAGTGCATTTGATGAAAAAATAACAGTTATAGTAGAGAGATATTGCCATTATTAATAAGTGCTGTCAATTCAGTGACTAAATAAAACAATTAAAAAAAGTTATTGAAGATTAATATTCATAATCCATCATAAAAATTGGTATACAGTTACTGCTGAGAAAAATCCAGATTATAGTAAATAGACATTGCTATTATTGAACAGTGCTGTGAATTTGGTGACTGTACATAGAACCATAAAAAAGTTATTGAAGATCGATATTCAGAATTCAACATAATTCATCATAAAAACTGTTATAATGATTTTTACGGTAAGAAATTTGAAATGTAGCGGTTTGTTTATTATTTATTTATTGCAAAATTACAGTTTTGTAACTGTACTAGATGTTTTTTCGTAGTTGAGTAGTTACATTTTGGGTAGTGCTACTTGTTGACGGTCCCTAAGCGCTCGTCTCAGCTCCGGCTCCGTGTTTGATTCAATGTATTTTGCTGCACCCAAAATAGGCATTTGATTTTAAAAATCGATGTTGTAGTCATTTAGTTGTGTAAATGTGAGTATTTTGACATGATTATGATCACCAAAGAGTTTCGCGTTTAAGAGCTATTGACCTCGGAGGTCCGAATCTGTGAATACGATGCTAACTTTACCAAACTGTTTGTTTACTGGGTTCCCCTCTCTATCTGACTGTGAGACGCAAGACGATGACGTAGCAGGAGGGGGAGGTCTGCTCCCGCCTTTCACCTGTCAATCACCTGACTCCTCCCCCAACGCAAAGACAGTGCCAGAAGTACACGCGCAAAAAAAAAGAGACGAGGAAAGAAAACATTGCTCCGCAAAGACACAAGAGCGCAGCGCAGGTGAAAAATGGGTATTACACAGGAAAATTAGAGTTGTGTCATTGAGTTTTTCTCACAAATATATTTTTTCTTGTATGAAAAATAAAAATTATTTCTTTGAAAAATTATTCATTTCTGCAAACATTTTTTTTTATTTGCAAAAAAATATATACACACATCATTACACTCTTTTTATTTGCAAACCTGATTTTTCTTCTCGCATTTGTTTTTGGCTCCTCGAAACTTTACATAATGTGTTCAAAACTATTATTTTCTTTGTAAATACATGTGTCATTAAATTAGCTCCATAAACAGCCTCTTCCAACTTGCCAACTCCCTTCCCCTGCCTTTTATACAGTTTAAACAAGTATAGGTCAGCATTCCCCTGTTGCTCCCATGACCTTGCAGGTCAGAAAACAACAGCTGATCACAGAAATAGGAAACAGGTCGAAAAGACAACACTATATAAGGTTGAAAACAACAGCGCTTGCACTAAGCATCCAGTTGTCTATTCTGGTAGTCAGCTTGTCACACGTAAGCACAGTCTTATGTGTCATTTTGACAATCCCTTAATAAGAATTCTCTTACAGTTTGTGCATCTCACAGTGTGTTTGTGCGTCTCACAGTGTGACTTGTGTGTTGTTTCAGAGTGTGTTTGTGTGTTTCAGAGTGTGTTTGTGCGTCTCACAGTGTGTTTGTGCGTCTCACAGTGTGACTTGTGTGTTGTTTCAGAGTGTGTTTGTGCGTCTCACAGTGTGTTTGTGCGTCTCAGAGTGTATTGTGCGCTGTGTTTCAGGGTTTACTCGGAGCTGTCTCAGGTCAGTGAGAATCTGACTCATCCTCGGTTTGAACTGACGCCGCGACAGGAAGAAGCCGACGTGATCTGGGCGTACGACCACATCAAGGACTTCAGGTCGGACCCTCTTGACTAGTGTTTATCCATCATTAAGATTAAACGGCAAATGAAAATACCATGTTACATTTCTTTTCTCATTCAGTACATTCTAACAGTGTGTTCTAACCTGAGCCTCGTCTGTCGTCTGGACGTCACTCATTTACATCGAGCGTCAGAGGGAGGGTTTAAACACTGTCAGGCCACTGCACTTGAAATGTATATTTAACTAAATGTTTCATAGAAAACACCGCAGTGAAACATGTTTGTGTTCAGAGTTCAAATCTGAACTGTAGAAGACAGACTACGTTTCCTGTCAAGCTCTTCATATTCAGAACATCCACCATGACCCGGGTCCACACAGCAAAGTAAACATGATAACTCTTTTGAAAACAGTGACCCCGGGGTTACTCCAGGGTTACTCCTCTTCCAGCTGTCTCTGGTCATAAATACTCCATTCTCCAAGGACCCTTAGAAAACATATGGTAAACATGATGAAGGCCACAGTCCTGACTGCACTTCACTCTGAAGCAGCGCTCAGACCAACGCGACCAGTTCATGTAAAGTCTGTGTGTGGCGCGACCAAAGCCTCCTGCCATTTTGCGGTGCGACCGGGCGGTGCAAATCCTGCGATTTTGTCGTACGGCGCGGGGCGACTGTCACAGAAGATAAACAAAAATGAACTTTCTGCGCCCAACGCGCGGATGACAACCAATCAGAGATCACGCTTTAGTGACGTAACGACATAATTACCGCTAGTTTGTGGTTTGACGAGTTCATGTGTGAGGATGTGGACGACACACCTCCGACTTCATGTACTTTTTCTTCTGGTTCTCGCCTTTGGATCGAGGGAATCCCAGTTGATGATGAATGCCACGTCCACAGGAGTGATCTGTTTGTGACGCAAGTAAACGATTTTGTCCAAATGTTTCAGAAACCGAAATATTTACCTTCGCCCCAATGTTGTCTTTATGTAAACACAAAAATCCATCCCTGACCGTCAGGTCCAAGAGTGTCTCCCCCTGCAGGAGCCTGAGTGAACTACAGCCTCATGTGTGTATCTCCCCCTGCAGGAGCCTGAGTGAACTACAGCCTCATATGTGTGTCTCCCCCTGCAGGAGCCTGAGTGAACTACAGCCTTGTGTGTGTCTCCCCCTGCAGGAGCCTGAGTGAACTACAGCCTCATGTGTGTGTCTCCCCCTGCAGGAGCCTGAGTGAACTACAGCCTCATGTGTGTATCTCCCCCTGCAGGAGCCTGAGTGAACTACAGCCTCATATGTGTATCTCCCCCTGCAGGAGCCTGAGTGAACTACAGCCTCATATGTGTGTCTCCCCCTGCAGGAGCCTGAGTGAACTACAGCCTTGTGTGTGTCTCCCCCTGCAGGAGCCTGAGTGAACTACAGCCTTGTGTGTGTCTCCCCCTGCAGGAGCCTGAGTGAACTACAGCCTCGTGTGTGTGTCTCCCCCTGCAGGAGCCTGAGTGAACTACAGCCTTGTGTGTATCTCCCCCTGCAGGAGCCTGAGTGAACTACAGCCTTGTGTGTGTCTCCCCCTGCAGGAGCCTGAGTGAACTACAGCCTTGTGTGTGTCTCCCCCTGCAGGAGCCTGAGTGAACTACAGCCTTGTGTGTGTCTCCCCCTGCAGGAGCCTGAGTGAACTACAGCCTTGTGTGTGTCTCCCCCTGCAGGAGCCTGAGTGAACTACAGCCTTGTGTGTGTCTCCCCCTGCAGGAGCCTGAGTGAACTACAGCCTTGTGTGTTTCTCCCCCTGCAGGAGCCTGAGTGAACTACAGCCTTGTGTTTCTCCCCCTGTAGGAGCCTGAGTGAACTGCGGCCTCACGTCATTCTGAACCAGTTCCCGTGCGAGAGTCTGCTCACGGTGAAAGACTGTCTCTCGGCCGTGTCTCGGAGGGTCAAATCTGATTGGCTGCCGTTGACCTTTAACCTTCAGACGGAGCTTCCTCAGTTCGTGCGCTGCTTCCAGACCAGAGCCCAGAGGTAACTCTCACGCCAAACTTTTTTTAGAAATTGTAATCTTGTAAATGATTCTATGAACATTAGTTTTCTTTGGCCTCAGATGTAAACATTATTTGTGGCTGATGCCCCTGATTTTTGATTGATCCGATATAAAATAATCCTGTGAGCCGATACCAGTGAGTTTTATACTAAATACGTTGAAATTCCTCGACAATGATCTGTTTAACCTCAGCGTCGTTATTTTCTTTCACTCTCTGCTTGAACTAATATGAAAAGTACATATATGTGCAGAAAACAAATATAAACAATGCACCTGAACAAACGTCTCTCAAACTTTTGTTTTTCGCTCCATTTTTCATGAGCTGAACTCAGACACATAAAACATTTTCTGTGAACGCAAAAGTCACACATCTGTCACATATTGTTCACAAATGTGTTTGAGTTCATTTGCCGAGATGATCCCTCCCACTTCACAGGTGTGGCATATCAAGATGCTGATTAGACAGCATGAATGTTACACAGCTGAAGTGTTCAGTGTGGCTTTATGGGGCGTCTCTGGGTCATAAACCAGACAGTGTCTGATGTGACAAAACGGCAGCTGAAGTCGCTGGACATTGAAGTGGACCACACTGTTGTGGTCACCTTATTACGCCCCGCCCACTTTTTGCTTCTTTTTATGTGTATGATCCGCGCTTCTTCCGGTTTACGAGAAAACCGTTTGCGCAAATAACAAACAAGGGAAAAGTCTCTCACTAAAACATTATATAAAGTCGATTGATTAGTGTAAAATGTTTGATGAGCACGAGCAACAACACGTCACATGCGCTCATTTCCTGAGGCCTGAAAACATCTTTTTAGTCGAGTAGAACTTATTTTCTGTTGAGCTCGTCTGCTCCGAGTGAACTACAACGGAAACAAGATGGCGGCGCCCTCAACAACTTCAGGAATAATGTGAATACACCGATCCAGAGCGTCCCAGACATGCTCAGTGGGTCACATGTCGCTGAGGGCTGGTCATGAGAGAACGGAGATGTTTTCAGCTTCAGGAAGTGATGATAAAGGATAAATATTCTGCATTTTTCACATTGTTATTATCCCTTAAAGCTGCTCTTGAGAGGCTTAAATTTGCATCTCATGTTTTAAAACAAATAAAGTTTCTTCTTCGTTCTCTGCCCTGTGTTATCAGTCACTATGAAGTGACACTGAGTGCATCCAGCAGATGGCGCCAGTGCGATAAAGGCGTCATTGTGTTGATTTTGCTGCAGCATCGTGTTCAGAGGCAGAAATGCTCACGAGCGAACGAGTTTAACAATGATGAAAAGTCTATATGAAAGTTTTCATTTTTTTTCTAATTCTGACTTAGTTTAATGGGAGGGCATCTGTGTTAAATATTTATCCGATTTTTCAGATGGTTTTGTCCTCGAGGCCAAACACTCTGGAAGTGCAAAAAAATGTGACACGAAAGGCTTTAACAACCTTTACAGGACTGAACCAGGACTAAACCAGGACTAAACCAGGACTAAACCAGGACTAAACCAGGACTAAACCAGGACTGAACCAGGACTGAACCAGGACTGAACCAGGACTGAACCAGGACTGAACCAGGACTAAACCAGGTCTAAACCAGAACTAATCCAATAACAGATGGTTGAGGGCCCGATCATGTCCCTGGTGGGGCCTGATTTAGCCCCTGGGCCTTCAGCTGAATAGCTTTAGCAGAATATGTTCCTTTTAATAAAGAAGAAATTTAAAAAAAACTATGGCCACAGACACACTGTTGGGTTTGTATTTTAGGATGTAGTTCCACACTTGAGCTGCAGGGGGCGCTCTGGTGCTGCTCTAAGTCCTTGAGTTTCTTCCTGTGAGCGGGAAACACCAGTGGGCCCTGGAAAACATTCTCATCTGAATTCACACATGGATTTATTTCACCATTTTGGACACTTCTGCACACTTTTGTTCTAAAAAGAAAGACTGTGAATCAGACCGTGACAGAATCATTCATCACCACATTATAACTTTTTTTTTTTTTTTTTTTAAAGGTGTGATTTGGCAGTGTGCTGTGTTATCTTGTGCTGCTAAAAAGGTTGAAAAACACTGGTCTAATGCAACAAATGTGACTTTATCTCAGCGTCTGCTTTGTCTCTGCATAAACTCCCTGTTGTTCAAGTTTAGACGACACAATCAAAAGACCTTTGTTTGAAAGTGAAGCGTCTCGTCGTGTGAACCTCCTCAGGCTTCGTCGTCGTTCGTCTTCCTCCTTCAGACAAAGGCGTAAACAGAGGACTTTTCTCAAAAACTAAACTGAAGCAGAGCCACCTCCTCCACAAAGGCTTCTCTGGACTCTGATAACTCCAAACGCACCGCCGTAGTTCAGACTCGTGTTTGAGCATTCTGTTCCACACCTAAAGCCCTCCGTGTTTTCAGCGTTTTTCTGTCGAGTTTCATTTCATTTCTCTGACACTTCTCTCTGCGGTTCTCCTTCCTTGGCATCTTTAGCAAAGTGGATGAACGTTTTTGTAGATTTATAGCTGCAATGCGCTTGTCTTTTCGAGAGTTGAGTACAGTGTGTGTGAAATAAATAATAACTCCCTCCAGAAAAGGGGAAAAAAGGTGGATTAGGATTAGCATACCAAAGTAAATGTTTTTAACCCTATTTGTGAGGGAACATATTGTCAAAAATAAAAACATTTGCATGAAAAATGGGAAAAGCTCCGCCCCCGGAACAAAATGCAAAAGTTTTATGCAAAGTGTGGATTAATTCTGTCGAATCCCCAGAGTAGCAGCAGCAGCAGCAGTGTGTAGTAGTTGTTGTAGTAATAGTAGTAGTTGTTGTAGTAGTAGTTGTTGTTGTAGTAGTAGCAGTTTTTGCGTATGTTGATATAATTCGCCTTGTATCGTTGCTTAATTATTTCTGAAAGTAATAATTCAATTAGACAGAGCTGAGTAAATGGTAACATTATGCAGCACTTTCTTCCTCTTCATCGCTCTCAAAGTGAGAACAGCCTCTGATTCTGATTCAGACTGACGTCCTGCTCCAGCAGCAGCAGCAGACTCACTACAGTCTGACACCGTGTGCACTCCAGGTTTAAAGGAGAGTAACAATATGAAACATGCATAATATGTTCCCTTTAAAGCACACATGTTCTGCTACAGTGACCTTTTCTCTCTTTAATCCTGTTTTAACGACGTTCTTCATCAAAAACACACCTTGAGTAGCAGTCAGTCGCATTCACACTGTTTTGAGGAACGTTTATTAGAAAATCCTCCCCCTCTGAGCGTCAAACACACTTCCTGCTGAACTTCTGGGATTTTCGGTCATATTTTCAGACTTCATACGTCGTTTAGCAGAGAACATTCCACTGTTTTTAGTCCTTAAATCATGGCTAAACTCGTTCTGAGCATTTCTGCCTCTAAACACATTAACTGCTGCAGCAAATCCACGCGATAACAGCTTTTCAGGGCTTAATTCACTAGATTGTATGTGTAATGCTGGTGCCTTCTGCTGGATGCACTCAGTATGTGTCACTTCATAGTGACTCATAATTCTTTTCATTTTCATCTTTATTTTTTTTACATGAGATGGCAAATTTAAGGCACTCAAGAATATGTTTAAAAGGTTATAACGGTTTGAAAAATGCAGAATATTTTTCCTTTGCTTTTTCTGACAGTTTAAACCATCATTCAACAAAATAAAGTGTTATCAGGGAATATTTATCGTCTGTTCTAACTATTGTATCATGTATGTGGATGTTGGCACTTGTTTACAGTCTGGTTGCTACGGTAACAGTTGTGGAATGACCTCCAACTGTGATATTTGTGCACGTGTTCAACAGGAAGTGACATCATAAACTTCACCAAAGCCATTGAGTTATGACAAAGGCTTAGAGAGTGTTGCCGTGGTAACCGACATCCAGCTCCATCTTGTGTTGTCAAATTCCACAAAAGAACTTTCACAAACTCACGGGGAGCTGGACTTTTTAATCATAGTTTTGTAATAAATACTATGATAATGATTGACCTTTTTTGTACTTTATCTAACACTCATTCTATATCATATCTAACGCTGATGTCATTTATTTTAGGTTATAAATTCTTCTTTTAAAGTAACGATTGTGAATAAACAGAATAATGATGGCTGGTTGTGTCCATGTGGTGCAGAGACACAAACACTTAAATTCTGCTTAAAATACAGACCGTGTTTTAGTGAATATTCATTTCATAATTCACACAGACACAGGTGAGTTCTGCATTATTAGGACACAAATGTACCATTATATGTGAAGTTAAACCCTTCTATGACACAATCTATTATTTTTATCGTGCCATTTTTACATTATTTTCTGTGCCACTTTTTGGATGGACCTGCCACAAGAACAGAACCCACGCTCTACAGAACGTCTTATAACTCAGTGGGTTAAAGTGGTACAGTTATACAAAAATGCTAATGTTAGCTGCGGGCTAAATGTATGGGGCTAATTTAATGACACATGTATTTGCAAAGAAAATAATAGTTTTGTACATGTTATGTAAAGTTATGTAAAGTTTCGAGGAGCCAAAACAAAAACAAATGCGAAATCAGGTTTGCAAATAAAAAATGTGTAATGTGTATATATATATTTTTTGCAACATATTTGATACTGTCTTTGCGTGGGGGGAGGAGTCAGGTGATTGACAGGTGAAAGGCGGGAGCAGACCTCCCCCTCCTGCTACGTCATCGGCGTCTCACAGTCGGATAGAGAGGGGAATCCAGTAAAACAACCAAATGACTACAACATCGATTTTTAAAATCAAATGCGTATTTTGGGTGCAGCGAAGTACATCGAGTCAAATGCAGAGCGGGAGCTGAGGCGAGCTCTTAGGGACCTTCAACAAATAGCACTACCCAAAATGTAAATACTAAATAACTACGAGAAAACATCTTATACAGTTACAAAACGGTAATTTTACAATAAATAACTAGTAAATAAACCACTACATTTCAAATTACTTACCATAAAAATCTTTATAACTGAATTGAATTCTGAATATTGATCTTCAATCACTTTTTTATTGTTCTATGTACAGTCACCAAAGTCACACTTATCAATAATAGCAATATCTATCTACAATAATCTTGATTTTTCTCAGCAGAACCTGTATACCAATTTTTATGATGGATTATGAATTTATGAATATGAATCTTCAATAACTTCTTGTTTTATTTAGAGTCACTGAATTCACAGCACTTATCAATAACAGCAGTAGCAGCCGGGCCGGCTGACCGCTTCTTATTTTTCTGCAACAGTTTTATCACCCGTCTCTGACTCGAGGGACTCACTCTGGAAAAGTTTGAACAAAAGCCAGACACCGCAGGACATTTTACTGCTTTTTGTTAAAAATCTCCTTCTTAAATGATGTGTCATGTCCAGTAGAACAGAACAGTGTTACTGCAGCGCTGACTTGAACTCTGAAGGAAGAAAAACTTAGTTTAGCATTAATTTAAAGTGAAACTGCAGAAACGCACGCCACATAAAGTCTCTGCACAGACCGGCCTCAGCTCTGAAATCATCATCAGACTCTAAACCGTTGTGAGCTCACTCTGTTTTAACATTTACTCGTTTCTCGTGGCCGTTTCCTCGTTGAATAATCTCACTTTGCCTCTGTTTTTGTTGCAGAGGTGAAGACAACCACTGGATCTGTAAACCCTGGAACTTGGCTCGCGGTTTGGACACTCACATCAGCAACAACCTGAACTGCATCATCCGCCAGCGAGAGAGCACGCCCAAGGTACGAACATCATCCAAAAACAACAGAATATAAAGGACAAAACACCCACCAGCTAGAGAGCACACCCAAGGTACGAACCGTTAGAACATCATCCAAAAACTACAGAATATAAAAGACAAAACACCCGCCAGAGGGAAACACTCCAGGAACCAAGCAGCAAAACACTTACACTACGAGAATCAGCCTCATGTTCTCTTAAGACGAGACTCTACAGGTGAGGAGGAAAAAATATGAAATTTAAAGATATCGATGTAAACTTCTCCTGTAGTTTACTCACATAAATGTAAGAAAAAAAAGTTTTTCATCTTGTCATGTTTTCATGTAGAAATAAGGCATTTTATGTGAAAATGGCCAAAAATACAGATATTTAGGACATTTAAATCTGAAAAATGGACAGGACCAGGTTTCTTGGTTCATTTTGTAACATATTAGTTATAAAAATGTACAGAGGGGATTTTGGATTTATTATTTCATTTTTGAGTTAACTAGATCTGACAGAAAATTCTAATTTCACCTCTTTTTTTTTAACTTAAAACTGTAATAAATGAGTTTCAGAATCCGATCTTAAATCCTTGTGTTTGGTCTAAATCTGTTGAGTCCAGATTGTACAGTTTGTGTGGATGAAGTGGATTCAATGGAAGAATCAAACATCAGGAGCAGATTGGACACGTTTGTTGTTTCAGGTGAAAATCCAGACGTGAGAGAGAAAAGTGACCAAAAAAAAAGGTTTCGCCTGTAGAGTCTCACCTTAAACAGTGAAAAAAAGAAGATGAATTAATCTGTGTTCAGACCTGGTTCAGACCTGGTTCAGTCCTGGTTCAGTCCTGGTTCAGACCTGGTTCAGTCCTGGTTCAGACCTGGTTCAGTCCTGGTTCAGTCCTGGTTCAGTCCTGGTTCAGACCTGGTTCAGTCCTGGTTCAGACCTGGTTCAGACCTGGTTCAGTCCTGGTTCAGACCTGGTTCAGACCTGGTTCAGACCTGGTTCAGACCTGGTTCAGTCCTGGTTCAGACCTGGTTCAGTCCTGGTTCAGTCCTGGTTTCTGGTCTGTTAAACCTGTCTCTGTGAGATAAGGTCCTGGTCCACTGTGCTCTGTTTTCAGAGTGAGCTCATTTCTCTTGAATCTGTGGCTGTTGTCTTTTCTCATAAATCTGAGTCTGACACCGAGGAATGTCAAGGCCCTCCCCCTCCTCGGCCTCGGCCTCTTCCAGAGCAGTGTTGTTTATGTTGATCAGGTGGAGACCGAGAAAACTGTTTGAGTAAAAACCCAAGCCACAGGACAAAGCCTCGAGTCCAGCCTGACTTTGGACATAAAACACTGTATTTACACGTCTTAAGGCCAGACTCTACAGGCAAAACTTTTTCAATTTTTTGTTTTTTGGTCACTTTTCTCTCTCACATCTGGACTTTCATGTGAAACAACAAACGTGTCCAATCTGCTCCTGATGTTTGATTCTTCCATTGAATCCACTTCATCCATAGATTTCTCTGACATTGTTTTCTTCAAATGCATTTTTGTCCCTCGAGACATAAAGATCAGCCTTAAAGTAGATCCACACAAACTGTACAATCTGGACTCAACAGGATTTAGACCAAACAAGGATTTTTTTTATTTCTAATTCTAAAACTGATTTATTGACGTTTTAAGTCAAACAATGAGGCAAAATTTGAATTTTTAGGACAATTTTCAGTCAGATCTAGTACTTAGAAGCCAAATAATAAATCCAAATCCCCCCATCTGTTGCAGGTGGTGTGTAAATACATCGAGGAGCCGGTTCTGTTCCGTCGAGAGGAGGTGGGTTTGGTGAAGTTTGACATTCGTTACATGTTGATGCTTCGTTCGGTGAACCCGCTCAAACTCTTCGTCTACGACGTCTTCTGGCTGCGCTTCGCCAACAGGTAACGCCCTCAGAACCACTGTTTAAGAAGGACCACCTAAGCTTTTTACACTCAGAGCACCCCTTAAATTCAGTTTCGGGCAAATAAATGGGTTACCAGTCGAATATAGTTAATTATTACTATTATATTTTTGTTTTGATTATATTTATGGTCCAAGATCTTCCAA